>CM067171.1:30516999-30617963 GCA_034093135.1 Erigeron breviscapus
CCAAAGTGTAAGTATCTAAACAATCCTGAAATACAAGTGATCTAATTGACTTGGAAATACTCGTAAGTTTACTTAGAGTATATCTCACAAGTTGCAATGCAAAGTTTCAAGCATTTTGCAAGTTATGAGAAGACTTTGTATTTATAGACCAAGTCCATGATGACATGGACAAGATCGTACAAAGTGGTTGTGAGCATTTAAGGAATTAAACTATAATTCCTTATATGCTGTACTTGGAAGAGTGTATAAGTCACAAGACGTGACTTATGGTACTAGGTTCCAAGCCTATACTTTGTACCTTTTATTAATAGATAAATCTATTAACTGGATAAGGTGTAAAGTAAAAGTCTTCCTCGTAATCAGTGTAAAGTGTTGTAAATACTTTACACTGAGATGCTTCAGTCTTCGATCTGGTAGAATCACTCTGATGCTCGCTTCTGAGATGATTCTCTTCTTCACACTTCAGTCTTTGACTTCAGAATGAATGCTTCAGATTTACCTCGATCTGAACTGAAGTGAAGCTTCAGTGAAGGAATTCTGAGACACCTCAGAATTCTGTACAAATGTCTTCACTAAACTTCAAGCTATTTCTGAACAAATTATACATGGTTGATTCTCGACCTAACATTTACACTAAGCCCCCTTCCATACTTAGACATTTACATTCTAAGTACAAATATATAACAAGGAAACAAATCAACTACTACATTTATATTTCTAACAAGAAGTATTTAGCGCCTTGAAGTTGATCAAATAAATCGTCAATCCTAGGAAGAGGATAACGATTCTTCACCGTTAGCTTATTCAATTCTCTATAATCAATACACATTCGAAACGACCCATCTTTCTTCTTGACAAACAAAACCCGTGCGCCTCAAGGCGATTGACTAGGGCGAATGAAACCCTTGTCTTGAAGCTCTTTGAGTTGGGCAGCTAACTCTTGCATTTCGGTCATGGCTAAACGATAAGGCGCTTTGGCCACGGGAGAAGCATTAGGAATGAGATCAATACGAAAATCAAGTTCACGAGATGGAGGCAAACCCGGTAGGTCATCTGGGAATACATCCGCAAAATCCTTAACTATGGGCACGGTCTTCAATTCAACTTTGGTGACGTTTACACTATAAATTTTTCCTTCCCATGGTTCGGTTGTCTCACCTTGGACCACTAATTATTCCCCGTTTTCTAAAGGTATCCTCACTACCCTACTACCACAATCGATCACCGCGTTCATAGCCGACAACCAATCCATACCCACGATCACGTCAAAACTACCGATGTCAAAAGGCATTAAATCTATGTAAAAGGGGTGGTCACATAATTCTAACACACAATCACGAACAATTTGACTAACTCTAGACAATCCACCATTTACCATTTCGAGTTCAAAGTAATACGACAAAGAGATTAGACTAGCATCGATCAACGGAATGAAATCATTGGAAATGAAGCTATAATCGGCCCCGGAATCAAACAACACGGTAGCAAATTGGTGATTGAGAAGAAAAGTACCTGCTACAACATTGGGGTCCACACGAGCCTCGGCCGCATTCACGGCAAAAACTCTTCCACGAGGCGCTAGTTGTTGTTGTTGAGGAGCTTGTTGTTGTTGACCTTGTTGCCCACGGTTTTGATTGGGACCGGCGATTTGCAATTGATTCGGGTGCACGGTGACTTGAACTTGCTGGCCAATGAGGTTAGGGTACCTATTACGGTAGTTGTGAGTCCCTGAAATACGATGGTTAACCTAGAAAGTGTAAAATACAACAAGTCTAATAATCACTAGAATGGACTAGTATTACTTGTAAATAAATGCAAGAATATATAAACAAAGTAATACAAGACTTAAAGCAATAAACAAGTAAAGTGGAACATTATGTATTTTTCAATGGTGTATTTTATTTATGATGTTAAATAAAATACAAGGTTGTGCGGAATCAAGATAATACAAATAAGTATGTATCCTAACAACCTATGAATTACAAATGATCTATATTTGTCAAATAACTCTTTTGGATCGAGATACTTAAAGTTGTGAAGTATCCCTGTTTAAGATAGAGAGTATTTAGACAAATTCACTTTAATGCAAAATGTATGCTTAAAAGTATTTTTCTCAAGGAAATGACTTTGTATTTATAGGCAACAAAATTCACCAGTGAATTTTGTGCCGTACAAATGTGGTTGCATGCAGTTAATGATCCGACAAGAACATTAAATGCATTGGTTAATGGTACAAGGATAAAGTCATATTGATATGATTTTATTCTTTTAACCAACCACCTTTACACACGTATAAACTTTGGGAAAGAACAAGTAGATTGTTCTTTGGAAAGTGTGTAAAGGCAAAAGTCAATTACTCGATATCAGTGTTCAGACTTGTAAGGTCTAGAACACTGACAATCCTCCAGTGTACAGATCTGGTAAGACTTCCAGTGGACTCCGCCATTTGTCAGTCTTCTTTATTCTGACTTCAGTCTTTGACTTCAGTGAGAATGTCTTCAGTAGAGTTGATCTGGACTGGGGTGAAGTCCAGTGAGCCAATCTGGAGAATACTCCAGATTTCCTATACAAGTATTTGCTCACTGGTCTTCCATTATTTCTGGACAAATCTTCAGAGGGACTCCAGATTCCAAGTCTGGAGTAGGTCCAGTAGAACATGTTTCTGGATAGATCTTCAGTAAGGCTCCAGTAGTCGAGTCTGGAGCGAGTCCAGTAAATCTGGACCTAACAGTAGTGGTCTTGGCTACCACACTCGTAACAATTACCCCGGGCCATCGGGGGATATCGAAAATTAAGAGGCATAGGATTCATGGGAGCGGCACGAGGATTGGTAGGACACATTCTTGAGATATGACCCACTTGATTACAATGAAAACATGCATCACACCGAGTGTGAGACCTATGATGATGATTACACCGAGGGCATAAAGGAATAGCCCCGGTGTTAGCCTCCTTTGCCGGCACAACCGCCGCAAACACTCTTCCACCCCTAATTGGTTTCTTATGATGATGCCTCTCGTCTTTCTTTGTGCCACTAGACTTCGGGCACATCCTTCCTCTTACTATCATTCTTTCCTAGTTCACCACCTTTCACAAGCTCCATGGTGACACTAGCGGTTCGAGTGATGGCTTCATTAATAGTTAGTGGCATGGTAGGATGAGAAACAAGTACCCTTACCTTATGGGACAAACCAACCACATACTTCTCCACCTTGCGGTCTTCGGGTCTAACCAAGTGGGGTATGAGTCTAGAAAGTTGGCCAAAACGACAAGTGTACCCCACATGATCAGCACCCTTCATAGTGAGGCTAGTGAATTCTTCTTGCAAATTCCTCATTTCGTGCAGTGGGCAATACTTGGCAATAATCATTTGTTTGAAATTCTCCCAAGGAATGAAGTTAGCAAGATCAATTCCCAAAGCATCCACTTCAATATTCCACCACTCTAGTGCATCACCCCCTAACATGTCGGTGGCGTGGGAAACTCTTTGGTCATGAGTACATCCACTTCTAGGAATCACGGCTTCAATCTTTTCTAGCCACTCCAAACAACCGGTGGCCCCACCTTCTCCCTTCCACTCCGGAGCTCCACAAGCCTTGAAGTCTTTAAAAATGCAAGCTTGGCGGTAAGCATTATTGACTCTTTGTTGGACAAAAGCTTCTCCCCCATTCTCTCCACCATTCACATTCACATTCATCTTCATTTTCAACATGAACCGCTTCATCTTCCGGTTCTTCTTGTGCACCCCTATCCATGGCCGCCGAGATTTGGGCCACAAGTTCCGGCATAAGCTCATTAAGAGCTTGATTGATAACCTCGGTTCTTACTGGGGGATTAGCACCACCCCGGCCAACTCGGCCACCACGACCACCGCGACCTCTTTGATTTCCCCTACCACCTCTACCGCCACGATTTCCACCTTGATTCTCTTGAACAATTGGTTCTTCTTGCTCGTTTTGACGCCTATAGTTAGTGTTAACTCTCCTTGGTCTAACCATCTTTCCTGAACACACGTGTTAGATTAACAAGTTAAGTTTCACAATTCACACACGAATATCAAAAAGTGACCTTCAAACAACACACAAATCCTACCTAAACCCTTCTAAGTCATTGCAAGAATATGATTATCTCTACGGGGATATTATCATGGCAATAATCTAAGGCTTCATCGATCATACAATTCACAATCAACAACACAATCACAAATCAATTAACATCATATAAAAGGGGCCAAGTCATAACAAGGCGGGTAAAGCATAGTCTGAATCTAACTTCAACATTCAACACATTAAAGATGTTTGTATACAGGGTGTACCAGCGGCTAACCCTCCACACCGTTAATATATTGAATGGATGTCAAGACTCGGTTCCGTTATGCCCCCTGAGTATTAGTCGGGTATGTATACAGGGTGTACCAGCGGCTAACCCTCCACCCAACCAACACTCCTTAGACACACCGGGTTACCTACTATGCTTCATCCACAATGCGCAATCCACGAGATCATTAGTTTTCATATGCCATAGGGTAACCATAGATTCGTTGATCAGGCTCCTCTAGGGTTACCGAGTGTCATATGTCCGCTAATGCCATCATTTCATTCTGCTAGGGACAAATAATAAATGGTTCCAAGATTTCACACATTAAAATCTATCGCAACGATCCAACAATTCACGGTGTATCCCGACACTATTACGATCATCAATTAATAAGTTTATCAAAACCCTACTAACTCCGATCAAACAAATCCACACGTTACAAACAAATCACATTGCACACATAGTTTCCTATCATGCAAGCTAAATATGAAGTGTTTATGCAATGGTTATAGTCTAGGTCATTCCACCTAATTCTCTACAACCACGGCTCTGATACCATTCTGTAACACCCCAACAAGGCGAAAATATGGGGCATTAAAAGAAAGCTCAGCGTGACATGGAAATTAAGTAGAGACAACTAAATGCATTCAAGGATTAGAGCAATCCATACATAGTTCAAGTACAAATACAAGTTACGGATCAAATAATGCACAAGGAGCACAACACCATCAATAGTTTACAAAAAAAAATAGATCAAATGATGGCTAACGATCCTAGGCATAACCCATGAACGGGTGAAATGAATCACGGATCCACAAAAGTCCGAGCTCAATCCTATCACATGCAATGCAATCATCCATCACGTCTTTAATTCACCTGATTACCTGAAAAGTGTACTAAAATGCGTCAACATAAAGTTGGTGAGTTCGTAGGTTTTGACTATAAGAAACAAGTGTCGGGATAATCAACCGTTTAACCTTGATACGAACATAATTAGATCATTAAATGATCATATAACCTTGAAACCTTGATTTGGATCGATAAACGATCTCATAACCTTGAAACCTTGATTGGGTCATTAAATGATCTCATAATTTGGATCGATAAACGATCACAAACCTTGAAACCTTGATTGGGTCATTAAATGATCTCATAATTTGGATCGATAAACGATCACAAAGCCTTGAAACCTTGATTGGATCATTTAATGAACCTCATAACCTTGATACAAACATATAACAATCATACAACCTTGATTCACAATTCAAACGAGCACATAACCTTGATAAAATAGCCAAACAATCATACAACCTTGATTCACAATTCAAACGAGCACATAACCTTGATTACTCAAATAAACGAACACATAACGATTAAACAAACCAAGAAACACGTTGTACACTTTTCACCCCAAAATCATACAAAGAAAAGGGGCTACGAACTCACCTTGATCGGCAACACAACAATAACAAGTTGAGATTGAGTTATAAACGTTCAATCGTCACGCGTCCACAACCTATCAATGTATATAACATGTTTACAAATCAAGACTTCACGTATGGTTTTTAGATAGTTCATATAAATGTTATCAAACTAATTCCTTAGAACTAACGGGGGTTAAAAACTAACGGATATGGGTTGTGATTAGTTCATCTGGGTTGTGAGTTGTTGTCAAGGACAGTCCTCAAAACTAACGGGCGTTAAAACTTGCACAAATTTGTCCCAAAATACACGCAAACAACATTTTGACTTGGAATTTTGAATGGTGCAGGTCTAAAACTCAATTTTAAGCATGAATGAACATAATTGGACCTAAATAAGCACAACCCACTTCTTAAATTCGAATCATAACTCCAAATCCAAGCTCAAATTCAACCAAATCCAACCCATAAGCATTCAAAACCCTAATTCAACCTTAAAACCGATCTGATGAGTTCTTAAACTTGTTTTGGACATAAATTAACATAACCCACTTCAATAATTCGACTCATAACACATTTCATACCCAAATTTCGTTTTTGACCCATTTCATGCAAACAAGAACCCTAAATTTGATCTAGAATTGGATTTGAGAGATTCCAAGCTAAATTCGACATAAAATCAACATATTTGAACATAATTAAACATAAACCCTTCCATAAATTGAACCCTAACCTCAATTTCTTGCCACAAATCCTTTTGACCCGTTTTGAAGCCCATTTTGACTCTTGACCCGAATTTAACCAAGGACACCCAAGATTTGGCTAGAAAATAAGTTTATAAACAATAATTGATGAAGTTGAGATGTATTAAACTTACCAAAGCTTTCACCAAAGGCTAAATCCAAAATTTGACCCGATTTGTATGATTCCTTGCACTATGAAACCCCAATTTTTGATATGTTGTTGAGGTGATGAAGAAGATGAAAAACCCTAATCAAATCTTACTTGAAACACAATTTGATGCATTAAATTTTAGAGAGAGATTAAGAAAGAGTGTAAGAATTCTTGAATTGAATATATATAGAGAGAGTTAGATGGGGAAATTAATGGATGGTTGGGAGGGTGGGAAGAGATAGGGTTGGGTGGAGTGAAGTTGGGTATGGGTTTAGGATATGGGTATGGGTTGACCCAAGTCACCCATAATTAGTTTACTTATACCACAACTAGTAATGAACAATTAATTAAATCGACCAAATAACTTCGACTAGCACACGAACATAATTTAATCACAACGATCATCAAATCATATAAACACCTTGAACACGATTAAATCACAAATATTCGATCACGTACTATTTATTAATAATACTTAGTCAAACGTACATATAATTAATGGGTCAACCAAAGTCAAATTTCACGAATGTTACACACTGCTAGGGACCAATCTACTTCTGCCACATTTTTTGATGATAATACACAATCTGAGGACAATATTAACAATAACAATGAACACAACATCAATGCTCATAGGGATGATTCTTCCATTCCTGTTGATCTTAGAAGATCTAACAGAACCATTAGAACTCCCAAGAAATTTCATGATTATGTGCTAGGAAAGGGTGTTAAGCATAGCATATCCAACTTTGTGTGTTACTCTAATTTGAGTTATGAAAATTCTTGTTTTGTTTCCAACTTAAACAAACATTATGAACCCACTTCCTTTGAAGAGGCTTGCAAGGACCCACTATGGGTTGAAGCAATGAACTCTGAAATGGAAGATTTGTATAAAAATGGGACTTGGGAGTTAACTGATCTCCCACCTAATAGAAATCCTATTGGATGCAAGTGGGTGTATAGAATCAAATACAATTCTTCTGGTCAGATTGATAGGTATAAGGCAAGACTTGTTGCCAAAGGCTATTCTCAAAAATGGGATTGATTTTGATGAGACTTTCTCCCCAGTTGTTAAAATGGTTACCATTAGGTGTCTTATGAATGTTGCTATAAAAAACCATTGGCCAATTTATCAATTAGATGTTAATAATGCCTTCTTGAATGGTGATCTTGATGAAGATGTTTTTATGTTACCACCTCCTGGTTATCACTCTGTTTCTAATCCTAAGGTGTGTAAACTGCTTAAATTTCTGTATGGGCTTAAACAAGCTCCTAGGAAGTGGAATGAAAAGCTCACCAGTGCTTTAACTGAGTATGGTTTTCTTCAAAGTCAAAGTGATTACTCTTTGTACACCAGAACTGTTGATAAATCTTTTATTGTCTTACTTGTCTATGTGGATGACATTGTCATCACTGGTAACTGTGAAAGTTAAATTAATAAATGCAAAAACTTTCTAAGTTCAAAGTTTTCCATAAAAGATTTGGGAAAACTTAAGTATTTTCTTGGTATAGAGGTTATTGATACAAAAGATGGTGTTTGTATGACACAAAGGAAATATTGCCTTGATTTGATTAATGAGTTTGGTCTTCTAGCATGCAAACCATCCCAAACTCCTATTGATTGTAATCTGGTTCTTACTTTTAGTAATGATTCTGGCAAACCTCTTGCAAACATCACTGAATATCAAAAATTGGTTGGTAAGTTGATCTATCTAACTCTCACTAGGCCAGATATTTCTTATGTTTTTCATATCTTGAGTCAGGTTATGCATGATCCACATGATTCTCATCTAAGAATTGCTTTGAGGGTTCTTAGATATCTTAAAGGCTCACCAGGTAAGGGCATCCTCTTCAAGAATGATTCTAGTCTTGTTCTTAATGCTTATGTTGACTCTGATTGGGCCAAGAAAGTGACTGCCAGAAAGAGTATTACTGGTTTTAGTCTCTTTCTTGGTGGTTGTCCTATATCTTGGAAAAGCAAAAAGCAACCAACTATCTCAAGGTCATCAGCTGAAGCAGAGTTTAGAGCTCTTGCTAATGTCACTTGTGAAGTAATCTGGGTGATCAAAATTCTTAATTACCCTGTGTTCTTAAGTTTTTTGTTGGAAAGAAAGGAAAACATTGTGAAGGATTTTAAAATTTGTTGTGTTCTTGAGTTTCATTTAAGAGAAGAAGAGAAAAGAAAGGAAAAGATTTGGAAGGAGAATCTATTACATTTTGTTTAAATTTTTTTCCTTCCATTTTTGGGATGATTTGGAAGGAAGGAAAATCAACACCTTCTCTTCCATTCATCTCTCTTCTCTTCTTTCCCTTTCCTTTAAAAAAAATCTCGAGAACATAGCGTTAAGGATTTGGGAATTACCATTTATGATCCTATTCAGATTAGGTGTGATAGCAAAGCGGCAATGAAAATTGCTGCTAACCCTGTTTTTCATGAAAAAACAATGCACTTTGAATTGGACTTATTCTTTACAAGGGAAAAAGTTAATCCTGGAATCATTGAAATTGTTATGGTGGCCTCTGAGCATAATGTTGCTGATATATATTTACCAAAGGTCTTGTGTATCATCAACACAAGACCTTATGTGACAAACTGGGAATGTTTGATCCCTTCCACAATTAAGTTGTGGGAGGGTGTTAAATTGTCAACTTAATTGTGTTAGTAACTTAGTCTGTTTTGTGTAGGTTTATTAAGTTGAAGGGCTGGATTTGCAATGTTTCATCAAGAAGAAGACAGGGACTGAAGTGCAAAAGGATAAAAGCTAAGGGTCTGAAGATAAACTGCTTGCCTATAAATATGCAGCCTTTGTGCATTCTCTCTGCATTTTCTGCCGTTTCCATTTGTAGCCGTTAGGGTTGTGAATGTATTGATCATGAGAGTTTGTTCCTTGTTATTTTTCTATTTAGATGTTTGATTAACTAGATAAAACCTTTTCTCAAATTTTGTGTAATAATTTAGTATCTTAAAAACCCTAGTTTATGTAATCAATATGAATATCTATATATGTTTTGTTCTTGTAATCAAAGCTTCAAGTATTATGGTAGAATTCTATATAAAGTTTGATTGATTTTTACAAATGAAAATTTACACAAGTTTTCCACATGTGTTTAGGATGAGCATAGAAGAAAGATTAAAGATTTTGATGAGTATCGGCGAAGAATGCCATGGGTTAGATGAACTGAAGGATCTTCTCGTTATGAAACCGCAACCCATTTGCTACGATTGGCTTGAACCCACCGGTAGAATGACTTTAGATCAGGTATGTTAAACCGTAAAACTCAGTTTGTTAGTTCAGTATTCCTTTTAAACTCATTATTGAATAATATTATGTGTTGGTGTTATGTTTATTGCTGAACAGGGAGTTATGAAGATCATAAATGTTAACAAGCTGATTTCGTCTGGTTGTAAAGTAAAACTTTTAATAGCTGATTGGTTTGCACTTTTAAACAACCGAATGGATGGAGATTTGCTAAAAATCCGAGATGCTGGAGATTACTCGATTGAGGTCTTGAAAGCTGCAGGGATGAATTTAGGAGACAGCGTTGAACTTATTCGTCCTTCTAAAAGTATTGAGGAAATAGAAGAAAAGGCAAATGAGTACTGGAGTTTGGTTATAGATATTGCTCGAAGAAACAATATTACTGAAATAAAGAAGTAGGGGATTTCTATTTTTGAATGAGTTTTCTAATATTTCAGATTATGCTGATCCCATATTATTGTGTTATCAATGTTTTTTTTGTTATACCTTTTAGGTTCGGTCAGATTATGGGACGGAGTAAGAAGGATGGTTGGATAGCAGGCCAGATAGTCTATATCTGCATGCAATGTGCATACATATTTTTCTTTGAGGTTCTTGTTTAATCTTTTCTAAATTTAGATATATTTGATGGTTTTAATGAGTCAATCATACATTAATTCTAGGCCGACATCTGTCAGATAGGCATGGATCAGCAAACAGTAAATGAACTTGCCAGGAAGTTTTTTGTGATGACACCAAGAGGAAAAACAAGCCCATCATGTTATCTCATGTAAGAGTAACTTGAACTTACAGTGTTTTCTTTTTAAACTTATTAGTATTGTTTATTACCACCAATTATTAAGGTGATTTGCGTTTGTTGTTTTTTGCTATGCAGACGTGCTTCCTAGTTTATTAAATTCTGATTCTTCTTCCGTCATCTTTATGGATGACGATGAGGTACGGTTTTCTCAACTCTGCTCCTGCTTTTCATCTTGCGTAGAGGTGGCAAAATGGATGGGTTTAGTAACAGTTCAAAACTGATTCAGGCAACCTACAGACACTTGTTAGTCAATTCTAATTCTTTATGGGAGTTATTCTTAATAAAGCGACTTAGGAGGTTTGATGTACCTAATTACACTTTGGACGACTTTCAATCTTTTTGACCCATTATCTTTATAGTTAAACCCTTGAGCTTAACATGTTTGACGCGTTAAGTATAGAACAGTAACAAAAGAGACCCATTGATAGGTAACTGAGCCAAAATTGCTTTGCTTCAAGGAATAAAGTTTGTTGTTATAGCTTAACATCTTTTGATGTTTCAGCTAGCCTATTCAGATGGTTAAACTTTTTGAGTTTCGTTTACTCTTAACTTTTTGTACATGATGAATGGCATAGGCCACGGTTGAAAAGAAGATAAGGAAAGCATATTGTCCCTCTACCGTTGAAGGGAATCCATGCCTCCAGTACATAAAGTACATTGTATTCCCTTGGTTTAACGAGGTTAAGGTTGAAAGGGAAGAGAAAAACGGAGGTGAAAAGTGAGTTTTTTCACCACTAGAAACTTTGTCAAGCTTCATTTTGCAATTTGATTTATAGTCAATAACTAATGGGATTTCAGCTGATACTTGTTTACGTCATATATCCTCTTACAATCAGGGTCTATACCAGTTGTGAAGAGCTTTTTGCTGATTACGAAGAAGGGCTTTTGCATCCTGGTGATTTGAAACCAGCACTACGGAAAGCTATAAATACGATTTTGCAGGTGTTTCAAATTTTTTTAGTAAATGCTTATGCGTGTTTATCCTAGTAAATGGCATAACTTACATGCGGCATTGAGCTCATGAAATTCTGTTTCCTACTAGTTCTCAACGTGAAATGTCTTTCTATTTTTAGCCTGTGCGCGATCATTTCAAAAATGACAAGGATGCCAATAAGTTATTGATGAAGGTCAAAAGTAAGCATCTTTCCATCTTTATACATTATCCTTGCAGATAGTTTGGATTGTGTGTTCCCTTTGTCATTAGATGATTTTTCTTGATTGTTTATATGATTCGGGAGATGTTATTATTGGCTTGTATCCAATTCAACCTTTACTTTTTAAATATGCTTTGACAGGTCATCTAGATTCAGAGAAGAGAGGGATGTCATTGAAGGATTTATCATCCCCCTTTAATCATCCTAATTCCACCACAGAGTAAGTCCCATCTCTAAATTATCTTTATCTTTTCCCAACGTGTTTTTAATTCATTGTGAAATTGATTGGTACTAAATCTCACCTTATTTAATGTGATCTACTAATGTGAACATCACTGAAATGTTTGCTGTTTATAAGATGTTTTGTACCAGTGACTGTCAATATGCTCTGAAAAACCATATAGACTTTAACTATGAGTTTAAAGTGTGTTTGGAATGTTTAATTAACAAAAATCGCAGAGTTCAGAAAGCATACAGGAATTCAATGGCCGTAACATTAACTTTTATAAATGTTTATTCAGAAGAAGAGTTATGGTGCTGTTTTGTGTTTAGGATGTGCATGGAAGAAAAATTTAATCTTGTGAGGAGCATTGGGGAAGAATGCATTGAGGATGAAGAACTCCGGGAACTTCTTACCAACAAGCCCAGACCCATTTCCTACGATGGGTTTGAACCGTCTGGTAGAATGCATATAGCTCAGGTATGTTAATAGAAAACTCATTACGTTGGTTTTCCTTTTTAGCAATTTGCAGAGTTTGAAAGTTACAGCTCAAAACTTTGTAGACAGAGGGATACTGCTTATCTTGCCTTTAGAAACGGCTAGATTACAAAGTAAAGATTAGTTTGATAAATGTCAAACTGTCTGTCAGTTGTGTGGCTGATGTGTTGGTGTTGTCTTTGTGTTTATTGTCGAACAGGGTGTTATGAAGACTATAAATGTTAACAAGCTGACTTCTGCTGGTTGTAAAGTAAAAATTTGGATAGCAGACTGGTTTGCACTGTTAAACGACAAAATGGGTGGAGATCTGGAAAAAATCGAAGTTGTTGGAAAATACTTTATTGAAATCTGGAAAGCTGCAGCGATGAATTTAGATAATGATAATGTAGAATTTATTTGGTCGTCCAAAGAAATTAATAAAAGAGCAGTTGACTACTGGCCTCTAGTTATGGATATTGCCCGAAGAAACACACTTTCAAGAATAACGAAGTACACAGATTATTTTTATGAATTTGATTTATTTCTCGGATTTTAACGTTATCATGAAAGCTTTCATATTAGTGCCTTATCGATGTTTTTTTAGGTGCTGTAAAATTATGGGTCGGAATGATAAGGACTTGACTCTTGCCCAGATATTCTACCCATGCATGCAGTGTGCAGATATATTTTTTCTTGAGGTCCTTGTTTACTCATTTCTATAACTAGATACATTTTATTTTTATTTTTTTGTTTGACGAGTCATTAATCTTATTTGTGTTCATTGAATAGGCTGATATTTGTCAGTTGGGCAACGATCAAAGAAAAGTGAATGTTCTTGCTAGGGAGTATTGTAAGGAAATTAAGAAGGAAAACAAGCCTGTCATATTATCTCATCGTAAGATCCAAAACTGTGAATTAACGTGTTCTTTTTGTTATTATCTTTATTAACGAGATTTGTGTGCTTTTCTTTTTCTATGTAGACATGCTTTCTGGTTTGCTGGTAGGACAAAATAAGATGTCAAAATCTAATCCTAATTCCGCCATCTTTATGGAGGATGAGGAGGTATGATCCTATCAATCCCTATTTTCTTGAATCTTAATTAGAGGTGGAAATGGGCGGCTTGGGTAATGGGTCAGAATTGATACGGCTTGACCAAGCCAAAACTGATACGGTTGACCAAGTCATCAAACACTTTTTCATTTGTATGAATTTTAAAAATAAGTATGTGTAATTCTGATGATAAATTGATAAACTTAGGATGACTCATAACCTGTTTTGTTTTTGGTCGAATCTTTTAACTAAACATGTTTGACCCATTACAGATTAACGATTACCCAAATTGACCCTGACCCATTTAAGGCAATTGGCTCGAAATCGCCACCTTGTATTTCAGAGATCAAAGCTTGCGTTTAATAACTGTGACATGTGATAGAAGTAGTATGAAGTTAATTTAATTAGTAGAAAGTTTATCTTTTGATGCTTCAACCAGCCTATTTGGATGGTTGACCTTTTTACATTTCACTATTCTAATTTTAACTTTTTGTGCACGATGAATGGCATAGGCTGAGATTGATTCAAAGATAAATAATGCGTACTGTCCACCCAATGTGGTTGAAGGGAATCCATGCCTCGAGTACATCAAGTACATTGTATTTCCTTGGTTTAATGAGTTCAAGGTTGAAGGGAAAGAGATAAGCGGAGGTGAAAGGTGAGTTTTTGACTGCTACATTGTCAAAATTCAGTTTGACAGTTTTCAATTTGATTCATGGATCTTTGGTTGATGGCATTTCAGCTGATACATGTTTACTTGGTATATCCTTTTCAAATCAGGGTCTTTTCCAGTTATGAAGAACTAATTGCTGATTATAAAAAAGGGGACTTGCATCCCGATGTTTTAAGACCAGCCTTATCAAAAGCTTTAAATATTATTTTACAGGTAATTTCAGTTTTGTTTTCTCAATGTTGCATGGTTGTTTATCATAGCTTTATTACAAGAATATTCATGCTATAAAGAACGTATTTATTTGTCTCGACATGTGATGTCGCTCTGTTTCAGCCTGTCCGTGACCATTTCAATAATGACGAAAACGCCAAGGCTTTATTGGAGAAGGTCAAGGTAAACACCTTTCCATTTTTTGCATGAAAAAAGCTGTGATCTACCTATTGATATCTAGCATAATTATTAGTGTTAGTATGTAATTTCATGAATAAAGCTAATTAGGCTGATAACGTATCCTTAGAAAAAAGGCACATTTTGTCATTTTACCCGTTTTGACCCATATAAGACATAACCAAAAGCTACGAGTAAATGGGCACAAATTTCCACTTCTGCTCCAAATCCAAGTCCTAGGTTTAATGGAAGTTTTCTAACTTGCCATTGTTCCTTCTTAAGTTAACTTTTGTTTTTGACACTTAAGCTATGTTGTATAATGGTAGTTTGCATCTGACCCGTCTTTATGCTTTCTGCAGAGTTTTCAAGTCACAAGATGATGAAGGTATTTCCAAATTGTTATCATTGACAGGATCAAACTCAGTAACCTTAGGAAAACAGTTTTGTTTTAACTAGTTAGGAAAGCAACATGTCTTTAAGAATATCTTGATTTAGATAAATGATACCTAGTTTTCTGTCTACTTTGACTTTGTGGATGACTTTTTAGCTGATTTTGAGTCTTCCAAGTCGCTGGAGATCATATAACTTGAATGGTGCAGCAGAGTCGAAAGACGCCTTCTTATCAGCTTGTGGATCTCCTGTGAGTTCAATATCTAGATAATCAGGAATAGTCGAGCTGATATGACGCTATCAATAACATATCAGTTGTTTCTCTATATTTATTTGGCTTTCAGTTCCATATGCGAATCCTTTGATGGCTCATCATCAAAACAATATATATGTGAAGCAGATGAAATTACATCCAGACTTGTGTATAGAAACAAAAATTACATATTACATGAAATGGAAGTTTTTAATCCTCCTAAGACAGATAATCTCAAGGAAAATCCATAGAAATCCAAGAGCTTTTATGTCATTGAACAATCTAATTATTGTGTATTATGTGGAAATTAAGACACACAAGGGGGGCTAATGCCCCCTTGAAATTTTAATTTTTACATGTATTTTTTAAAATTTTCATATGAATTTATAAATTTTGACCCCTATTCGATTTTTGTTTTTAAGATATTTTTAATTTTGCCCTCTCCTAAACTTTTGTTTGGTACCGCTGTTGCAAGTTATACGTGAAACAACACATGTAATCAGTGGCGGATCCAGGAAATGAAGACGGTGGGGGCAAAAAAAATTTACCTTAAAAAGAGTCGAATAGCCTCATAGTAAACATCCAAATAGTCAGCTAAATAGCCTCATTGTAACATAAAAAATGGTTAGCTAGCTAATTGCAAAAGAAAAAAAAAAAACCATTGTTAACAGAGACGAAATAGAACAGTTTTAGATTAGCAAACCTCACCTAATATATATTGCAGGGTTTTTTGGTTTTTTTTTGTTAAGACAACATGGTAAATTAAATTGATGTATAAGTAAGAAACGGATTATTAGAACAAAGTAATTTGTTTTTCAAAGCAGCTTGTAATATTTACTCTAATTAACATGAAGTCAAACAACCAGTGATGAACCACTATCCCTAATTAATAATTAAAGAATTAAAGGACATTATTCAATATGAAGGTAAAATAATCAAAGATAATGTGATAATGTTGTTGTTATATCCTTTTTGAATATTTCCACCAAAAGCTAATGAACCCACTGCATGAAAATCACTGAACCCACGTTTTTCTTTTCCTTTTTTTAATTTGTAAACCAAGATGATTCCATTTTTATCCAAAGCCTACCGTTTTTCTTCTAACTGGGCTGGGTTCATTCTAATTTTCAGGATGGGTTCATTTCAAATAATCCATTAAAATAAGTGGTGTTGGGCTCATGGGCTAATTTTCAGGATGGGTTCATTTCTCTTCACCCCCCACCACCCCCCCCCCTTCCCCCCCACCCCCACCCCTAACTGCATGTAATGTGCTCAAGGAATACAGAATAATTATATTGCGTGTACTTATTGTTTTCACTTGTTTTTGTAATACATTCACGTTTTATCTTGGTAATTCATGATATCTATATATAGGGCAACAAAGCCTCTAGATTTTTCTATTTTACCTCACAACTTCATTCACTTCATTAAGCGTCTATCTAATATACCGATAATCTATAATATAACTAAAAAAGTAGGTTGGGGGTACACTTGGCACCCCTAATCCATCTCATTGAGTCTAATTCTCCATCTTAATTAATCATCTATTTTTTTATATTTTTTAAAATTTTCTAGCCGACCTATATTCTATTAAAAAATAAAAAACAAATCTTTTTATCCTTAAAACTCTCCAAAAATTATTATATATATACAACCTAATAAATAAACCCTCACGAATTCTCAACAAAAAAAAAGGTTCGACTACCTCACGAATTCTCAACAAAAAAAAAGTTCGACTTACTCAACAAACAAAAAGGTTTTTTTTAATATATTTTGTTCATGTTTAATCATTATTATTTGACATTGAATTCTTATGTTATTATTATTATTATTCATCTCTTATAACTTAGTTCTAGGGAAAAACCCTCACGAATTCTCAATAAGAAAAAGGTTCGACTACCTCACGAATTCTCAATAAAAAAAAGTTCGACTTACTCAACAAACAAAAAGGTTTTTTTTTTATATATTTTGTTCATGTTTAATCATTATTATTTGACATTGAATTCTTATGTTATTATTATTATTCATCTCTTTTAATTTAGTTATAGGAAAAAACCCTCACGAATTCTCAACAAAAAAAAAAATTCGACTTACTCAACAAACAAAAAGGATTTTTTTATATATATTTTGTTCATGTTTAATCATTATTATTTGACATTGAATTCTTATGTTATTATTATTTATTACTCCCTCCGTCCCATTAAAAGTGTTTTAATTTGAATATTCAAAGTCTTAATCTTTAAACTTTGACCTTAAATATATTTTTTTGTGTTATATAAAACTTAATAAAAATTATATCATTGAAAACACTTCTAAATCACAATCAATTTATATAGCTTTCATCAAGTATTATCTAACACAAAGAAAATTATTTATGGTCAAAGTTGGAAAAGTTAGACTTTGAAAATTCAAAACATGACACTTCTAGTGGGACGGAGGGAGTATCTCTTTTAATTTAGTTCGTTGTCCATTATAAGTTTATTATGGCTTCTTCTTCAACTACAAAAAATAAGACCACGTTAGTTCATTTTGAAGATCTTAACCCAACACATGTTAACCATCATCTACGACTCCATGTTGTGCATGTATGGACTGTTTCGGATTGGAACAACCCGAAGAAAATCAAAACATTCGAGATGGTCTTTGTTGATGAATTGATATGTATTTTTATAATTTTTTAAAAGTTTCTATTATATCTGCATATTTGTTTTTGGGTTTTTTTCTAAACATGCTGCATATTTGTTTTTGGGCTTCTTTTCTTTCTTTGGACACACATATAAATATATAACCTAAGAAAAAGGGGTAAGAATTTGTATTTGGTTACAACTTCAGGAGATCGAAAGATCCAACTGCTTTTCTTCACCTCTTTCATCATCTGACATCTTTCCTTCTTTCTTTCTTCAAACTGCAAATTTTTTATTTAACTAATTATTACAAATTAATAAACAAAAGTAACAAATTTGCCAATAAAAAAGAAGTTGAAAAAAAAAGTTAACTGGAATCGATATTGATATGGAGTTAATCTTAATATGTTTCGTTCTTTAATTTGTACTTTATCTATTTGAATTTATTTAGTTTTTATTTAACATACTTCAAATTTTTTTAAAAACTTTGATTTATATATTTTGAGACTACTCGTCCAATGGACGGGCCTGAAGACTAGTTTAAAACATATATCCTTAAAATAAATACACTTACTCTTTTTTATATCAATTACTTTTACATTAATAACCGCACCGCCACCACCACCCGTCTGTCGCGCCGCCACCACCACCACCGCCACCGCCACCGCCTCCGCGGCTACCACCATCGCGGTCGCATCTTGCGAGCATATATTTAGTTTTGTTTTAAAGGAATTTGTTACTCATAAGGGATGTCAGGTCATACTTGGTTGTTGAAAATTAATCATCTTTGATCTTTGCCTCTTGTCATACGTTTTACTAATCCATTTCGTGTACAGAGTTTGTTTTAGTAATCCGGAACACTAAAATATCTTTAAGCCCAGCCCGAGTTAATGTTTCAGCCCAATAAAGTATAACCTAATCTAACTAACTGACACCAACCACTATAAGTTACGTATTAATTAATGATTTAAACATAGTCAGTCACGTCGTATGTTAAAAAAAAAAAAAAAAGTCAGTCACGTCGTAACAACTATGGACGATGATAGTGTAAACGACGCATTCATGACGATGATTCCATCAGATATGATTACTGAAATTCTATATCGTCTTCCGTCCGAATCCATCGGCCGATTAAGGTGCGTTTCAAAGGGTTGGCTGTCTCTACTTACACAACCCGAATTCATCAAAACCCATCGAAAAGCCCTTAACAACCGTACTAAGCACCACATCTTTGTGACGGTAGATAGGTCGTCCACAATCCGTTATGTATTGTATTCACACCCGTTTGATGATGATGATCATGACCACCCTTATTATATATTAAATCCAACTATTTATAAATTACCCTTTGAATTTACTTGTGATGTAAGTGATGACATATCCCTCCTGCGGTACGAAGAGGGAACAGTAGCACAGTACAATACGAAGACTGTCTGTAACGAAGGATTGCGCAGAAGATGGAAAAGATAAGAATTGTTCCCCTATAAAGTCGGGATTTGTTCTTATCAAGAAGGGCTGGTAATTATGGAAATTATACCCCTGGCCTTTTATCATGGAAACCCTAGATCTTGGCTTTCTCTCCAAGTCAAGCCTCTCTTATAAAAAGAGAGGCGTAAGATATATCAATCATATTCTCCTCTTCTCAAAGAAAACACACGCACACGACACTCATCAATTCAGCACGATAATAATCGGCCTGCCCCCATATCGTAGCACACGATCGAACAAGATCAAACCTATAATCATTGGCACAATCTCAATCGGCCATATATCAATCATATTCGATTGGCGTAAAGAGACACGAACTCTACCTTCGGGGAATCGCCAACAAATAACTAAAAACACCCATCATCCCCTTTTCTAAACCTAATCTCGTCATGCCGTGGCTCCGTTGCGCAGGGCCTAAGCAGGCAGAAATGATTATCCGGGAGATACACGAAGGAATCTGCGGAGCTCATTCGGGAGCAAGGTCTGTCGCTACGAAGGCAATGAGGTTAGGATATTTCTGGCCAACCATGCATCAGGACTCCGCAACACTGCTAAAGAATTGTGAAGCATGTCAGCTACGTGCTAACGTCCCAAGACAACCGAAGAATGATATGACTTCGGTTATTTCAGCATGTCCCTTCATACAGTGGGGAATATATGTATGCCTGATACCGAGCGCTCGACCCTGGAGAGAGAGCTATATCCACAGATATATCTTCTTGGTGAGAATAAGCAGCTCAACTCCGGGAGTAGAGTCACAAGTGAGCTTGGAAGCGAGCCCCGCACTATCGAGCTGGCCGAACGGAGATCAAATAAAGAAATTCGTATGGGAACACATCATATGCAGATTTGGGATACCACACACAATAGTATCCGATAACGGACCACAATTCGCAAAAGGAGTCTTCCCCGAATTTTGTAAACAATTGCAAATCAAGCAATCATTCACATCCGTCTACCACCCTCAAGGAAACGGACAGGTGGAGGTAACCAACAGAGAAATAATCAAGGGGATAGAAAAACGACTGGGGCGAAGTCACAAAGGGTGGATAGATGAGTTACCATTGGTCCTTTGGGCTAACAGAACAACACCAAAGAGGAGCAACGGAGAAACCCCATTCAGCTTAGCATTTGGAACGGAGGCCGTCGCCCCAGCAGAATTCCAAGTTTCCACCTACAGGATGCTAAATACAGAAGGAAATTCTGAGGAATTAAGAATAGACTTGGACTTACTAGAAGAACGAAGGGAGATAGCAGCCATCAGAGAAGCTGCCTTTAAAAAGAAAATTGAGGGATACTACAATAAAAGAGTAAATCCCACGAATTTTAAAACCGGAGACTATGTGTTGCGGCTAAACAGCGCAAGTGAAAAAGAGTACACGGGGAAGTTGGGACCAACATGGGAAGGCCCGTACCGAGTACAGGCATCCTTCGGGAACGGAGCGTATAAGCTTGAAACACCCGAAGGGGCTCCGGTCGACAGGACTTGGAATAGCTCGAACTTGCGAAGATTCTACTGTTAAGTTTTCTCTCTTCCAATAATATGTATAAGCTAAGATACTTTTTTGAAATAAAGCAACAAAAAACCCTTATGGGGAATATCGCAAAAGACCAATAGTCTCAAAAGACCGATAGTCTTCAAACTTTAATATAAGACCAAATAGTCTTACAAATATAAGGCTACGAGCCTCAGTTATCAAAAAATAAGCAACAACCCCTTGAGGGACAATGCATTAATTAAAAGACTTATCGTCTTAATATAGAGGGTCGCAACCTCAATAAGGGAACAAACTGACGGGGACGCCTGGACAGATAACCCAACATACGCAAAAATATGCACAAAAAATATGGAATAAAACAAGGACGATAAAGTCTGATACATGAAGTTCCATAAAAATAAAAACTAATCAAAACGAGGCTTTACGACTAAAAAGTCGTAGGCCCCGGAGTTGCGAAGATGAGTAATATCATAAATATAATTACTGTGATAACTTGCCAGTTTCAAGATAGCTTGGTCAAACACTTCCTTTGCCTCCATATACTCAGGAGAATGCTCGGAATGGGTAGCAGACAGTTTACCCTTTTTCTTGGAAGAATTCACAACGGCATCAATCAAACCGACCACCTGTGGACCTGTAGCAAGAGTCTCGCACAAATGAGGTATCACCTTCTTCACAAAAACCCTTACCTCCTCCCGGAGCTCCACATTCTCGAGATCCTTCTGCAAAAGCTCATCATGACGCCTTTCCAAGCCTGTGCGAAGAGCCTTCACCTCCACATCCTGCTCCGTCAACCGCTTTTCCAGAGCAGCAATCCTGTCCAGTAAATCCCCAACCACAAGGTTGGATTCCTTCAACATGTCCTGAGAATATTCGTATTCTCGACATAACCCCTTGACCAAGAGGTTCTTCCGCTCGCTCATATCCTCTGAAAGCAACTCTTCCTCCATAAATTTACGAGCGGTGTTGCCGGAAAAAGAAACAGGGGGCACATCAGCAAGACCTTTTCCCTTCTTTACGGCCAAATTATCCAGGGGGGCGGCAGAGGAACCAATATCAGCAATATTTCTTTTTGACGACATTCTTTGATGGAAGCAATGGAGGATCTGGGTAAACGACAAGATATATGAAACGAGAAAAGTAAATAACGGCGGAAAAAGAAGACTTACAAAAAGTAGATGGGAAAAGTTGCAGAAATATAATGACGAAATTAAAAGACGGAGAGAAATTTTATATATCAGTGGAGGAATAAAAACCTAACCGTTGATAAGAACGCTTCGAGATACGCGTACTGACAAACAAGACTTTTTGATTCCATTTATCACAACACGTCCTCAAGAATTAGTAAAGTCACAAGAATAGTCCAAGACAATGCTTATTTGGCAAAAAACATTCCCTTGGACTGGGGGGCTTGATGACATATCCCTCCTGCGGTACGAAGAGGGAACAGTAGCACAGTACAATACGAAGACTGTCTGTAACGAAGGATTGCGCAGAAGATGGAAAAGATAAGAATTGTTCCCCTATAAAGTCGGGATTTGTTCTTATCAAGAAGGGCTGGTAATTATGGAAATTATACCCCTGTCCTTTTATCATGGAAACCCTAGATCTTGGCTTTCTCTCCAAGTCGAGCCTCTCTTATAAAAAGAGAGGCGTAAGATATATCAATCATATTCTCCTCTTCTCAAAGAAAACACACGCACACGACACTCATCAATTCAGCACGATAATAATCGGCCTGCCCCCATATCGTAGCACACGATCGAACAAGATCAAACCTATAATCATTGGCACAATCTCAATCGGCCATATATCAATCATATTCGATTGGCGTAAAGAGACACGAACTCTACCTTCGGGGAATCGCCAACAAATAACCAAAAACACCCATCATCCCCTTTTCTAAACCTAATCTCGGTTTGGTGTACAATCAGTAAGTTTGGTTTTCTGAGGCTCTTGTGACAGCTGGTTTTGGTATCTCAAGGGATGGACATGCACTCTTACGAGACACTCACGCTTATAAACCCAACTATTCGGGAATCCGTGCAATTGCCACAATGCGGTTATAATTATCCTCGGAATGATGTAGGAACTCTAAATTTCATAATGCATGGAATTGGTTATGATTCAGTTACTGATGATTACAAGGTTGTTACCCTCACTTCCTTTGAATATCAATATGAGTATACGGTTAACCGAATTTTTGTTTATAGCCTTAGAAGTAATACTTGGAGTGTAACACCCCAACAAGGCGGAATAATGAGATATCACAAGAAAAGCACAACACGACATGGAAATTATGTAGAGTAAAACTAAATGCATAAATAGGATTTAACAATCCATACTAACCATTCAAGAATGCAAGTACCGGATCACACATAAGCATAACCCTTAATCGGGAAAAATGAATCACGGATCCATGGAAAAGTCCAAGTCCAATCCTAGCATGCAATGAAACATCCAATACGTCTTTGATTCACCTGTTCACCTGAAAAGTGTACTAAAACGCGTCAACATAAAGTTGGTGAGTTCGTAGGGGTAAGTAAAAGGAATCAACATACCGGGTGTGGATTCGTCAATCCACCGTCACGACTTACATAATATATATATATATATATAATAAACATAACGACCATAACAAACATATAACCTTCATTTGGTTATAACGAACATATAACGAACATAACGATCATAAAACGTACATAACGATCATAACGAACATGTAACCTTGAAACCTTGAAACCTGGATTGGATCGATAAACGATCACATTACCATGATTTGATCAATAAATGATCATTTAACCTTGATACGAACATATAACGATCACACAACCTTGATTAAATAAATAAACGACCATATAACGATCAAACAACCAAAGAAACACAATGTACCTACACTTCATACGACTCTACATTCAAGGAACCATAGATGCTTATATATAGGATCACCCGCAGCCTTCCCACCACATCTACAACTCTTTGAATGCATCGTCGTCTTCCATGTATGTACAACTATCCTAACCACAACAAATATTCATAATCGAAAGCATAATCAATCGAGCAATAAGTAAATACGTCATTCGAACAATCAATCAATCATTTAATCAACAATCAAACAAGTATGTACACTTTCCAGCCCGAATCTCAATCGAGTTGGGAGCTACGAAACTCACCTTGATCGGAAATAGCAATTTAAGAATGATTTATAAGCGTCCAACGATCGTCACAAGTCCACACCTATAATATATGTATCGCATATATATCAATATTCCAAGCAAAACTTTAATTAGGTTTTTAAGTACGATTCAGGACTTTGACCGGCTCCCGAGACTCGACAAGGTCATTAGAGAAGTCAAAAATCAATTTAGAACGAGTTAAAGTGATGTTATAAACGTTAAATGAGCTTCACATGTCCACAACCTATCATTACACATGCTATAATATTTATTAAGTCCCACTTGAGTCCAAAAAGGAATGTTCAACTTCAGACGGCCCTCGAGACTTCATTAAGACCCTCGAGAAGTCGAGGAAGGATCCATATGAAAGCTATACATGTTCCTAGGATTATAAAAGTGAAATGAGGAAGAAATTATAAAGGGTAAGGGTTGGAAAGGGGGCATAAAGTTCAAAGGGCAGCAGCAACTTAAACCGTGGTTCATTTGCTTCTAGCGTAAAGTACAGCCCATCTGGACGTTTCATACACTGAGTGAGGGTGGCCCACCATCTGGGACGGTGGTCCACGGTGTCTGGGACGCTGGGCAAAGCCAGCCTTGGCGTCTGGGACGGCGGTTATGACCGTCTTGGACGGTGGCTCACAAACGAGCCTTTTGGCGTCTCACTACCGTCTCTCAAGCGTAAAGCAGCAACAGCGGGGCATTTTAGCGTCTGGTCTTTGTGGGGCACCGTCTCAGAAGGTCCCACAGGCGTCCAAGATGCTGGGTCAGGGCTGGGCACTCACAGTTGACCACCAGAAAGTCAAACCCGGCCATATACCTTCAAAACCCTAATTTCATGTAATAATTCGACTTGTGTTCATTTAAAAACCTAATTTCAGTATTTTTACACATAATTAAACTTAGACAAACTTAACCCATATCACAATTTTGATCTAGAGCACCAAATTCGCGTTAAATATGTTTTGACCCGTTTTGACTTTTGGGCAAAACCCTAATTGATCTAAAATCGGTTCTTGGAGGTTTGAACCTCATTTTTGCAGCTTGTATGAATATATTTAGACACAACCCACTTCAAAACTTGATTCAAAACAACAATTTTATGCTTAGATTCGGATTTGACCTAAATTACCCACTTTGTAACCCTAATTTTGACCCACTTCATTTTTGACTTGCAAATTGACTCAAGAACACTTGGGTTTGACTAGAAACATGATAATAAACATAAAATGATGAATTTGAGTGAAATGTAGCTTACCAAAACCCCTTCCAAGTTGTTGACCCGAAATTTGAGCTAGATGGGAAGAATTCTTGCACTTTGACTTTCAAAATTTTGATATGATATAGTAATGATGATAATGATGTTGATTCTTGTATTAATCTTAACCCAATCAACAATAAATGACCAAGAATTTAGAGAGAGAGAGATATGTGTTTGTGTGTGTTCTTGGAGTAAAGATAGAGAGAGAAAGAGATTGGATGAATGAATGGATGAGTGGAGGTGTAAGGGATTTGGGAGGATAGGGTTGGGTATGGGTCTTGGGTCGACCCGTCTGTGAGTCCCTCGATAGCTACTGATCGCTCTCGAGATCGTCTATTGTTATGTCGTGAGTGCGGAATCCTCACGAGATAACTAGTTTGATTAGTTATCAAATATATTGCTAATTATATCAATATAATCGGCCTTATGTGATCTATCTTCGTTTTCTATAAGCTAGAAACGAACTTAGTCGCTCTTGGTAGATTGTTGGATGACACTGGTGTTGTTGAGGAACCACCTCCAGACTTGGAGGCTGCTGATGTAGAGATGGGTGATGCTTCCCAGGAGCCACCTAGGATGCGTGGTCGTAGCATCCCTGTCCCGAGCTCCTTTGATCTTACGCTTTTTGGGACAGACTGTTCAGAATATATATGATGATCAGCAGGCTAGCCGCCGGGCTTTTGATGACTACCAGCGGAGGATGGATCAGGACATCACCTGGATTGGATCACAGCAGGCCCACACTAACTATAGCCTTGATTATTATCAGCCTATGTGGGATGCTCAGTATCATGGCCGGGAGTTTGTTCAACCTGACCCGATTCCTCCATTCTCTCCACCGCCTATTTATGTCCCTGATTATCGTCAGGGGGGTCAGCCTTTTTCTCTCAGACGACTGTTCCGGGGAACATGTTGTAACAACCCTCAAATTTCGACTAGGACAATTTACTTGGACTTATCTAGACATTTAATTCTAGAGGATTATTAAGAGAATGCCTTATAGGCATTAAGGCATAGTGATACTTTCTCTCTAGTTCAATGGAATGCCCAAAGATAGCTAGTTATCTTAGAAATGCCAAAACATGAGACAATCTCAAAGTAAAGAAATAATGACAATCTTATAAGAATGTAACCATAATCACTCAAATCAACTTCAAGAATATGTAAAGTAACAACAAGTTTATAAGTATTCAATCCGACAAACTCTCTCTTTCTCTTTTCGGTTTCCAGCAGAAAAATGGGGTAAAAATACCCCCAAATCTTAACAATAAATCATAAAACAACAACAATAACATAATAACATAGTAAGGGATCAAGCTATGGTGGAATGGAGCATGCATGGAGAAGCAAAACAGCCCCGAAGAGCTCTCAAAATCGTGATTTACCTGCTGTCCGAACAGCCCTCTTTCTTGCTTATTTTACATCACCAAAGGTTGATTTCAATGCTTCTCTTTGTTGTCTCTTCCTTGTGCTTTCATCTAGTAACCTTCTTGCCCTTTTTCTTTCTCATTTTCGTGTCAAAACAGCCCCCAAGGAGCTTGAAATCTGCCATCAAGAACAAGACCCAACAACACTCTTGATCTTCTTGTTTTGATCTTCAAAGGTTGTTAGCTTGAACCCTCTTGAATCTCACTTCACTAATCCTTGATTTCTTGAGATAAACAAGTCTAGATCTACACATGCATGCATATTTGAATGATGGGTTAACAAGAAATAATCATTAAAAAGTCACACACATAAAAGATGATAAGTTGATTTTGTTTGAAAGTGATAGATCTTAACATGCATGCTTAGATTTGCATTAGTTTGAATTGATTTTGATTTGGGATTTGAGATGGATGATTGGTGACTTTAAATTTGCTAAGAGATCTGTATATTTGATGTTAAAATCACACAAAAATGATCAACAAACTTGTTAGTGGTAATCTAGGGGCTAAAACAAGCAACCAACACCATTGGTGAGTTGTATTAACCAAAATACATTCTGACAGAATTAATTTTCTGTCTTGGAACGGGTAAACTGAGCATGTGAGGGCCGTTTCAAGAAAAACTTTCAAAATAAAAGTTGTAGATAAACGAGTTAACTTTAACCACCAACTGGAATCACTCAAACATACTGAACCAAACAAAAGATATGATTTTTCTACTAAAACTGGTCAAAACTGCATTTTTGTCTGAATATTTTATCAACTTTAACAATTTTTATCTCCTAATCCATAAGGTTCCAGGAGGCCATACTTGGTGGAAAGTAAGTCCAATGTGTCCTAAACTTAAAATAAAATCATGGAATTTTTATTAAGAGCAAAACCCAAAGAACTTTTATAAAACTTTCGAGTATGCAAAACAGTGACTGTTTTGACCACTTCCATTTATAAAAATATTTAGAGGTAGTAAACATTATTTATAAATTAAGCCAAAAATTACAAAATAAGTGGACACATATAGGTTATTTTATAAAAATCAGGAGGGTCAAAATAATTCGGTTTAACCCCAAAACAGTAGCCAATATTGCATAAAAATGTGAAGTAAAAACAAAAAATTCTGAAGTAAACCAATAATTTGTGTAATGGGCTAAAAGATACACTAAGGACCATAATGGACTAACCCGGACCAAATAATAAACCCATTGAACCATAAATCAGTAGGCCCACTTGGCCCAATAAACCATGTAGCCCAATAACCAATATAACCCATTAAGCACATAACCCAAATAAGGTTAAGCCCAATAACTAAATTAAGCCCAAGTCACTTAAAAGCCCATAACACTTAGGCCCAATTGGTGATGGCCCATAACACCTAAGCGAATTTCATAAACCCGAATAATCATAAGACATATTGAGGAATATGTGAGTAAAAGATAAGCGTAATCAAAGTAACACAAAAAGGATTATTAAGTAGAATGGACATAAGTAATTACTTTAACCAAACTATAAATTGACATCACAAATACTATTTAGTATTAAAATTGGTTACACATCCAATGATGTTTAAAAGAACATAACTTAATATGGCATTCCCATATGATAACCTAAGATGCCAAACGAAACCACAAATGAAGGCAAGTTACCGAAATTCTAACCACTTATAACTACATGTATATTGAAAGTGACCTTTTCACCAACAATCCCTACAACCAAAAAGATGCGAATATTAGCAATACACTTGGATCCCAAAATTTATGACAACATAATGAAAGTGGCATTTCTTAGTGATGGCTAAGATAGGAACTTACGTATATTAGTCCTATCGTAGGGATAGTCTTGGCTTGAAATGTGATTGAGGAATATGACGGATATATGATCAAGGAAGCGATAGATGGAAGTACCCATTTTGGATAAGTGAATATAATATGCGGCATATCAAGGTGAGTCATAGCCCCCTTTCAAACTCTTTTATGTGTTTTACTTTCGGGGTGAAAAGCATGATAAATAAAATTGTTTTCTTTTATGAAATGATGCTTTGGAAGGATGATTATGATATGGGAATTATTGTATGTTCAACATGTTATATATTATATGATGAGCTTGAGTATTGTCAAACTGTTTCACCTCGGTACACTACTATTAACTCTTGAGAGGCCTGTAGTATGAGAGTTGCGCAACTAGGACTTGTCCCCTCACCCAACGAGTAACGGTGGGATGTTTGGTTGCCTTTGTGACGACCTTCATTCCCAGTCCGACCACGCGGTGCTTTAGCTACTATATCAGTGGTCATGCCACGCCCCCTTCTATTATTGGTCGTCTCCATGGCACGACCCCTTTATTATTATTATTGCACATGATTGACGGCATGTGATTCTTATTATCTTGGACATAACCGGTCTTAGTAGTGGCTCAAGCACAGATTCATCAAATTATGCCTTTGGCTAAATATTATTGATATTATTTATGGTTGGATATTATGGATTGAACATACAGTTTGGGTATTGGACCTTATATGGAATCTTGAAAGTTGTTGAAATTGGCGATATTGAAATATTGATGACCGAATGGTTTTGGTATGATGTATGATTAATCGAATTATATACTTTTCTCTCACGATAAATTTGACAAATGAGAGCTTTATTACTTACCATGGATTCTCAACTCTTTGAAATGACGTTATGGTATTTTGAAAACTTGATGGTGTGATAATGAGAATTTTGCCGATCATGTGGTTTGGGTATGTTGATATCTAATAACAAGTTTTCTAAGTGTTTAAAATGGTTAAGTAACGAAATTTACTTAAAAACCTATGCACTCACCAACTACGTTTTCGTAGTTGACACTTTTTCTTCATGCTTTTCAGGAGTTAGCATTAGCTTTGAGGAATTGTATGCATCATGACTGTTTGCATTGCACTTTGGAGTCAAAGATCAAACCTTGTGATGGGCAATGGAATCCGCCTTGATCATTGTAGTATACTATTTCATGTACTTGTTATTTGTTTCGTGAACTTAATATCCAAGTATGGTGGACGCATTTGTACTTGGAAATTGGTTCACATGCTTGTACATTTGTAAATTCTTTTTATCAAATAAAGCTATGGTGAATGTTATTTATAATCTTTTGTTTTGAATACTCGACTTTCTGTACATCTCATTGTTCCGCCTTAGTTGGGGTGTTACAGAAAATGGTATCAGAGCCTAAGGTTATAGAGAACATTGGGGTTCCTCCGAGAATTCCAAAACTATAGCCACTTTTCAAAACGAATTTTTATAGTCGAGTCGAGCATAAGGTTAAGAGGACTAGTTTGAGCTTTACATGGTAGGACCCTAATTAAACGTAGGTCATGAACTACGTTTAATTATGAGAGCACCATGTAAAACTCAAATGGCCACTTAGACTTATGTTCAAAAGGATTCCTTTAAAAAAAGAAAAAAGAAAGAGAGATCTTTATTAAACTCGTTTTAATGAGAATACGTGTTGCATTTAGACATTCACCTAAGCATATAGGAATTGAGACTTGCCTTACTAGAGGATTATGCTAGTTTGATATAAGGATTAATTTTAGATGTCTCGAAGTTACGAAGCCCTTAATAGGATTCCCTTTTTGCACATTAGAAGTGGAATGAACCTAAGATTGAAAGATATCTGTTGATACGTGATACTCTATGCTATAACATGTGAATTTGGGCATGATTCGATTGCAATGTGAAAGTTTATAATGTGCAATGTGAAAGTTGTAATATGCAATGTGAAAGCTTGTAATGTCCAATGTGAAAGTTTGGGATGTGCAATGTGGAAATTATGAGAGAAATGCATACGTAAAAGCTTTATGATTTATGATGTTGATCTTTAAGTAGCATATGCAATTTAAAATAATGTGATTACTATGAGGCATGAAATCACTTTGAGATATGACTTGATTAAATTATTGGGTAATGAGGTTGATTATTTATGATTGATTTGAAAGAAAATATGGGCATGACGAGTGCAATGTGAAAGCTTGTAATATGCAATGTGAAAGTTTATAATGTGCAATGTGAAAGTTGTAATATGCAATGTGAAAGCTTGTAATGTCCAATGTGAAAGTTTGGGATGTGCAATGTGGAAATTATGAGAGAAATGCATACGTAAAAGCTTTATGATTTATGATGTTGATCTTTAAGTAGCATATGCAATTTAAAATAATGTGATTACTATGAGGCATGAAATCACTTTGAGATATGACTTGATTAAATTATTGGGTAATGAGGTTGATTATTTATGATTGATTTGAAAGAAAATATGGGCATGACGAATGAAATGATACCTGAGATCGATGTGCTTTGTATTTGAGTGCATGACTGGATTGTTTGAGATAGCAATGGCACTAGTATTATCACAAAATATGGGAGTTTTTGAATATTTAATACCATAATCAAGAAACTGGTTCTTCATCCAGAGTATCTGAGCACAACAACTGGCTGCAGACACGTATTCAGCTTCAGCAGTGGATAATGAAACTGAAGTTTGCTTCTTACTGGTCCAGCTGAGCAGTTTGCCACCAAGGAAATGACATCCACCAGTAGTGGATTTCCTGTCTATCTTACAACCTGAATGATCTGAATCTGAATAACCCATTAGATCCATGCCTGAGCCTTTGGGATACCAAAGGCCCAAACTGGGGACACCCTTAAGGTATTTTAGTATGCGCTTTACAGCAAGCATATGAGATTCTTTTGGATTAGAATGATATCTGGCACATAAACATGTTGAAAACATAATATCTGGTCTACTGGCAGTTAAATACATCAGTGAACCAACCATGCCTCTGTAGACAGTGGTGTTCACTGGTTTTCCATCTGGATCAGAGTCCAGTGTCAGTGGTGCAGAAATTGGAGTGGGTTTAGATGGTGAAGAGTTCATATCATATTTCTTTAAAAGATCTCTAACATATTTTTCTTGATTAATAAAAATACCATCTCTGGTTTGTTTAATCTGGAGTCCTAGAAAATATGTTAATTCACCCATTAAACTCATCTCATATTCAGAAGACATTATTTTAGAAAATTTCTTGCACATGTTTTCATCAGTAGACCCAAAAATTATATCATCAACATAAATTTGTACCAACAGAAGATTACCTTTTTCACGAAGAATAAATAAGGTATTGTCAATTGCACATCTTTTAAAACCATTTTTCAACAAGTGTTTAGTCAGAGTATCATACCAGGCACGTGGAGCTTGTCTGAGACCATAAAGTGCTTTGTCCAGACGATATACCCAGTGGGGATGTTTTTCATCAATGAAACCTGGTGGTTGTCTGACATAAACTTCTTCTTCTAATTTTCCATTCAAAAAGGCACTCTTTATGTCCATCTGGTAGACCTTGAATTGATGATGAGCAGCGAATGCTAAGAATATTCTGATCGCTTCAAGTCTAGCCACTGGAGCAAATGATTCATCAAAATCAACATCTGATTGGCAATACCCCTGGGCAACCAATCTGGCCTTGTTTCTGATAACATGACCATCTTCATCTACCTTATTCCTGAAGACCCATCGGGTTCCAATTGGTTCTTTCTTGCCAACTGGAGGAGGAACCAGATACCATACCTTGTTCCTCTCAAACTGGTGTAACTCTTCTTGCATAGCTATCACCCAGCTTGGATCTTCCATAGCCTCGTCAATCTTCTTCGGTTCTACCAGTGATAAGAAGGTGACGTATAAACATTGTTCACTGGAGGCTCTTCTGGTCTGAACCCCTCTACTAGAGTTCCTATGATTTGATCAATAGGATGAGCTTTTGTCTACTTAGAGTATTGACCAGGATTATTGCTTACAACAATATCAGTGCAAGAGTTCAGTTGAGTCTCCTCTGGTGTTGTTTCAGGAGGAGGATCTTGCCAGACTAATTCAACATCTTCATCTGAATCAGTAAGATCACGATTTGCATCGTGAAATTCTTCATTTAAAGGCATTTCTTGAATTACTGACTCAGTTTCAACTGAGACTGATATTGGGGGAGTAGTACGAACATCTGATCCAATAACAAGTTCAGAGGGTAGTTTGAAACTTATTGAAGGATAGAAAGGTGTACTACTGGGGGTTTTCTTCTTTTGAACTGGTTCCAAGTCAGAATGACTGGAAACTTCTTCAGGTGAATCTTTATTGTAGTTGATAGGATCAGATTCACAGAAGACAATTGGATTTACTGGGGGAGAATCAAGGGCTGGCTTTTTATTGATTGCATTATTTGATTCATCAAATGTGACATGTATTGACTCTTGTACCTTCTCCAGTCTCTTGTTATAGACTCTAAAGGCTTTGCGAATGGCTGAATATCCTAAGAAATATCCTTCATCAGCTTTGGCATCAAATTTGCCTAACTGACTGGAGTCGTTTAGGATGTAAACTGGACATCCAAAAACGTGAAAATAACCAATATTTGGTTTTCTATTTCTTAATATTTCATAGGATGTCTTCTTGTGTCGCTTCACATACACTGATCGATTCTGGGTGTGGCAAGCAGTTGCAATTGCTTCAGCCCAGAAACTGGTAGGAAGACCAGATTCAGCAAGCATACTTCTGGCAGCTTCTATCAGCGTTCGATTTTTCCTTTCTACCACTCCATTCTGCTCTGGAGTGCGTGCTGAAGAGAAGTTCTGAGAGATGCCAGTGTCAGTACAGAATTTCTCCAGAGTTGCATTCTGGAATTATGTACCATTGTCACTTCTTAACTGACACACTTTTCGCTTGTACTTGATTTCAATCTGCTTGATGAGAGTGATGATTTCAGCAGCAGCTTCACTTTTAGACCTGAGAAAGATTACTTAACAAAATCTGGAGTATTCGTCAACAATCACCAGGGTAAATCTTTTACCAGCACGAGTCTGAACATTCACTGGACCAAAGAGATCCATATGAAGCATATGAAGTGGTTCAGATATGCTAAAATTCTGCTTGGTCTTGAAACTGGCATGTTTCTGCTTTCCCATCTCACATCCTGGACATGGCCTTTCCTTTTTGAAGGAAACTGAAGGTATCCCATCTGCCAGTTATTTTCTAGACAACTTATTAATATTTTTGAAATTTAAATGGGATAACCTTTTATGCCATAACCAGTTTGTGCCTTCATCAGCTTGAGTATAGAAACACTGCTCTGAAGAAGAGCTTTCCATATCCATCACATACACATTCCCTCTTCTGGGAGCAATCAATACTACCTTCCAGTCCTTGTTGAATACGATGCCATGAACAATATTGAACAGAACTTGATAGCCATCATCACACAGTTGACTGACACTGATCAGGTTATATTTCAAACCATTCACATATGCAACTCGTCTGAATTTGACTTGTCCATTGTTCAGAACACCATACCCCTCAGTTTTTCCACAACCATCATTTCCAAAAGTAATGGAGGGTCCATCAGAAATTATGAACTCCTCCAGCAGGGTCTTACGTCCAGTCATTGTCCTGCCAGCTGCACTGTCAAGATACCAAGTATGCTTCTTTCGATCGCCCTGCACATCCACCAGATATATCAGTTAGATTTGGGAACCCATCGACTGATGGGTTCACTGGATCCTCCCTTATGGATCCCTGGGGGTATCTGGTTGAGTTCACTTTCTTCAACAGTAGTTTTTATTGAAAACACTATTGGAGTTAATAGTTTAGAAACCTTTTTTTTTTCTCAATTTAAGGAACATTTTTATCTTTCTTAGAAAAAGGTTTGGAATTTTGTTTAGGGCCAGATGAAGTACCCTCAAAGTTGTTCAGTCTTGCATTACAGCTTTGAACTTGACGAGCCAGTAGTTGAAACTGGCTCTCCAACCTTAACAAAATTGTTTCTTCAGATGACACCTGAGCCTTTCCAGATGACTGGACTTTAGGCTTAGGAAGGGAGCTGTTCTTTTTCTTTTGAACCTGGGGTTCTTTAGAAACAGACTGAGGCAAAGGTTTTCTTTGATTGACCTTTTTAACTGGAGCAGTCATCTGTGATGCTCCAGTCTTAACCTCTGGAAGTTGAGCTGGTATAATACAAGTTTTTGGGGTAGAAGGTTCATCATAAATGGTACTTGGTTTAACCTCCTCTGGTAACCGGTCAATAACTGGTATTAATGTTGCAATATGAGTATTTCCATCCAGATATGCACGTTTTTGGGATGTAAATTGGTTTATTCCAGCATCATATGGCTTTCTTGTTTCTAGCCATGATTTAATGACCTGTTTTTCTTTTAAAATTATTTCCAGGTCATGTTTTTCTTGAACCAGTTGTTCAGTTACCAAAACTTGTGCTTGAAATGCCAGTTCAATATCTTGGAGTTCTTTTAATTTTGATTTTAAAGCAGCGATTTCAGAGGAATCTGTTTCTAAGCCATTAAGACTGTCAAATCTAACAGTTTCCACAAAAATTAAATCAGAATTTAGAGCTTCAGCAATGTCCAATTTTAATTCAGGATCGGTTTCAATATCATACCCACTAACCTTTTTTATAACTATGTCCACCCATTGACCAGATGTGACATCATCCTTCACCAGATGCTCTTGGTCTGCCAGAGCCATAAAACAACAATCTCTTTCCTCTTCTTCATCAACTGATGAATCATCAGAGGGAACCCATGCTTTTTCAGTGGTTGCAATCATGCATTTATTATTTTCTATCTGTTGAGACATGAGAGTAATTTGAGCCTTAAGCTTTTTGTATTTGGACTTATAGCTATCATCAGGCTTGTTATAAGAAACAGATGGACCAGACTGAGAGACAAACTGACTGGACTTGCACTCCTTCATGAAATGACCTTTTCTGCCACACTTAAAGCATGTTAGATTGGTCTTGTCAGTAGAAGAACTGGGTGCATGTTGTCCAGTGGGCCTATTTGCTCTTGCTTTAAAACGATTTAACGTTTTAGCAATCATTGCAACCAGGTCATCACTGTCAGTTTCATCACAGTCTTGAGAGATATCATTAGTGATTCCACAATCCATTAGTTCAGACATCATCTTCTTCATAGAAAATACATTTTCGGAAGATATTAATGCAGCACAAGGTGGCTCAGAATTACTGACCAATGTGGAACTACTGGAAGCATGATTTAAAGCATCTTTTTCAGCCTCAATCCTCTGGGCTTGATTCTCTTCAGTGAATCTGAAGGCTCCATACAATGTTGACAGAGTATGAGAGTGCAAGGTTTTACCTTGTCTCAAGACTAGAATCATGTGAGACCATTTAGTGGGAAGAATATCACAAAATTTCTCCAAAAGTATATCCTTGTCTTTCTCAACCCCCAGTCCTCTTAACTGGTTTATAATGCTCATAAATCTGGTGTAAGTACCAGTTAGAGACTCATTGGGGAGAGCAAAAAATGACTCATACTTTTTGTTTAGGGAGACCTTTCTGGTAACAACAGTGTCATCACCTCCTTCATGCTGGTTCACCAGTTCATCCCACATGGTTTTAGCACTGGGATATAGAACTAGTGTGGGAATTAGGGTTTCTGGAACATCCCCGAGGATCATGTTTTTAAGGATGGTATCAAGATTTACCAATCTTCTCTCCTCTTCGGACCAATGTTCCTCCCTCTTTTCCCTTCCACTTCTTGATCTAGTTGGGTCAAGGAGTGCATTGATAGGAAGTCTAGGCACATAGGGTCCTTCATTTAAAATTTTCATCATATTCCTTTCAATACCAGTAACATGTAATATCATCCTAGCTTTCCACGTACCAAATTCATCACTGCTCCCATTGAATTTAGGAACAAGATTATTTGAGTAGTGCACATGTACATGTGGAGAAGCAGGAGGAGGAGGAGGTGGAGGATTATTATTGACAACGGGTGGAGGATCATTAAGATTAGTTTCATGATTTTCTTGTGTATTTTCTGGGATGGCCATCGTGAAACAGATCTAGGTAAGTATATTAACCTTCTGCTCTGATACCAATTGTAAAGTCCCTCACACGATGGTTTAACCCACGAGTGTAAATAACAAGTCAAGTATGCACTAGATTGGACTAGTATTACTTTAAATATAAATGCAAGAATATAAATAAAGTAATAAAGACTTAAAGCAATATTTAAGCAAGTAAATAAATGGTGGAACACAAATGTAATTTTCAAGTGTATTTTATTTATTGATGTTAAACAAAATACAAGATTGTTGCGGAACCTAGATATTACAAGTATGTAACTATCTAAACAATCTTTGAATTACAAGTGATCTATACTTGCTAAATAATCTCCTTGGATCGATATACTTAAAGTTGTGAAGTATAACTATTATGATCGAGAGTATTTTAGCAAGTTCACCAAATTGCAAAAGTAATTTGTACGAGGTATGTGACTTGGTATTTATAGGCAAATAAATTCAACAGTGAATTTATTATGTCATACAAATATGGTTGCATGCATTTAAGCAACAACTTTTATTCCTTAAATGCATTGGTTAAAGTACAAGGATAAAGTCATATTGATGTGACTTGTCGTCCTTTTAACCAACCACCTTTACACACGTATTGTACTTTTATCAATAGACAAATGGTTTGTCCGTGTAAAAGTGTGTAAAGGCAAAAGTCAATTCCTCGTAATCAGTGTTCAGACTTGTAAGGTCTAGAACACTGATAAAGCTCCAGTCAGGAGATCTGGTAAGACTGTCAGTGGGCTCCACTGCTTGTCAGTCTTCTTTCTTCAAACTTCAGTCTTTGACTTCAGTGAGAATGTCTTCAGTAGAAACGATCTTGACTGGAGTGAAGTCCAGTGAGCTAATATGGTGGAATCCAGATTCCTGTACAAGTAAATAGCTCACTGGTCTTCTATTATTTCTGGACAAATCTTCAGTGTCGATCTAGTTTTCAAGTGTGGAGTGGGTCCAGTAAATCTGGACCTAACAACGTGTTCGAAAGGCCGTCTTGGGGAATATCATCTCCATGGACACACAATTTTTTGGTAACCCGATCGCAAATCAACCTTGGAAAAGAAGCGAGCACCTTAGGGTTGGTCAAATAAATCATCGATTCTTGGGAGAGGGTAACAATTCTTCACCGTGAGTCTATTTTGTTCTCTATAATCGATACGTTTGCGGAAAGAGCCGTCTTTCTTCTTGACAAATAAAACTGGTGCGCCCCACGGTGATTTACTAGGGCGGATAAAAACCCTTTTTCTTGAAGTTCTTTGAGTTGGGCGGCCAACTCTTGCATTTCGGTTATGGCTAAGCGATAGGGGGCTTTGGCCACGGGAGAAGCATTAGGAATAAGATCAATACGGAAATCGAGTTGACGAGATGGAGGCAAACCCGGTAGGTCATCCGGAAATACATCCATGAATTCATTAACCACGGGCACGGTCTTCAATTCAACTTTCGTGACGTTAACACTATATATTTTCTCATCCCATGGCTCGGTCGTCTTGCCTTGAAATACTAACTCTTCACCATTTTCTAACGGAATTCTCACTACTTACTACTGCAATCTATACCACATTCAATGCCAACATCCAATCCATTCTCACAATCACGTCAAAACTACCGATATCATAAGGAATTAGGTCTATGAGAAACGGGTGATCACACTATTCTAAAGTACAATCACGGACAACTTGGTCAATTTTCGTTAACCCGCCACTTACCATTTCAAGTTCAAAGTAATACGACAACGGACTATGGCTAGCATCGATCAACGGCATGAAGTCATTGAAAGCAAGACTAAAATCGACCCCGGAGTCAAATAATACGGTGGCATATTGGTTGTTGAGGAGAAATGTACCTACAACGACGTTAGGATTAGCACAAGTCTCGGTCAAAATCACGGCAAAAGTTCTTCCACGGGGAGCAAGTTGTCATCGAGCTTGTTGTTGTTGGCCGATAAGATTATGGCACTTATTTCGGTGATGATCATGACTACCACACTCATAACAAGTACCTCGGGCCATCGGGGGATTTCGAGTATTGATGCGGAATGGCATTCAAAGAAAGACACGACGATTGATGGGATACATTTTGATGTTTAACCCACTCGATTCTCTCACGTCCTTCACGATTACTACAACCTCTACGACCACCTCTATTTCTTTGATTTCCTTGATCAACCAGTTTCTCTTACTCGTCTTGGAGCTTATAGTTCATGTTGTCTCTCCATGGTCTATCCATCTTTCCTCGAACACACGTGTTGGATTACCAAGTTAATCCTCACAATTCACACACGAGCATTCGCAGTTAGCCGTCGTATAACAACAATCCAAAAACTAGGCTATCCTAAGCCATTACAAGGACATGTATCTCTACGGGGATATTATCATGGCAATAAACTATGTTATCCACATCTTATTCACCTCCTATCTAGTCACACAATTCCAATTCAACCACAACCGAATTATTCAAATCAACATTCAAGTTCAAATATAACAAGGCAAAGCATCATCGTTTCAATCAATTTCACAATCAATAACGCAATCACAAAACAATTAACACGGTATAAAAGGGGTCAAGTCATAACAAGGCGGGTAAAGTATAGTCCAAATCTAACTTCAACATTCAATACATTAAAGGTGTTTGTATACAGGTGATACCAGCGGCTTTCCCTCCACGCCGTTAATATATTGAATGGATGTCGGGACTCGGTTCCGTTATGCCCTCTAAGTATTGGTCGGGTATTTATACAGGGTGTACCAGCGGCTAACCCTCCACCCAACCAACACTCATTAAACATACCGGGTTACCTACTATACTTACCCACAATGCGCAATCCACGAGATCATTAACTTCATATGACATAGGGTAACCATAGATTCGTTGATCAGGCTCCTCTAGGGTTACCGAGTGTCATACTCCGTTAATGTCATCATTTCACTTTGCTAATGTTAAACAATTAAAAGAAATTACAAGAATATACGTCAACGCCAATTCAACAAGCCACGGTGATATCCCGACACTAACACATACGTCAATCACACATCAATTAAGTCAACAAGTCATGTAAACCCTACGAACTCCGTCTAAACAAGTTTCGTGCTTCATACAATTCACGTTGCACACATAACTTCCTATCATGCATGCTAATATGAAATGTGGGTGCAATGGCTATAGGCTAGGTCAATCCACCTAATTCTCTACAACCACGGCTCTGATAATCACAGCACGACAGGGAAATTATGTAAAGCAAAACTAAATGCATAAATAGGATTTAACAATCCATACTAACCATTCAAGAATGCAAGTACCGGATCACACATAAGCATAACCCTTAATCGGGAAAAAGGAATCACGGATCCATGGAAAAGTCCAAGTCCAATCCTAGCATGCAATGAAACATCCAATACGTCTTTGATTCACCTGTTCACCTGAAAAGTGTACTAAAACGCGTCAACATAAAGTTGGTGAGTTCGTAGGGGTAAGTAAAAGGAATCAAGTGTCGGGATATCAACCGTTAACGATATACAAGGATTAGAATACCTAATCACGTCAAAGAAAAACCCTAGAAGGGTATACGTTAGCACATGACAATACAATAACACCACGTCTCAATAATCGTCAATATAAATATAACAACGTCAATACAATAACGTCAACGTCCAATAATCGTCCATATATATATAATATATACAATAATAATATAATAATATATATGTATATATATATATACAATATATATATATATATAACATATAATATTTTATATACATATATATATATATAATATATATATATATATAATATATATATATATATATATAATATATATATATATATATAATATATATATATATATATAATATATATATATATATATAATATATATATATATATATATCAACGTCTCAAACAGTCTTCATATATATATATATATATATATATAATATATATATAATAAACATAACGATCATAACAAACATATAACCTTCATTTGGTTATAACGAACATATAACGAACATAACGATCATAAAACGTACATAACGATCATAACGAACATGTAACCTTGAAACCTGGATTGGATCGATAAACGATCACATTACCATGATTTGATCAATAAATGATCATTTAACCTTGATACGAACATATAACGATCACACAACCTTGATTAAATAAATAAACGACCATATAACGATCAAACAACCAAAGAAACACAATGTACCTACACATCATACGACTCTACATTCAAGGAACCATAGATGCTTATATATAGGGTCACCCGCAGCCTTCCCACCACATCTACAACTCTTTGAATGCATCGTCGTCTTCCATGTATGTACAACTATCCTAACCACAACAAATATTCATAATCGAAAGCATAATCAATCGAGCAATAAGTAAATACGTCATTCGAACAATCAATCAATCATTTAATCAACAATCAAACAAGTATGTACACTTTCCAGCCCGAATCTCAATCGAGTTGGGAGCTACGAAACTCACCTTGATCGGCAATAGCAATTTAAGAATGATTTATAAGCGTCCAACGATCGTCACAAGTCCACACCTATAATATATGTATCGCATATATATCAATATTCCAAGCAAAACTTTAATTAGGTTTTTAAGTACGATTCAGGACTTTGACCGGCTCCCGAGACTCGACAAGGTCATTAGAGAAGTCAAAAATCAGTTTAGAGCGAGTTAAAGTGATGTTATAAACGTTAAATGAGCTTCACATGTCCACAACCTATCATTACACATGCTATAATATTTATTAAGTCCCACTTGAGTCCAAAAAGGAATGTTCAACTTCAGACGGCCCTCGAGACTTCATTAAGACCCTCGAGAAGTCGAGGAAGGATCCATATGAAAGCTATAGGCGTTCCTAGGATTATAAAAGTGAAACGAGGAAGAAATTATAAAGGGTAAGGGTTGGAAAGGGGGCATAAAGTTCAAAGGGCAACAACTTAAACCGTGGTTCATTTGCTTCTAGCGTAAAGTACAGCCCATCTGGACGTTTCATACACTGAGTGAGGGTGGCCCACCATCTGGGACGGTGGTCCACGGCGTCTGGGACGCTGGGCAAAGCCAGCCTTGGCGTCTGGGACGGCGGTTATGACCGTCTTGGACGGTGGCTCACAAACGAGCCTTTTGGCGTCTCACTACCGTCTCTCAAGCGTAAAGCAGCAACAGCGGGGCATTTTAGCGTCTGGTCTTTGTGGGGCACCGTCTCAGACGGTCCCACAGGCATCCAAGACGCTGGGTCAGGGCTGGGCACTCACAGTTGACCACCAGAAAGTCAAACCCGGCCATATACCTTCAAAACCCTAATTTCATGTAATAATTCGACTTGTGTTCATTTAAAAACCTAATTTCAGTATTTTTACACATAATTAAACTTAGACAAACTTAACCCATATCACAATTTTGATCTAGAGCACCAAATTCGCGTTAAATATGTTTTGACCCGTTTTGACTTTTGGGCAAAACCCTAATTGATCTAAAATCGGTTCTTGGAGGTTTGAACCTCATTTTTGCAGCTTGTATGAATATATTTAGACACAACCCACTTCAAAACTTGATTCAAAACAACAATTTTATGCTTAGATTCGGATTTGACCTAAATTACCCACTTTGTAACCCTAATTTTGACCCACTTCGTTTTTGACTTGCAAATTGACTCAAGAACACTTGGGTTTGACTAGAAACATGATAATAAACATAAAATGATGAATTTGAGTGAAATGTAGCTTACCAAAACCCCTTCCAAGTTGTTGACCCAAAATTTGAGCTAGATGGGAAGAATTCTTGCACTTTGACTTTCAAAATTTTGATATGATATAGTAATGATGATAATGATGTTGATTCTTGTATTAATCTTAACCCAATCAACAATAAATGACCAAGAATTTAGAGAGGGAGAGAGATATATGTGTTTGTGTGTGTTCTTGGAGTAAAGATAGAGAGAGAAAGAGATTGGATGAATGAATGGATGAGTGGAGGTATAAGGGATTTGGGAGGATAGGGTTGGGTATGGGTCTTGGGTCGACCCGTCTACACAATTTACTAGTTTAATTAATCATTACCTCGCATCGTTTAGCATCGCATCGTCAATTAAATGGTCCATCGACCCGTTAGGCACAATACTCGTCATTAAGTCAAGAAATGCATTTAAGTGCGTCATTTACTGAAGTCATTAGTCAAATTACATAATTAGTCAAGTGGTCAAAATTTTCGGATGTTACATGGAGGCAGCTAATCATTGATAGTCCTTATGATCTTCGTGTTTGGTCTAATGTTGTTTATCTTAACGGGTTTCTTCTTTGGAAAGGTAGGAATAAAGACTTTTCACACGGAATTGTTGCTTTTAGTTTAGTAGACGAGAGTTTATTCAAATACCCGTACCTAATTTATCTAATGTTAGCAAGACGTTCTTTACATATTGCAAACTAGTTGTCCTTGGTGGAAAGCTTGCTATGTATATGCATTTCAGATTTATGAAGTTTGAGGTTTGGTTGATGAATGAGTACGGTGTTAAAGAATCTTGGACTAAGATTCCTCTTGATGATATGTTTGATGATGATGATTTTCCCATGGCAGATTATGAGGTTTTTGATGATAATGGCAAATTTCGGGTGACCGACTACGGTCAAATGTGGATATATGATTTTGGAAAAACAACTTTTAGTAAAAGTGTTTATTAATTGGAAACCTTCGAGGTTTCATCTTTTTGGTAGTTATGTTGAAAATCTCCTTTCATTGAAAAGAAAGGATACAACCCGTGCAGAACAAATCATTGATATGTTAGCAGAAGGACGAAATAGTGAAGTTGCTTTACCAAAAAGCTTAAACCCCATTTACCATCCATTTTGCAACAAATTCTTACGGTTTGCTAAAATCTTGAATGATAAAATGGCAAGCTTAAGAAAGAAACACAAGGAAGGAAAAGCCGAAGTGAAAGATAAAAGAAAAAAGGTCAAAAAATCAAAAATCCATCTTAGTAGTGGGGGGAAGCCAACCACACCAACGATGATGTTTCTCTTGGAGATTCCTCAGGAAACGAAGAAAGTGACAAAGATTTGAAAAATTAAAATAGGTGTACTACAACCATGCAATGATTCTCGAATATCTGTTGGTGCATTCCTGTGAATGACAAAAGCATTCTAGAAGATTGTCTTGAGTCGTTTACTTGTAATAGTTTTGAGTTAAACACTGATTTGTGTGTTATGATAAGTCTGGAAGAATCTAAGGTTAGGCCCATGGACTCGGACCAGCCCATATAGATTAGTATATATATATAGTGATTAACCATTTTGTTGAGAGGTTAATCATCAGTTTAGTTTCAAAATTAGCAGATTATGTTGATTGTATTTTGATATTATACTGAATTAATATAGGGCTTCGGCTTTTGTTTAATTGTGTTCGTTGTGTTTACTATTGTTGATTGGGTATAATCGAGGATTCTGCACTTGATTATATTGTTCGCTAATCCTGTATATCCCTGTGACCAGTGACTTACAATCTACAGAGAGTTATCCTGTATATCCTTGCAACTTCAGCACTTCTTCAGGCACGTCTACAAAGAATCATCCAAAATTGCTGGACAGGCCAAAAGACGTGCTGAAGTTGCAAGGTACTTAAATATTAAATGTTATAAAGCCAAGTTTGAACAAACCAAGGACGTGCCCGAAGCATGAAGAGTTAAGTTGGAATCTTTATGTAGCTAATTGTGGTCCGGGTGTTGGACTTAGTTTAGATTCTATTGCATCAGCGTTTAGTTTTTTTGGAACAGTTAAAGGAGTGTATCCTGCAGACAATTGTGGTTGTCGTGTTATTGTTTCGTACAATGATGAGAGTTCTGCGCAAGCAGAACTTATAGAATAAGCATTGGACAGGTAACTGTGTCCTGACCTTGGAGGTCAGTATTTGCATATTCGTTAATTAACGTACAGTTACAGATGCTCAAACTTGCAAACTTTAGATGTGTCTTTACTCTTTGAAGTTGAAACTAAATCATAAATATGTACAGATTTTCAAAGCCTTATATTAGATTGCAAAAATGATTTAAAATACACTTTACTAGAGTTTTAATGTGTATGGTCTGTTTGACCCGTTCACTTTTTAGCAAATTTACATTTGACTTATTTGAAAGAAACCAAAACCAATTCATAAGTGATTGGATAAAGAATTCCACCCTACACTGTACCAGTCTTATCAGATTTAAAGCCACCTATGCCCATATAAATCTTCATCCTTAGATTTGAATTTTCTTTTGCAAAAACAAGATTTGCATTTCCTAGAAGGAAAATAAAATCTGTGAAGTTTGGTAGTTTCCATAACAAAGGGTCGTGTATTTCATCTTTCTATTATTCATGGTTGTTGAACTATGGACGTGTAGAGGTGGCAAAATGGATGGGTTGGGATGTTCAGTAAAGGGTCAAATCAAGACAGTTTTAGCACAGATTGAACTGGGTCTGGTTCAGTTTGCTTGGATGTGATTAATCAGACGTGGATCGAACCCCATGTTCGGTAATATTGTTTAACACACTCTTTCGGAGCCATGATATTTGCCACAGTTTTCATGTTATGATTCCTCGTGAAAATTGCAACATTTCCAATTCTGGAAGTTTTCAAGTCACAATTACATATACGGTCATTAGCTTCATAGAAGAAATTAGTGACTCTGATTGGATGTGTGCAAGGTTCTCTTGTTTTGAAGGTATTAGAGACTTTTGGGTAATAGTTAAACACTTTTTAGGTTTGGGCAAGATTATGGGACGGAGTGAGAAGGATACTTGAAAAGTAGGCCAGATATGCTATATATGCATGCAATGTGCATACATATTTTTCCTTGAGGTTCTTGTTTAATCTTTTCTAAATTTAGATATATTTGATGGTTTTAATGAGTCAATCATACATTAATTCTAGGCCGACATCTGTCAGATAGGCATGGATCAGCAAACAGTAAATGAACTTGCCAGGAAGTTTTTTGTGATGACACCAAGAGGAAAAACAAGCCCATGATTATCATTTTAGTATACGTTAACATTTTGTGATATTTCAGTTAGCCTATTTAGATGGTTAACTTTTTGCATTTTGTTTACTTTTTGTACATGAAGAAAGTCATAGGCCACGGTTGAGGAAAAGATAGGGAAAGCATATTGCCTATTACATAAAGTACATTGTATTTCCTTGATTTAACGAGGTTAAGGTTGAAAGGGAAGGGAAAAACGGAGGTGAAAAGTGAGTTTCTTCACCACTTGTCTAGCTTTATTTTGCAATTTGATTAATTATGAGTAGTTCTCAACTGATGGGATTTCAGCTGATACATGTTTACCTGGTATATCCTTTTCTAGTTATGAAAAACTAATTGCTGATTATAAAAAAGGGGACTTACATCCCGATGTTTTATTAAGACCCGCCTTATCAAAAGCTTTAAATATTAATTTACAGGTAATTTAAGTTTTGTTGTCTACATGTTGTGTACGTGGTTGTTTATCATAGCTTTATTACGAGAATATTGTATTGATGGTATATACAACGTATCTATTTGTCTCAACATGTGCTGTCTTTCTGTTTTAGCCTATTCGTGATCATTTCAATAATGACAAAAAAGCCAAGGCTTTATTGAAGAAGGTCAAGGTAAACATCTTTCCATTTTTTGCATCAATAAAGTTATGATCTATCTATTATTACTATTATTATTAGGAAGGTGATTTTTTCACTGATATTTTTTATTATTAGAGTAAATTACATTTTTCATCCCTGAAATTGACACGTTTTTTACTTTCAATCCTTAAAGTGACAAAATATCAATTTTACCTTAAAGTTGGCAAAACTTTGCAATCATAGTCCTTCCCTAGACGGTGTTGGTTTTTGACCACGTACGCATGTGCTAAACACGTGAATGCACTAATGTCTTTGCATCTTAACAACGTCCTAATATACTGAGTTACAATTTTCGTCCCTCACTTGGTCATACCCTTATGTTTTAATCCTTTCACAATTTTCTTCCCCATTCAACCATATAAACCCAAATACATCTATTATAAATCTTTATCTTTCTCTCTCTCGAACTCACCAAAAGAACAATCACTCAAACCAAAACACATATAGTTAATCCTATTAATCATACCAGTTCTAATTCAAAAGATACTTCAAAATCTACATAATCGCATACGGTGGATGTGGTCGATTTATAAACTCCCCAAAAATTTTCAATTCCATTCTCTCAATACTTGTTCTCATAACACAATCAAATGAGATAAAAACAGGTGTAATTTTTGCGGTATATATATTTATACAGGTGTAACTTTTGTGGGAGGGATAAGGGTGGTGGCCAGCGGTTTTAAGGCAGTGGCGGTGGGTTTCTCATCCGACGGTAGTGGTGGGTTTGACTCGATCTTGACCGGCGGTTGTGAGGGAGGCAGTGGTGGTTCGAACTTGACCGGTGGAGGTGGGTTTACCTTTGATGTCTTCATTTGTCTATGTCTTTTATTTGTGGTGCCACAGGGACGATTTGTTTCAAGTATATATGAAGATCCGACCATCAACATGCTTATCCGCCCACACTAGTATAGATCCGGCCACCACCAGATCCAACTATTCAGGTTTGATTTGGGTTTCCGTAAATGATAGCTTTTATGAATTTCTTTGATTCCCGACCCTATATCACCGATTCATTCTTCTTTTCCGACGATGAAAGCAGTTTTGATATATACACGTAATTGATGATTATAAATAATTGTACTGCTTTCTGTTCTTCCTTTTTGTTTCTTCTTCTTTTCTTTCTCATTTCAGGGTGTATGCGTGTGTATATGGTTGTGTTTGTGAACTGGTTCTATATAAGTATGTATGTATCTATGCGTGATTGTGTGTGTGAGGACCAAAAGAAGTGGCAGCAGCAGCAATAACATCGTATATATATTTATATATGTATTATAGCAGTAAATGATTTTGTTTTAAAGGGGGGATGTGTTGAGTCATGGATTCGCTGAGGAGACTCAACGCTGAACTTTGTCAGCGACTCCTCAGCGATCATCATTATATCTTCAGAGTTTAAGGATAAGTTCAATGACTCACCACCTAGATTTGTAAGTCAAATATAGGCGGGAAGATGAAGATAAAAAGACTGGTCCCCAAGGACACGTGTTGATCAAGCAGGAAGAAGACATGTGACCTTGTACCAAAATGGTACTTCGGTGTTTCTCTTTCATACCAAAATTGGAAACAAACAAGATGGAGAAAGAGACCCCTGCAGAACAGTCTTACACCCCAATAGATGGTTGACAACCTTTCATGTGTCAACATCTATTGGGTTGTCATGTGATGCCTTCTTTACTCTATAAAAGGCATCACTTGACCTAGCCGCACTCTTGTTGGTGTGTTCCACATTTTACACTTAGTATGTTTTATATCTTTGTATAATTGTTAAGTTTTGAGTGTGTCAAAAACTTAACAATATTTTCTCTTTCTTTCTTTGTAATCCGACCATGTATTCACTGTTTAATCAATGTTACTTATGATTAAACTTATTTACTTTTGTGTCTTATGTTCTTAGAGTAATTTACATTAGTTGTTAATTACTAATCTGTGCAAACTTGGGACTTTCAGTTGGTATCAGAGCAGTGTTTCGATACACTGAAACTGATCTGAAAAGTGTTTGCAAGATTATCTTTCTTTCTTTACTTTTAATTTTCTGCATCAAAAATCTTTTCTTTTCTTTAAACTTTCTGTTTTTCTTTTCTTTACTTTTTACATGGCTCATGTTCCTACTCTGGTTAATACCAGAGACTTTGGGTATGTCTCCATCCCACCAAGATTCGAGACCCATGATTTCGGATCTTGGAAGGAGAGAATGCTCCTACACATCGTAGGAGTTGAACCATACCTTATGACTATTCTCACCAAAGGACCATATGTACCGATTCTGGTTTCCAGAACACCAGGAGCTACTACTGATGCTCCTGAAGTTGTTACTAAGATTGTTAAACCAGAAGTACAATGGACAGATGATGAGCGTAGGCTTGTCAATCTGGATGCTCGGTTGAGAAATCTAATTATAAACACCCTTCCTGATGACATAATGAAATCTGTCATCAAACTTACTTCTGCTAAAAAGGTGTGGGATAATCTTTGTACCAGATTTGATGGTACGGAAGATGTTCTTGCTACCAAAAAAATAGATCTTAAACGTGCCTATGAAGGATTCTTTTCTCTTCCTAATGAGAGTCTGGATGGCACCTATAATCGGTTCAAATGTCTTCTGAATGACATGACAAACGCTGGCATAGAGCATGATATGCTTGAGGTATGCCACAAGTTCATTGACAGCTTACCCATCAAATGGCAAGGTCTAAGACAAATCCTTAGAACTACTAAGCAGCTGAAACAGCATGACTTGGAGTCACTCTATGGCACTCTTCAATTTGAAGAGAGAGCCCTTGCTCAAAACTTGAGAGCTGAGGCTGACTCTAAGAGGCATGCTGGGTCATCTGCTTCATCTTCTACTTCTTTATCTAGTATTTCTCATATTCATGACCCTCTTGCACTGGTTTCTGCTGAAGTTAGCACTATCCATGTTAACAACAGCCATTCTACCCATCTCACATCCAAGACCTTGTCAATGACCTCGATTTCGAGGAGAGACAAGAGATGTTTTCAGACTTCATGCAATTTGCTCTCATCGCTGGTAAAAGATATTCTAAAAAATGGAACAATCGTAGATCGAATGTTTCTCAAAAACCAGTGGTGGACAAATCGCAAGAAGAATGCTGGAGATGTGGTCGAAGGGGCCACTATCAAAAAGAATGCAAAGTTTCTATTCCTTCTTTGCAGGCAGCGAAGCCCTCTTCTTCATCAGTCAAGCCTGCTGATGAATACAAAAAGAAGTACTATGAGCTTCGTGCTAAAATGACTGAAGTGGAAGAAGCCAAAGCTCCTGCCAAAGGTCTTGTTGCTGAAGAACATGACTGGGCTGAATCTGACATATCTGACAGCGAGGACTTTGTCGATGCTATTTGCTTTATGGCACTCGCTGACGACCAAGCGCTGACAAAGGATCAAGTGTGCTCCAGTCAGTGGGTGAATATCACAATCAAGAAAGTATGCAATTTTTCCTCTGCCTCTGTAGAAGATAAACCTAAAATTCTTGAATCTCTTACTTGTGATATTCAGTTTGTCGAGTCTATTCGTGCTGACCTTCAATCCAAACTTAACTCAGTCAGTGCTGAGCTAAGTGATAAAACTGACAAGCTCAAGGACTTAAGGAATGTCCATGTTGAGCTTGAATCTCAAAAGTTTCTTAATCAAACTCTTCAAATTTCAAATGAGAAGCTAAAAAATGAGGTCGCTGATCTTGAAAAAATTGTTACCTCATGGTCCAAAGCCTCCATGCTTCACGACCAAATCTTCAGTAAGCAGGTACCTGCTCAAATGAAAGCCATAATCGGTGGTGATTATGAGACTGTCGCTGTCATTGCTAATATGTTCAGCGACAGTCCTGCCTCTGAAGAGAGGATTCCTCCTAGTGTTGTTGCATCTCCTGAGGAAATGTTGAAGTATTACTTCATCAAAGGGATGAATGACTATCATTCTGAACTAAATGATGAATCATCTTCTCCCAGCACTTCCTCTTCACAAGCTGAAACTAGTTCTTCAGCTAGCTTTGCAAAAACAGTTTTTCCAAATCATCCTATTATTGATATGATGCCTAACGAAGGCAGAGTTCAATATTCTTCTTCCCAAACATTTGAAGGAAACTCCTCAAATGATGGTTATAAACCTCTTGCTCCTCAGCTTTTGACTGTTAAGTCCAAAGCTGTTGATCCTTTCAAAAGGAGCAAGGTCGCTATCCCATACGATTACAGCACTCCTCAGCGAGCTAAGTCTGTTAGTCAACCTACTGAGAATGTTGTTCCATCAGTAGTCGCTGAACGACCTGCATCTCAGCCTTCGTCTTCCTCTAACCTCCCTCATGCTAACAGTAAGTCTGTTATGCATGATCGCTTAATGAAAAGACGAGCTCAGTTCGCTGATGCTCGTTATCAGCAACCTAACCCTGTCTATGTTAGAAAGGGAACACATGTCCCTCAGCAACTCAAACCTGTTCAGCAGATCAGACCTCCTCAGCAAGGAGGTCAGCGAGTTGTTCAGACTCATTCTGGCCCTTCCTCTTCTAATACTCGATCAAATGGCAAGTCCATTCTTGGCCCTATTCCCAAGTCTCTTCCTCCTCAATTTAGGAAGAAAAAGACTTATTCAGCAGCTTCAACCTCTTCCTCCAATCATGAGATATGTGAGTTGACTAAACGTGTGAACGACTTGTCCTCACAACTCAAGGAGTTTCTGATTCAAAGTCAGAAACAAAACCCAATTGGAAGAAAGTGTTATCTTTGTGGTGAAAGAGGACACATTGCTGCTGACTGTAATGATAAAAACTCCAAGAATCCTCCTAAAGTTGTCATTCAACCAAATCCTCCATCGGCTTCTGCTGCTCCTTCCACCTCTATGGTCAGTGAGCCATCTCCCTCAGTTGAGTCTAATATCAGCTTGGGTGAAGCAGTAGCTCTTAATGAGGACAATATCGCTGAGTTCATCTCTTCTCAGCAAATCTCCATTCCTCAATCTCAACAGGTTATTTCCAGTGCTCTAGGTGATATTCTAGTTGAATATGGGAGCAATAATGAAGTAAATAACATGTTCGTTCTTGATTCTGGAAACAATGTTACTTATACCTCTGAAGATCAATACTTCACTTATGAGGTAACTCGTGATATGCTTCCTGCTCATCAACTTGTTGATGACCTTCCTAGTGATGAAGTCACTAAATCAAATGCTCATCCCTCCATCTCTGCTGATGATACTGTCAGTAGAGAGAATCTCAACTCTGCCTAAATCCTTCTACTGTTATCCATGCAGGCCTCGCTAGGAAAGGGAGTGTGGTATTTGGACAGTGGTTGTTCAAAACACATGACTGGATCTAAAGACCTGCTGGATAACTTTGTGGAGACCGATGGTCCACAGTAGTATTTGGTGACAACTCTACGGGCCAAACTGAAGGATATGGGTCTCTCTCAAATGGGCTAAAAAAATTCACGAAGGTTGCCTATGTGAATGGATTGAAACACAATCTGATCAGCATCAGTCAACTGTGTGATGCTGACTACAAGGTCATCCTTGATAAGCATCAAGGTACAGTAATTGACATCAATAAAGAGGTAGTTTTGGTCGCTCCTAGAAAAAGGGATATCTACTTGGTAGACTTCACTCCTGTCAAGATTGACAGTGAGACCTGTTTCTTCTCTAAAGTTGCCTCTTAAATCAATTGGTTATGGCACAAGCGTATGTCGCATGTGAATTTTAAAACAATCAATTCTTTAGCCAAGAAAAATCTTGTTCGAGGCCTTCCTCCTCTCACTTATGAGAAGGACAGACTTTGTGGTGCTTGTAAAAAAGGAAAAAGTCACAGGGCCACATTCAAAACCAAACAGGCCAATTCAATCAATGGCTGCTTCCATCTACTTCACATGGACCTTTTTGGTCCAGTGAATGTCCAAAGTCTAAGAGGTAGCAGATACACCTTAGTTATTGTGGATGAATATTCACGATATACTTGGACAATATTTCTTCATTCTAAGAGTGATGCTGCTGAGGAAATAATTAATTTCATTAAAAAGATGGAAAACCTCAACAACATACGTGTTAAAGAACTTAGAAGCGATCATGGCACTGAGTTCCGAAACCACACTCTTGAAAACTTTTGTGCTGATCAAGGGATTGCACAAAATTTCTCTTCTGTTCGAACTCCTGAGCAAAATGGAGTGGCTGAAAGGAGAAATAGAACTCTCATTGAAGCTGCTCGAACTATGCTCAGTGAGTCCTCTCTTCCTAGTAAATTCTGGGCTGAAGTAGTTAGTACTGCTTGCCACACTCAAAATAGGTCTCTTATTGTCAAGAGACATGACAAAGCTGCCTATGAAATTCTTAAGGGCAAGAAACCTCAAATTGGATATTTCCATGTTTTTGGATGTCCAGTTTTCATCCTGAATGATAAGGATCATTTAGGTAAATTTGATCCCAAAGCTGATGATGGCTACTTTCTGGGATACTCCTCTATCAGTAAGGCTTTCAGAGTTTTCAATACTCGTACTCAAAAAGTAGATGAATCAATTCATGTTACTTTTGATGAAAGCTGTTCAGCTCTAGGTGATCTCTCAAGTCAATCATCCGCTGAAGTTATCTTCAGCGATCTCGCTGATCTTCCAGTAGAGTCAGCGACACATCCCGAAGTTGCTGAATCACCTACTGCTGACCCTTCAAGACTGTCAACAAATGATGAGTATGTGGCTGCTCACATTTACTCTATTGATCCAGTTGAGCCTCTCCTTAGGTCAGTTAATGCTAATTCCATTAGCATTACTCCCTCAGCTGAGACTCAAGTCACTGACAGTGTTTTTGAGGATATCTTTCATGATGCATCAGCGAATCCTGTTTCAGACGACGCTGATAATGACAACTCTCAGCAAGAGGTACCCACTGTTCTCAGTAAACCTCCTGTCAGCAACTCTGAACCTTCTCTAACCATTGATCTCTCCACATATTCTCTTACACCTAATGATTCTACCACCACCTTATCCGCTGTCACTCACTCTTCTTCTATCCATACACCAGCACTCCAATGGACTGCTGATCACCCTCTTGACCATGTGATTGGTAATCCACACAATGGTGTCCAAACTCGATCAGCGACAAGTAATACTTGTCTCTATGTCAATTTCTTATCTCAAATTGTGTCTGACAACATTGGAGAAGCCATGGCTGATCCTTCTTGGGTGGAAGCCATGCAAGAAGAATTGACACAATTTGAAAGAAATCACGTTTGGTTTCTTGTTCCTCCTCCATATAAGGAACCCATTGGCACTAGATGGGTTTATAGGAATAAGATGGATGAAGCTGGTGTTGTCATCAGAAACAAGGCAAGACTGGTTGCACAAGGCTATACTCAAGCTGAAGGCATTGATTATGATGAAACCTTTGCTCCAGTCGCTCGTCTTGAAGCATTCGTCTCTTTCTTGCTCACGCTGCCTACAAAGGCTTCACTGTCTACCAAATGGACGTCAAGAGTGCCTTCTTAAATGGTACTCTTGATGAGGAAGTCTATGTTAAGCAGCCTCCTGGCTTTGAGGATCCAAAGCATCCTCATTATGTTTACAAGCTTAATAAAGCTCTTTATGGTCTCAAACAGGCTCCCAGAGCCTGGTATGACACCCTCTCTACCTTTCTCTTGGACCATGGCTTTCGTAGAGGAACCATAGACAGCACTCTCTTCATTTATAAGAAGAAAGCTGATGTCTTATATGTTCAGATTTACGTCGATGATATAATCTTTGGTTCCTCTTCTACGAAACTCTGTCAAAAGTTTAGCAATCTCATGTCTAGTACTTTTGAAATGAGTATGATGGGTGAATTAACCTTCTTCTCGGGGTTACAAATTAAGCAGCTTCCCACTGGAATATTTATCAATCAAGAAAAATATATTCGGGATATGTTGCATAAATTTGACTTCACTCATGTCACTCCAAAAGGAACTCCCATGTCTCCTCCTAATAATCTCCATGCTGACCCTAATGGTAAGTATGTGAATCCTACTCACTATAGAGGCATGATTGGCTCGTTGATGTATCTTATAGCGAGTCGTCCAGACATTATGTTTGCAACATGCCTCTGTGCTCGCTATCAAGCTTCTCCTAGAGAATCTCATCTTCTCGCTGTCAAGCGTATCTTCAAATATCTTAAGGGTACACCCACGCTGGGTCTCTGGTACCCAAAAGACTCCAACTTTGATTTGGTTGGATATTCTGACTCTGATTATGCTGGGTGCATGCTTGATCGCAAAAGCACAAGTGGAGGATGTCAACTGTTGGGGGGGAAGCTGACTAGTTGGACTAGTAAAAAGCAGCACACAGTGTCCATCTCCACCGCTGAGGCAGAATATGTCTCTGCAGCGAGCTGTTGTGCCCAAATTCTTTGGATGAAACATCAGCTTGCTGACTATGATTTGGAATTTTCCAAAATTCCAATCATGTGTGATAATACAAGTGCTATTGCTATTACACACAACCCCGTTCAGCACTCTAAAACTAAGCATATTGATATTCGATATCACTTTATTCGTGACCATGTCATGAAAGGTGATATTGAAATCTATTTCATTCCTACTGATGATCAAATCGCTGACATCTTCACTAAACCATTGGATGAAACTAGATTCAAATTGCTTGTCAGCAAGTTAGGAATGCTGAATGGTGAGTCAGCGACATGATAATGTCATGTCTGCTGAAACTCAACTTATCTCTCTTATAATAAGTTGAATTTTGATTCTTAAGTCAAAATTAACATCAGCGAGTTTAAGTCTGTCTTGCTCGCTGAAACTAAAGCAATGAAGAGCTTCAAGTCTTCATCTAGTCCAGCTGCAAACGGCTCTGGTAAAGACTTATCAAATCCGTTTATCCCTGTTGCTTTGGGAAAAAGCAAAATAAAGCAATGAAGAGCTAAAAGTCTTCATCTAGTCCAGTGGCAAACGGCTCTGGTAAAGACTTATCAAATCCGTTTATCCCTGTTGCTTTGGGAAAAAGCAAAATAAAGCAATGAAGAGCTAAAAGTCTTCATCTAGTCCAGTGGCAAACGGCTCTGGTAAAGACTTATCAAATTCGTTGATGGCTGACTGTTTGCCAAAAACTGTATTCGTTGTCAGCGATCCACATTAGTTGTGAAGTCGCTGACAGAACATTAGACATGCTGAGTATATCTCAGCATGTGGTCTTTCTTAATCATTAAATGTTGTCAGCACTTAAACTCTTTTTCTCAAAAGGGTGCTGAATCAAAAGGCATTTAATTTTATTAAATGTTTTTCTTAACCTTAATTTCTTATTAAATAAAACATAGGATATTTTCTGAAACTAAGTGTTTCTAATGTAACTATGTTGGTGACGTGGCTAAAGCATAAACCACATGTTTTTAAAATTCAAACTGAAAAGTCACCCCAAATTTCTTTTGTGATCACGTCATCTGTCTGCACATGACAGTTCTGTGCATCTGATTGACAGGTAACGTCTGCCAATACGGCGTATACTCAAGTATTTTTGGATAAAATTTTCTTTTCCTTTTATTAAAACGTTACTCACAAATATTTTAAATATATTATATCTATACCATTTATATGTATATATAAATATTATACACAGTTGTTTATTACAACTGTTAAACAAAAGGAGGAGAGAGAAACTTTTTCGTGTGTAAAGATGTGGCCCACCACCATACCCTATATATCTCCGTTTCTTTTCTCTCACCACACTTCACGCACACACAAAATCCTTTCATATTCCTCTCAAACAAACAACTCTCCATATTTCTCTCTCTTTCCGTTCAACTTTCTTCATCTTTTCCGATCAAACTCCTATCACAAAAATGGCATCTTCCTCTGAAACTCCCCAAATCGTTGAATCTTCAATGGAAAACGTTGAGATTCCTTCTTCTTCTTCGAGCCCCACCGTTCAAAATCAATCGGTTCCTGAACCACAAGTTCAAGAACAACCACAGATCACTTATTTAAATTCACCAGAATATGTGCCAGTCAATGTTACCAAATCTTCAAAATTTTCCTTTCTCCCCTCTAAGATGATTGTGAAGCCCAATAATCATCTTGGCTCGCTTGACGTACCAAAAGGTGCAAAAGGGTATAAGCCAATGCTGGATTTCATCCATGCATCTTCTGCAGGTTACTGCATCATGGCGGACCCAGAACTCATATTTGTACATCTTTTAAGAGAGTTCTGGTGGACTTGTGAGTACGATGAAGAATCCAAGTCTATTACTGGCACAGTCCGCCAAGGGGAGAAAACTATCACAATCACTCCGGCGTCTCTTCGCCGAACCCTAAGGCTGCCACAAGAAACTGATGAGAATAAATTTGTGGAGCCAGCGAGTGATGATGATTGGAAGGCTTGGTTGCCTTCCATTGGTATAATTATAATTTGAAGAATCCTCCAGCGATCCCAAGCAATCCTTTAAAGCAAAACCTCCCTGCTGGAGGGTACTGTTCACTCATGTAATTCAGTGCATGGGTGGAAATTCTGGGTCTTACAATCAGGCATCAACAACATCGATGCCTATGATTCATGCCCTTGCTGAAGGGCGATATGTTGATTATGCCCAGCTGATCTTCAACGATATGAAGAACAAGATCAGCATGAACAACAGGTCTCACACAGTGCCCTTCACAAGATTCTTCTCTCTCATTTTCAAGGAGGCGCTGGGTGATGAATATGTATTGCCAAAAGCTGACAAGATTCCTACAGCTAGAGTTGGCAACAACATCTACAAATTGCCAGCTGAGCATTTAGTTGCTCGACTTACTCCTCATATTAAAGAGGTACTCTTCTCTCTTAACTCTTCTTTATACCCCAAAGACAGCGACTGGGAGGCAGCACTTCCTACTGATGAAGTGGCTGGTACGATCGCTGTGGATGCTAGTTTGCCTTCTGAGGCTGGTTCGCTGGAAAACCACCCAGCGACCTCCTAAGCCTCCAAAAAGACCAAAAAATCATCTAAGGCAACATCCTCAACCTCAAATATCCAATCTTCATCCTCCGCTGACGTCCCAAAATGTAAGCGGAGTGTATCAAAGGGCAAACGTGTTACTAAGGCTAGGGAGTCCTCACCGCCCAAGGACATTAGTACCCAAACCAACCCATCAGCAGCCTCCCAACAGGCTGTTGACGAGACAAATGGGAACAGCAGGCAGCCACCTCAAACTTCTGTAGGCGAGGTTGGTGAAGATATTGGGTCACCCCAACCCACTAGAGGTCTAAGTCCAACCCACCAAATATTTCCCCTTCTTCTCAAATCCCTTCTGAGTCATTGTCAGTAGCCAGATCACAGGTGATGCTAGAAACAACACAGTCTACGGCCGATGAGGTCTTGGTGCAACAACACACTGAGACTGAGGCACCAATTGACCCTACCCCTATCTCTTTTTCTGTCTCGGAAACTGTTGGTGCAGGGACCGAGACAAATGTTTCTCCATCAGGGGCTGAGACTGTTGAGGAGTTGGGCAGCGATTTTAGTCAACAAGATGATGATGCTGAAGTTAAACTCGCTGCCACTCAAGAAAAGGAAGAAGATGAAGTGACCAGCGAAGACTTCAATGAAGAAATTAATTATGTGTTAGTCACTTCTCCTCCCACTCAATTTGATACATCTTCTGACACCTTGCCTGATATGCCTCCTCCTCCATGCTACTCTCCAAGGCCCACTGTTTATCATGAGCCAGTTGGGTACTTTGGAGAACATTTTTGTACACCATCACCTGGGCATGAAGCGAAGATTCCCTATGAGGATGAAGAGATTGATGATGAAATCATCATGGAGGTACCACCACTGCATCACCCTGATTTCTTCAACATCCCATGCTCTAAGTATCCTGTCTCACTGAAGGATCTTTGATGTGCAAAATCGAGTTTAAAAATTTATAAACTAGTAATACCTAATTAACGACTACTACACACTTATGGGCAGTGGACCCAACCGTATATAGTATAGCTAAAGGTAAGACCAGGTCGAACACAGGGACTATTTATTAGAAACTAGCGAGTTTAATGCAATTCAAAAGATTGGATTTTAAGGACTCCCGTCACCTTGGTTTTTGAAATAGTTAGTTGAATTAAAAAGGTTAGCAATTCCGGAGAATTAAACGAAAAGAGATTTGATTTTATATCAATATTAGTTAAAGGATCATCTACTTTGACTCCATGACACAACTTATTTAGGTTGCATTAAAGTTAAAACCAATTCAATTATGTTGATCTTATAACGAGGTTAGACAAAGAACTCACTAGTTGGCCACCTAGCTTATTACCCTATCCGAACCCATTAACCAATTGCTCAATCCCTAAGATCCGGTTACCACCTTCTCTATCAAGACCTACTGAATTGACTAATTTTATTTGTTATTGTAAACAATTTCGTCTTCCGATTTTACCAAACCGTTAACACTTTAAATTCTATTATCTATTGCCGTTAATTATCTTGTTACCACAAGTTAACACCTATCAATTGTACCCAATCAACTAGAACAATGTACTCCTAAACTTAGATACCTCTAAATCATTCATACATCATCAACAAAACAGTAGATAAGTGAACAAGAACTCAAAACATTAAGATCTCGACAAAACGTTTAACAATCAACTTGAATTCAAAAGATTATGCAACCATTATTCATTGTGTCACTTCATCTCAGTAGATGATGAAGTATTTAGCTAGACATAATCATAAATAAATCACAAATAGCAAAAGAAAGAGTAAACATCTTGTACCAAAGTGTGAAAGACAATGAAAAGCTAAAGAAATCGATGTTTGAATGCCTTGAAACTCTATAGCAACCCTTAGATCTTGGAGAACGTAAAAGCTGCTGAATATTGCCTCAAAGAACCCTAAAATCGACTGGAAGTGAAAGTATATCGAATGGGAGGGTTTTGGTCTTGTATTTATAGTGCAAACACAAAAGGTTTTCTGCCGACTCAACATATGCGCCGCATGGTAATTCCATGCGCCGCATAAACTTCAACTTTCCAAATTTAGGCACCCGATATGCGCCGCATATTATCCTTATGCGCCGCACACAGAAGCCATGCGCCGCATATGTCATCAAATTTCACAAAACTTGTATTTTTCATTCGGTCTTCACACGAACTCGTCCACGAACCATCCTAATGCATCTTTTAGCCATCCAAATGCCATTTCTAACCATTGTACCTGTTCTAAGCCTGAAATCACTAACAATACCATCAAAGCATCGAATATATATGCAAATTACACATAATTAAGCTTAAAATGACTTAGAAACGATATGGGAATGTATATATAAATGGACATATCAATCTTAGATTTCCTTCTCCCAAGGAAGCGACAACTGCCTTCACCGCTGTTAACTTGCCTGGTTTGGATTATGTTGAAACATACCAGTTGCAAGAAATTTTAAGAAGGTTGCAAGTTGTTCAAAGTCAAGGGAACATGCATGGTTATTTGTATGCCTAGTTGGTTGATAAAATGGCTGAGATGAATTTTGGTGCCCTTACAAAATTTCAAGAGTTGGTTGTGGGGAATAATGATTTGAAAGATGAGATTGCAACTCTTCAAGGTATGGTGTTTGGCATTACCAAAAATCAAGTCACTCACACCAGGTCTAATGAGAGACTGTTTGAAAGGAATCAAACCGTGCTACACGAAAGCATGAAAAGAGTCAGCGTCTCCAACTCTTCTATCTCTGCCTCGCTGGACAAATTACAAGAAGAAGTCCATTCAGCGAAGGCTGCTGAAGTGCCCGGCCTCTTGTCAACACTTAATGAGATCAAGCAATCCCACATTCTTCTTACTACCCAACTTCGCCAACTCACTAACACTATCTCATTCTTCTCCAGGAATCAAGATGATTTCCTCTCCACCCTCACTAAAGAAATTTCTTCACTCAAAACCCAATCACATCATCAAACTCCCTCACCAATCACTGCTGATAGAAAATTGTTGGAAGATTCTATCAGCAGACAACAAAAACTTGAAGAAGAGGTGGGTTCTCTTAAGGGTATGATGAACGAAATGTTGGGCCTTCTTAAGAAAGAACATGTTGAAGTAGCTAAGCCCTCAGCTGCTTCCAAGGGGGAGAAAATTATTGCTGATGAAGGTCCAGCAGTTGAAAATATGACAAGTGATAGCACTCCTCAAGCTCCCCACGCTCAAACCCCAAATGTTGAAAGTGCTGAAAAGGTTGTTGAACCGCAGCAAAGGTTGAGGGGGAGCAAGCTGATAGGGTTGTTGAACCGGCAGCAAAGGTTGAGGGGGAGCAAGCTGAGAAGGTTGTTGAACCGGCAGCTAATGTTGAGGGGGAGAAAATTGAAACCCCAGTCGCTGAGAGTGAGCCAGCGATAGTTGATAAAGAAGTTGCTGAGGATGTGCCAGCAAGTGGTATGAATGTTTCTTCATACAAACCAACCCCTGAGTTCCAAGCTGCACTCGAAAAGAAGTATGCTGAAAAGGGTAAGGCTGCAATTGCTGGTAAGCCACCCAAAGTTCCTATTGTAGCAAGGGACCAGGGAGAAAAGTTAATGTCCGGAGCCTTTCCCAAACCAGTGGTCACTTCAGAAATTGCCGCTGAGTTAACACCTGAAGAAGTTGTACTTCAGGAGGAAATAAAAAGAAAGAAGAAGGAAGAGGAGCTCTCTCAGAAATTCATCAGTGAGCAAGTTGTTGGTGAGGAATTAAAGGATGCTGATGGCGAGTTTAAAATGATCGCTCAGCAGTCAAGTGGCCTAGAAGCGTTAAAGAAGAAAGAGGAAGAGTTCTATGCCAGAAAAGCTCAGCTGAAAAAGAACTTTGAAGAAAGCAGAGAACACTACCTAAAATCAAGAGAAATAAGGCAAAGGCCCGAAGAGATCCTGTCAGTCAGGGTCACTTTGACTAGAAAGGGGATGAACCTTCATCTTCAAAGAGAAGGTGTGGCCAAGTTGCTCACATTGGAAGGGGTCACTGATAACTCGCTTGGGCCAACTGAATGGATTGAAATTTACAAGTTGATAAAAGACAAGTCTGCAGTGAGCTACAAGCCGCTGATTGAATTAGCAGGGGAGCAGATAAAGAAAGTACGTCAAATGGAAAAGAAGTATAGAATCAAAGACTCTCTGCTCAGCGCTGCTAGACATCCATTCCCTCCTCCTCCTCCACCTCCATCAGCAAGAGTTGGAACAAAGAGACCAGCGACTGCTTCTTCTCAGCTCCCCACTATACTCAGAGTCATTCTTAAGTCTGATATAGACGAAGAGCCGCTCATCTCGTTGTCTTGGGTACGTGCAAGGCTTCACCATTATGGTGAGGTTTCCCTGATGTCGTGTTCCGACTGAATGTTCAAAAAAGAAGAAGATGAAGAGCCGCTACTAAACCTCAAAATGCCTTCCAGAACTCTTTTTATGGAAGGTTTTTATGATGAAAAACTTGGAGGTTTTTGTTTCTGCAATGTCCATGGTCATGAGCTCTTCTTCAGGACCAATGAGATTGGAATTGCTCCCCCTTCCTTCCTTCTAAAAATAAGAAAGTATTGTGCCAAGACATCCAATGATTCCGAGTTCATAAAGCTGATTGATCAAGAGCTGCTGAAGCCAGAAAGACAAAAAGATGAAGCTTTCATCAAGGCCAAGCAAGAGTCTCAATGGGATTAAGTTGTACTTGTAATTTTGTAATGCTGTAAAGTTGTTTGTCATATATAAATTCAGCATTCTATCATTTCACTTGTTGTTACTTGTAAGTACAAGAACCTTCTGCTCAGCTAAGTCTCCTCAGCGAATAGGGGGAGATTGTTGTAAGTGCATGATTCTGTTGACAACAGCAACAGCGATTTGATCAGTATGTTTATGTTTTGTAATATGTAATCATAGACTTATGTTATGTGTAAACTTGTTATTTGGACTTAAGTAATGTGAATGATTACATATTGATCAGAGTTTTGGTATGTTAATGTTTACGACTTGTATGAATGTGATTATAAGTAACATACAGATACAAGTGATAAACTAGTCACGTTTTAAGTAATTATACTTAAAAGATGACAAAAGAAAGTGTGTACAAACTCGTGCTACAGTAACACGAGTTTGACTAAACTCGTGCTACAGTAACACGAGTTTGTCTAAATACGTGGTCATCACGTGTTTATATATAAAACACGCGTTTGTTAATGGGCTTTGGGCTTTAAGGAATACGGTCCATAATTAGCACGCGTTTATGAACAGTAAGTATAAATACTCACACTTAATACGTAATTAACGACAATTAATTAAGAGATTACGATTAAACTCTGTCAATTCGCAAACCCGCGCGCGTTTAAGGTCTTAGGTTGTATTAACAACGAAAGACGATAATTTAATTAACCAAACAGGTTATCACGAGAGGATTCCGCACTCTCGTCATAACTATAAGCGTTCTCGTGTACGATCAGTCCACAAGGACCTACAAGTGGTATCAGAGCCAATAGATTTTTCAATCTGAAGGTTCGAGATCGTTTTGTTTGGCTTAATTTTGCCTAAAATCGTGCAAGATTTTAATCGGAAACACGTGTTTGCTTTTTAACACGCGTTTGTATTTTAAACTCGTGTTAGCCTTATCTTAACACGTGTTTGCTCTTTAACACGTGTTTGTCTTTTAAACTGGTGTTAGCCCGTTCTTAACACGTGTTTGCTATTTAACACGTGTTTGTCTTTTAAGCTCGTGCTCGTACTTAAACACGTGTTTAGCTTAAACACGTGCACCTGTTCACTCTCTGTTCTAATCACGTGTTTATTTCAAACACGTGGTACTGTTCATTTATTTTAATTTCTTCTTTTGTCGTATTTCGATGATGTCTGGAATACCTACAGTTTCATCAAAAGAGGCCCAATACATAAATGCTTTAATTCTTCACGATCATGAAGTCGGTCGTACCAATTCACCCCCAAAATTGATAAGACTTGAAAATTTCTGGAGTTGGAAAAAACGTTTTGAATCCTATATTCGCCTTACTGATTTCAATCAATGGGTGATGATTACTGAAGGATATGAGTGGCAACTCATGAAGATGCTCTTGGAAATGAGGTCAAATACAAGATTGGGGATATGTCTGAAGTGTTGAAGAAAGAATATGCCATTGAAGGAAAGGCCTTGTCAAATTTAGAAATGTGCTTACCTCGGGATGCAATTCATCTTCTCGGAGAACATAAGACCTCTAAAGGTTTGTGGGATGCTTTAAACGCATACTGTGAAGGTGATGAGTTGATGAAAAAGGGAAGAATTAAGCTGCTGAACAGACAATATGAAGTCTTTAATGGGTTGAAATCTGAAAGTTTAGATGATTTAATAACTCGTTTTAATCATCTGATTACTGAACTGGGATATTTTGGTGTTACATTTACACAAAATAAACTAGTAGATAAATTTTTGGATTCTCTGCCGAACAAATGGAATGACTTTGTGCATAGTCTTCAAGAAGAGAAAGATTATGAATCTTACACCTTGGCAGAGATTGTTTCAAAAGTAAAGAACAGGGAAATGAAGCGTAAAGCAAAGGATGAGCTTTCGGTTTTTCAACAAAATCCGAGTCTATATCATGCTAATACTGATAATCTATTGTCTTCATCGTCCTCTACTTCTGGAAGTGGAACTACTGCTCTTTTATCCACTGAAACCATTCATCCTGTTATGGATCCTGATGGAATTGCAGGTTACATGGTTTATGACAATTCGTCTTCAACTAAGAATAGCAGTGGATCAAGAAACAGTGGAAGTACAACTGTTCGTTCGATGCCAATGAGTATGCAATCTGCTGAAGGACGTATGCAAGTATTTGCTGCTATGTGTTCTGCTCATGAGGCATTTATCAATGGCAAAATTTCAGATCCAGGTTTGATTGATAAAGATTATGAACAAGTTGATCCTGATGATTTAGAGGAAATGGACTTGAAGTGGCAAATGGCTATGCTCACTATAAAAGCTCGTCGTTTATGCAACGAACTGGAAGAAATCTTGCATCTGACAAGAATAGAGGATTTGACAAGTCAAAGGTTAAGTGTTATAATTGTGACGGTTTTGGTCATTTTGCTAAGGAATGTCAAAGACCAAAGCGTTTTGATAATTCTACAGCTAATCGTCAGAACTACAATCAGGGAGGTGTCCAAGCTGGAAATCAAATTAAATCAGCCAAAGCTACAGAGCATGATGGAATGATCATTCAGGAACTTCCTACAGAAAATCAAGTTCAAAATCCTGAAAATGCCATGGTGGCAAGACAGGAAGATGGTACTTATCTTTGGACAAAGGAAAATGAACCTGAAAATGCTTTGCTAGCTGAGATTTATGATGAAGTAGCTAATGTGATTGATGACGGAAGTGCTGCATTTGATTATGCTCTTTACACAAGTGAAGAGGCTGCTGCTACTGATGCTGCATTAAAGGTTTCTGATGATGAAAAGGATGCAGATGAAGCAGTGAAGTTTAAAAAGGCTGATAAGCAGATAGATGAATCTTCTGATAAGACAAGCAGCCAGAGTGATAATCAATCGATGAGCTCAAGTGCAAAATTGGACAAGGCTATTTCTACAGAAGCTGATGATTTGATATTCCTGAAGGTATGACAATATCAGACTTTGTTGCATATATGGCTGACTGCGATGATCGAGAGAACAGGTAACTTTTTCTTATTTGACTGTTCGTCGTATTTGCATGTTTGTTAAAGATTTGATGCAACAACATAGTATTGCCTCATCCAAGACTTTAGAGTTAACCGCTAGTTATGAAACTATTAGCAAGGAACGTAGTTCATTTTTCTCTAAGAATAGTGCTTTACTTGATCAAGAACGTCAATTTAAGAGTAGGATTAAGTCTCTTGAAAATGATAATGCTGCCTTAAAAGACAAACTGAAAGAATCAATTTTTAGAGAAAATCTTGCAATGAAAAGATAGTTTTTCTTTCTAGTGAAATTGGTAAGAAAGAGAAGGATTTGGCTGATGCTAGGGTTACCATTACTAAGCATGAGACTACTTTAGCTAAATGGAGAGGAAGTGATCTAGTAGCTTCTTTAGGTAAACCTAGACATCCTAAGGATAAAACAGGACTAGGAGCTGATTACTCTGATGTAAGACCTCCTTTTAACAACAACTTAGACCCTGTTTATCCTGATTTGGCTGAGTCTGACTCTGCTAAACCTGTGCTTACTGACTATCCTAAGTCATCCGCCTCCACTGAACCTAAGCAACCCAAATTCATTCCTAGACAACTGAGGACCAAAAACCATGATATACCACAGCTAAGTCAGAAGTTTGTCAAGAAAGGAATTCAGACTAGTTCAACTGAGATTAAGTATGTTACTGAACCTGAACCTAGTGTGACCAAATCATTCTCAACTTCTGAGACTAAGGCTCCTACTGTGGAAGAGATAGCGACTCAGGAGATTAAGAATATCTTGAATACTCCTCCATCTAAACCATTAGCTCAACAATCTTCTAAAAAGTCAGCACAACGATCTTGTTTTGCTTGTTATGAAGTTGGACATGTGTATAGTTGTTGCCCCAACCGAATTAGGAAGTTCTCTAGACAGTCAGTTTCTCCTGTTAAGTCAAATCAAAATAGAGGATTATCTCCTAATTCCCATGTTTCCTTTGAACGAGGGAAGGGTAAACAACAGAATGTGTCCAGTAGTTCTAATGGGATGGGTAATCAAGCTTTTGGTAAATTTGTTCCACCTGTGGCTAAAAGAAATGATTCACCAAGATATATTTCCCCTAGAAATAGATCTGGTCAGTCACCACAAAATGCAAAATCAGGGCATCATCGACAGAACTACAATGACCGTAACACATCTCGTGTTCCACAAGTGAATAGACCATTTTCCCTTAATAGGTCTCAATCAAGGGTTGAGAATATATACCTTTGCAGCATGCTCAGCAATCATCCAAGGCACCTATTGGGAGCAATGGATATTGGACTGAAATGCTAGTTAAGGACGAGAATGGTAAACCCAAGTCTATAAAGGCTTGGGTTGTCCTTGATAACTGATCCATTTTTGTTTCATGTGCAGGGGCTACCACCAATTCCTATTAGTATTTGGTATCTTGATAGCGGTTTCTCCAGGCACATGACAGGGGACAGAAGACTTCTGTCTGATTTTGTAAATATTAAAGGATCACATGTAAATTTTGCTGGTTCCAAGGGCGGACAAATCACTGGACAAGGAGATGTCGTCGATGGAAAACTTACTTTAAAGAATGTCAATTACGTGGAAGAACTTACTCATAATCTGATGAGTGTATCACAAATTTGTGACCGAGGAAATTCAGTTTTCTTCAACGACAAAGCTGCATTCGTCTTGAAACCGGGTTTTGTTATTCCAGATGATTGGATATTGTTGACTGCTCCTCGTAAAAGAGACATTTATGGTTTAATGTTAGGAACCAAGAATGTACAGAAGGAAGTCTGTTTGTTGTCTAAGGCAAGCGAAAGTGATTCTCTCTTATGGCATAGAAGAATGGGACATCTACATTTCCGAAAGATGAATTACATTGTGAAGAATGATCTGGTTCAAGGTGTTCCTAAAAGAAGTTTGAATTGGAAGATAGATGTGTTCCATGCTTGAAAGGCAAACAACAGAAAAAGCCTCACAAGCCCAAGACACAAAATTCAATTGCCGCTCCTTTTGAGTTACTGCATATGGATCTCTTTGGTCCAGTAAATGTTAGGAGTAGAGGGGGAATGTACTACTGCTTGGTTGTCACTGATGATTATTCAAGGTTTTCATGGGTTTTCTTCTTAGCTACCAAAGATGAGACTACGGAGATTCTAATTAACTTTTTCACTGAAGCTGAGAATCTCTACAACACGAAGATCAAACGAATCAGGAGTGACAATGGCACGGAGTTTAAAAATTCGGTGATGGATGTTTTCTGTTTGTCTAAAGGAATTCAACATCAATTTAGTGCTCCGTATGAACCTCAGCAAAATGGAGTTGCTGAGAGAAAGAATAGGACCTTGATCGAGACTGCCAGAACTATGCTTGCTGATTCAGGGCTACCAACTATGTTTTGGGCAGAAGCTGTGAACACAGCTTGTCATGTGTTAAATCGGGTGCTAACTGTTAAAAGGTTTAATAAGACTTGTTATGAACTTCTCAACAAACGAAAACCTGATTTGTCTGGATTGGAACCGTTTGGTGTTCCTTGTACTTTTCTGAAAACTTCTCCTCAACCAAAGTTTAATTCTAAAGTGGAAGAAGGTTTCTTTCTTGGATATAAACCGGGAACTCCCATTCGTCGGGTTTTCAATTCGCAGACAGGTAGAGTCGATCTTGGTACTAATGTCGTGATTGTAAGTTATAAACCTGCTACTCATGCTGGTTCTGAGTCAAGTTTTGCTTATGATAGTGTGTTTACTTCACTTAAGGTCCAATTTCTTTTCCTGGTACTCCTATTGATGAAAATGTTGATATTATTAGAGATCACTTGAATTATGATTCTGAGGTTGCTCCCGCTGCATCTCCTACTGATGATGTCCCACCAACTGGAGTTGTTCCTACAACTGAGGTTGGTCAATCCAGTGGTTCAAGTGATCCAACTAATATTCCACTACCAGATGATGACCCGCTTGACTCATCTTCTTCTTCTTCTTCTTCTTCTTTTTCCTTTTCTTCTTCTTCTTCTTCTTCTTCTTCTTCTTCTTGTTCTTCTTCTTCTTCTTCTTCTTCTTCTTCTTCTTCTTCTTCTTCTTCTTCTTCTTCTTCTTCTTCTTTTCCTTGTCTTCTTCTTCTCTTTGGTAGTCTTTCTAATTCTTCTTCTTCTTCTTCTTCTTCTTCAAGAGGATCGATAGACAGCACATTGTTTATCAAATGGCAGAAGCAAGATTATATACTTGTGCAAGTTTATGTAGATGATATCATTTTTGGTTCATCTGACATTAAGATGTGCAAGGAGTTTGAAATGAGTATGAAGAAGGAATTTGAAATGAGTGCTATGGGGGAATTAAAATTTTTCCTTGGACTGCAAGTTGATCAACGAAAAGATGGATTTTTCATTCACCAGACTAAGTATGTCAATGACATCTTGGAAAGGTTTCAAATGTTAGAATCCAAGACTTATAGTACTCCTATTCAGTTGAATCATGGTTTAGGAGTTCCTAATTCTAAAGATACACTTGTGGATGCTACTCATTATCGGGCGATCATCGGCTCATTGATGTATTTAACTGCTTCGCGTCCAGATATCATGTTTGCTGTTTGTCTATGTGCTAGATTTCAAGCTAATCCGAAAGAGTCACATTTAACGGCTGCAAAACGGATCCTCAGATATTTAAAGGGTAATCAAGGACTTGGTCTATGGTATCCGTTGGGAGGAACGTTTGAGTTTGTTGCTTACACTGATTCGGATTATGGAGGTTGTAACAATGATAGGAAGTCTACAACTGGCGGATGTCAATTCTTAGGAGGGAGACTTGTATCGTGGCAATGTAAGAAGCAGACATCTGTAGCTCAGTCTACTTGTGAGGCAGAGTACATGGCTGCTGGAAGCTGCTGTTCCCAGGTATTATGGATTCAGCAACAACTTCGAGACTACGGTATGGATTTTCTTGATACTCCTATTAAGATTGATAATAAGTCAGCTATAGACATAACTAATAACCCTGTCTTGCATAAAGTCACCAAGCATATTGACATTAGACATCATTTTCTGCGTGACTGTGCCCAAAAGAAGTTAATTCATTTGGAAAAAGTTATAACTGATGATAATCTAGCTGATCTGTATACTAAAGCATTTGATAAGACTCGCTTTGAAAAGCTGATTCTTCTCAATGGTATGAAGAATGCTGATTCTTATTAGCTCTCTCAAAGAACTATTTTTCTTGTATATTTTATTTTATTTTATTTTATTTTATTTATTTTATTTTTTTTGAATGGGTTTTGAGTATGATTAATAATGCTTAAGCTAATTTATTTAAAATATTTTATTTTATTTTATTTTATTTTATTTTATTTTATTTTATTTTATTTTATTTTATTTTATTTTATTTTATTTTATTTTATTTTATTTTATTTTATTTTATTTTATTTTATTTTATTTTATTTTATTTTATTTTATTTTATTTTATTTTATTTTATTTTATTTTATTTTATTTTATTTTATTTTATTTTATTTTATTTTATTTTATTTTATTTTATTTTATTTTATTTTATTTTATTTTATTTTATTTTATTTTATTTTATTTTATTTTATTTTATTTTATTTTATTTTATTTTATTTTATTTTATTTTATTTTATTTTATTTTATTTTATTTTATTTTATTTTATTTTATTTTATTTTATTTTATTTTATTTTATTTTATTTTATTTTATTTTATTTTATTTTATTTTATTTTATTTTATTTTATTTTATTTTATTTTATTTTATTTTATTTTATTTTATTTTATTTTATTTTATTTTATTTTATTTTATTTTATTTTATTTTATTTTATTTTATTTTATTTTATTTTATTTTATTTTATTTTATTTTATTTTATTTTATTTTATTTTATTTTATTTTATTTTATTTTATTTTATTTTATTTTATTTTATTTTATTTTATTTTATTTTATTTTATTTTATTTTATTTTATTTTATTTTATTTTATTTTATTTTATTTTATTTTATTTTATTTTATTTTATTTTATTTTATTTTATTTTATTTTATTTTATTTTATTTTATTTTATTTTATTTTATTTTATTTTATTTTATTTTATTTTATTTTATTTTATTTTATTTTATTTTATTTTATTTTATTTTATTTTATTTTATTTTATTTTATTTTATTTTATTTTATTTTATTTTATTTTATTTTATTTTATTTTATTTTATTTTATTTTATTTTATTTTATTTTATTTTATTTTATTTTATTTTATTTTATTTTATTTTATTTTATTTTATTTTATTTTATTTTATTTTATTTTATTTTATTTTATTTTATTTTATTTTATTTTATTTTATTTTATTTTATTTTATTTTATTTTATTTTATTTTATTTTATTTTATTTTATTTTATTTTATTTTATTTTATTTTATTTTATTTTATTTTATTTTATTTTATTTTATTTTATTTTATTTTATTTTATTTTATTTTATTTTATTTTATTTTATTTTATTTTATTTTATTTTATTTTATTTTATTTTATTTTATTTTATTTTATTTTATTTTATTTTATTTTATTTTATTTTATTTTATTTTATTTTATTTTATTTTATTTTATTTTATTTTATTTTATTTTATTTTATTTTATTTTATTTTATTTTATTTTATTTTATTTTATTTTATTTTATTTTATTTTATTTTATTTTATTTTATTTTATTTTATTTTATTTTATTTTATTTTATTTTATTTTATTTTATTTTATTTTATTTTATTTTATTTTATTTTATTTTATTTTATTTTATTTTATTTTATTTTGATTGTGGGATACATTTTATTAATAATAATGTGACATGAGTAAATTACTAGGTTACATGGTGACTGTCCTTGGCTCAAGTAATACGAAAGTGTCACAAACCAAAGGAAACTGGAAGTACCGAGTGTTTAAGAGGACAAACATACCGGTAATCGTGGTTGAGTCATTGTTCATAACTAATAATAAGAGAACTATTTCTCACTTGCAGGCTTATGTAATTGCTAATCTGATCTAATCCGCAGAAACTTAGAATTTCTTGTAAATAAATAATGAGGTTTAAATTTAAAGTTTATTTTGTCTTTTAATTTTCATTTTTGTATTTCAATCTTATGTGTCAAGTAGTTGTGTCAAAACTAGTTCTTATTGCACGAGAGAGTTAATAATCATCTAATGATTCTATTGTTCAGCTATATGGTCCTTAACTGGATTATATGAGTTTTTATTGCTTGAAGTATTATGTTAAAAGATTGTTTTCTGATATGGACATTAATTTGTTTAAGTTTAAGGAAATGATCTTTCTGAATTTTGTTGCTTTGGAAAAGTCAAAATATAGTCAAGATTAGTTTGATATATTTTTGAGATTTCAATTTGTTTTTGGTGAAAGTGCTGGGGACCGATCGATTCAAGAATTTGTTTTTTGGTGAAAAGATATGCTTGACGATGATTCTTGACTGACCATAGGTTTTCATTTCGATATTTTCTTTGCATGCTTAAAATAATGTTATCTGTTGATATTGATGCATTGATGAGTTTCCTTTAAGTGTGCAGGACTTTCGATATTGGAATTGTGTGTTTTTCCAAAGTTGTTAAAAAGTATCTTATCTGGTATCATTAGTTAAGGGGGAGTTTGATTTTGCAGGCTTTCGATTGCTAATGATTATCGGTGACTGAATTGAGTCCAAATCAAGTCCTGGTATCGATGTTTTAAAATGTCCGTTACTTCATGGTTTTATACATCACATTAACTTGTTGTGTAAGATTACCAAAGTTTATGTAATGGTTTTTCAGTTGATACAGGTATATCGTACAGTCAAGATTATCAGGTTTGATTGTTAAAATTTTATCTGCTAATGATGACTTGATTTTCAGGGGGTTCAATCATTGAGTTTTCATACAGGTTATCTCTATCCTGTGTGTGTTGGCTGGTTATTCAGGTTTGATGGTAAAGGGTATGAAAATTCTCTAAGTGTTGTTTGAAAATGTGTTTGATTGTACAGGTAACACGCGTTTAATCATGTGGTAATCTACTCCACGTGTTTGGATTTGACCACGCGTTTGGGTGACTACACGTGTTTGACCTTTGTTCACGTGTCTGCCTTAAGTTAAACGCGTGGTTGACCTGGTTTGACCACGCGTTTGGGTGACTACACGTGTTTGACCTTTGTTCACGTGTCTGCCTTAAGTTAAACGCGTGGTTGACCTGGTTTGACCACGCGTTTGGGTGACTACACGTGTTTGACCTTTGTTCACGTGTCTGCCTTAAGTTAAACGCGTGGTTGACCTGGTTTGACCACGCGTTTGGGTGACTACACGTGTTTGACCTTTGTTCACGTGTCTGCCTTAAGTTAAACGCGTGGTTGACCTGGTTTGACCACGCGTTTGGGTGACTACACGTGTTTGACCTTTGTTCACGTGTCTGCCTTAAGTTAAACGCGTGGTTGACCTGGATTTGACCACGCGTTTGGGTGACTACACGTGTTTGACCTTTGTTCACGTGTCTGCCTTAAGTTAAACGCGTGGTTTTAGGAATTTTTAGTATCATGATTAAACCTACTTTTGAAGAAGATGAACAGTGTCACGGGTTTGAATCTTACGCGTGTTTAGAAATTTTTACATCAAACCCTTGTCCACACGCGTTTGGTAAATATCGTGTTTACCTTGTTCACGTGTTAACCTTGTTCCACGCGTTTGGCAAACCACGTGTTTACAAACCCATGCTTTATGTGTTTATCCTTCTTCACGTGTTTACCATTGTACCACGTGTTTACCCTTCGTCACGCGTTTACCTTTGTGTGCACGCGTTTACCATTGATCACACGCGTTTACCTTGTACACGCGTTTACCTTTGATCACACGCGTTTACCTTGTAACACGCGTTTGAGACTTTCCCACGTGTTTACCCTTCGTCACGCGTTTACCTTTGTTTGCACGCGTTTACCTTTGATCACACGCGTTTACCATTGTAACACGCGTTTGAAGAAGTGGTACACGCGTTTGAGACTTTACCACGTGTTTACAACCAGATTCCAAAATTTTCTAAGTTTTCTTGTGCAGAATTGTTGTTCCTAAATTTTTGTCATTGCACTCTTTTTGTTTTACAGAAATGGCAGGAAATCCGAGAAATTTTTTCTCCACTCACAATCAGTTGATTGATTTGTCAAGGGATCGAAGAAATGTGGAGTTTAATGGATTGCTTCAGTATTTGGAACGCTCACGTATTCATTTCGTGCTTACTCACAATCCAGTCCTATATCAAGGTTATCTGCATCACTTTTGGAATAATGCGTCTGTAAGGGTGGTTCAAGCGCAGCCAGCACAAGGAGATAGACCTGCTGTCCCTCGGAGTGTTAGGTTTCAGACCACTGTGGCTAATCAGACTTTTTCTTTCTCTGCTGCTGATTTGAGAGAGATATTGCATTTAGGGACTGTTGAAGAAGAAACTGGTCCGATAGAGTTTGAAGAAACCTTGGTCAGAGGATGCTTTGGAAGAATGGGTCATGCTACGCCAGGTGCTAAATGGCCGATTGCGAAGGCAGGATTTTATGGCCAATGGAGGTTTTTGGCGCATGTATTGATTGTGGCGATCAGTAACCGACATGCAGGGTTTGATCAGCTTAATAAACAAGTAGGTTCGCAGATGGTGGCCTTGACTTTGAATAGACCATACTCATTCTCGGACTACTTCTTTGATATTTTGAAGACCCAGATTACTCAGACGGGGTCGCAGAGGTTTATGATGTTGCCAAGGATAACGATGGCGATCATTAATCACTTTGTACAGAATCTGCCAGTCTTGGAAGATATATATGAGATTGTTTCTCCACCAACTCGGATTTGGTCGATGATGTTGAAGATTAAGGAGAGTTATCCAGATCCACAGATTGTGCCACTGTTTGGACATTTGATCAATCCAAACTATAGAGCTCCAGCTGTTGGATGGGAAGATGAAGATGCGGTCGAAGGAGGAGGAAATAATGATGCACCACCTCCACCACCACCACCACGACCTCAAGTTCAAGTTCCCCGTGCGGTCCCACGTCGACGACAAGTTCAACGACGGGTTCGTCCACGAGTTCATCCTCAGGTAGCACCACAGGCTCAGCCTGAAGTTAGGCCAGTACAAGCTGCTGCTGAAAATGTTCAGGCAGATAATGAAGCGATGGAAGATCTGTTAGATCAGGCAGAAGGTGCTAACCCTGAAGTTGGTGAGGCTTTTGTACATGCTGCATTGGATCCAGATGATGTTATTGCACAAGTGGATAATTTCCAACCGTTGGATAATTTGGAGTTGTTTGTAGAATCTAATGCTGAAAGAGATCAAGAGCTGGATCGCTTATTGGAGGATGTAGATGATCATCTGAATTATGTTAGGGCTGATGTTGCTCGTGCCAGTGGTTCTTCTTCTGTTGAGAAAGGTTTGAAGAGGGTTCGCACTGAAGATGAGAGTGAACCAGAGGAAGAGGAGATACCCTTGATCAGACGAAGGAAAGTGCCTAGATCGGGAAAGGTTCTACCGGCTCATTTGGCTGCAGCGTTTGAGACTTATAGACAACAAGAAGAGTCTGAGCGGGATGAGGTGACGGAAGGATCAGTTCCTGAGCGAGATGAGGCTTCAGTTGCAGTAACTCAATCTGAATCTATTCAAGTGTCAGTTCCTCAAGCTACACAGAGTGCTTCGTTTAGGCCTGTTGTTCCTATAAGCACTGTGTTTACTACTCTTCTACGTCCACTACAACCGCCTTTGATCGGACGACCTCCAGTTTCTACACAATCTCCTACTAGACCTTTTGGAGTCAGACCAACAGTTGAACCTGCGCATATCATGACAACTCAATTTAAGGTGAATCATTTGGAGACAAGAGTTATGACGTTGGAAGCTCAAATGAAGTCTATGCAAGGGTTAGTTGGGAAGTTAGTTGCTGAGTTGGAGGATGAAAAGCGTCAAAGTGCTGAACTCAGAGAACAGCTTCGACAGTTATTGGCTCAAGGGGGAGATGGTTGTAGGGAAACTGAGTTGAAGAGGAAAGAGGATGAAGATGATGATGAGGATGCGAATGCTGATGGTGAGCCAAGAACTGAAGCTCAAGCAGAAGCATCGACTCAGGGGAGACACCAAGACAAACAGAGTCAGAGATTGCTGGTACAGCTGGTGCTAGTACGTCTGGGACTCAGAAAGATTCAGGAAAAGCTGTGATGGTGGCTCCAGATGTAGTTCTTGATGATGATGAGAGTGATTCCAATTCAGGTAACTCAAATTCTGATCCTACTACCAATAAGTCTTCAGAGTCAGAGTTGCACCCATTAATAGTGCATAGACTAGAGAAGAGATTGGGATATGATTCACAAGCTCATTTGAGAGCTATGGCAGATTTTATGGATCCTGATGATTATTATGATCCAGGATCATATAAGGATCAAATAAAAGAGCAGTTAGGGTTAACTTGTACATCTTCAGAGTCAGAGTCGGATTCGGATTCAGATTTTGATTTTGAACCTTAAGAGATTAATGATTTGTGTACTTTAGATGTAAATAAGATAAAAATTATAAGATAAATATTGGTGTACTCAATTGTTACATTATATTTATGATATAGTTTATTTTATTTATGCTATCTTTTATGTCTTAATGCTGTTTGTCTTTGCATATTTGAAATATTTGAACTTTTAAATTTCAGATAAGCTTCAAAAGATAGATGCAGGTACATCTGAGGTTCAAAATGATGATTCTGAAAATGATGAAAGTTTGGAAGAAGGTGAAATGATTCCTGATTTGGACTGGGCTAATGTTCTTCAAGATGATGATTTTGTGCAACAACAAGTTCCAGATGATCAACAAGAGATTCAAGCTGAACGAGTTTTTATTCCAAGTTCAAGAACTCTACACTTTACGGTTTTTACCAAAGTTGGAGATGATGAAGATGGAATTACTCTAAGCTGGAATATTGAAGATTCTAAGGAATTTGATGTGACAGAGTATCCAGTGCCAAGTAGGGATGAAGATCACCTACATCAAATTGATAGAAAGATACCGGCAAGAGGATTTGTAGGAGAAGGTATGAAACCATCTGTCTTTTGGGATTTTGTTAGTGATAGAGATGCTCATACGTATGTTACTACTATTTTGAGTTGGTTTTTCGATGATGAGCTGAAATTGTTTATTATTAAAAGAGATGATGGTTGTCAGTACTTAAAGCCGATGAAAAGATATTTTAAGAGCCTTAGTGAATCTGATTTAATGGATTTAGGAAGGAAAAGGCTTGTTAATCCTAGTGGTAATGGTTATGCAAATTTCTTTAGTGGAAAGTTACAAGAAGATTATAGGAAAAGATTCTATGATGATTTTGATAAAACCAGTCTGTTCATAACGCCAAGATCCTTAAAGAAAGTTACAAAGGATGATGGGACTATTGAATTTGTTCAAAGATCGATTAAGCGTGTATTGAAGGTCCCGGTAAAGAAATGGCCTCAAGATGTTTTGAGTACACTTGATCACTGGGAGATTCACAAGAATACTGGTGAAGCGTTGATGTATGGAGATAAAAATAAGAGAGTTACTTTGTTGCGCATATATGATCCTATGCAGATAGTGAACCTTTCCAGAGATGATCAACGAAGGTTATACGACACTCAATGTTTGTTTATTCCTTCATGGACTACTGAGGAAAGCAGATATAGGAAGATTTTGCGTATTTGTTTACATGCTAATATTCATGCAAATAGCAGGAGATTGTTATTTGATGGATAATGTTTTTACAAGACTGAAGAAATCGTGTAGCTGATGTCAAGGGGGAGACTGTAAGTGCATGATTCTGTTGACAACAGCAACAGCGATTTGATCAGTATGTTTATGTTTTGTAATATGTAATCATAGACTTATGTTATGTGTAAACTTGTTATTTGGACTTAAGTAATGTGAATGATTACATATTGATCAGAGTTTTGGTATGTTTAATGTTTACGACTTGTATGAATGTGATTATAAGTAACATACAGATACAAGTGATAAACTAGTCACGTTTTAAGTAATTATACTTAAAAGATGACAAAAGAAAGTGTGTACAAACTCGTGCTACAGTAACACGAGTTTGACTAAACTCGTGCTACAGTAACACGAGTTTGTCTAAATACGTGGTCATCACGTGTTTATATATAAAACACGCGTTTGTTAATGGGCTTTGGGCTTTAAGGAATACGGTCCATAATTAGCACGCGTTTATGAACAGTAAGTATAAATACTCACACTTAATACGTAATTAACGACAATTAATTAAGAGATTACGATTAAACTCTGTCAATTCGCAAACCCGCGCGCGTTTAAGGTCTTAGGTTGTATTAACAACGAAAGACGATAATTTAATTAACCAAACAGGTTATCACGAGAGGATTCCGCACTCTCGTCATAACTATAAGCGTTCTCGTGTACGATCAGTCCACAAGGACCTACAATTGTTGAGTCATGGATTCGCTGAGGAGACTCAGCGCTGAACTTTGTCAGTGACTCCTCAGCGATCATCATTATATCTTCAGAGTTTAAGGATAAGTTCAATGACTCGCCACCTAGATTTGTAAGTTAAATATAGGCGGGAAGATGAAGATAAGAAGACTGGTCCCCAAGGACACGTGTTGATCAAGCAGGAAGAAGACATGTGACCTTGTACCAAAATGGTACTTCGGTGTTTCTCTTTCATACCAGAATTGGAAACAAACAAGATGGAGAAAGAGACCTCTGCAGAACAGTCTTACACACCAATAGATGGTTGACAACCTTTCATGTGTCAACATCTATTGGGTTGTCATGTGATGCCTTCTCTTACTCTATAAAAGGCATCACTTGACCTAGCCACACTCTTGTTGGTGTGTTCCGCATTTTACACTTAGTGTGTTTTATATCTTTGTATAATTGTTAAGTTTTTAGTGTGTCAAAAACTTAACAATATTTTCTCTTTCTTTCTTTGTAATCCAACCATGTATTCACTGTTTAATCAATGTTACTTATGATTAAACTTATTTACTTTTGTGTCTTATGTTCTTAGAGTAATTTACATTAGTTGTTAATTACTAATCTGTGCAAACTTGGGACTTTCAGGATGACATTACTACCCTCACATGTTTAGCACATGCGCATGTTGACGGAAAAAAATTAACACCGTCTAGGGGAAGGACCAAGATTGGAAAATTTTGCCAACTTTAAGGTAAAAATTGATATTTTTTCACTTTGGGGATTGAAAGTGAAAATGTGTCAACTTCATGGACGAAAAATGTTATTTACTATTATTATTAATGACTAGAGTTAACTACAAGATTGGTTTATGTGGTTTGTAGGGATGGCAAAAATACCCGCACCCGATGGGGAATCCGATACCCTGTAACATGTTATGATTTTGACCCGTTTGACTTTATGTGTAAATTGACTAACAAATTATACATGGTCGATATTACAACTTGACTTACAAGCATGTAAATGAAATTACAATTGTTAAGTTTAGACTAACTAGAAACTTAAGCAATTACAAGAGAATATCAAAGACACACTTTCTAAGTGACTAACACTTTGTGGTGACAAACACAATTCTTGTAGGCGGCTGTGTTGCTTTATATAAGAGAGGAATTAGGGCAACACAGCCTTGTCTTGATGGTGATAGGATGGTGGTTGTCGAGATCTCATTGGCTTGAAGTACTTGCGACAGATGCCCTTTGTCTTCTTTACCAAATCGGGTATGAGAGAGATACCCTTCTTTTTGATCCAACAACAACTTTGCCATATAAGGTACATTACAGTTGGAACAATCATCATGTGACTCTTGTCTTCTCCTTGTTTGAATTCTTCCCGCCTTGACTTATAATTTGGATAAGAATTCCTTGTTGGCAAAGGGTCACTGGACTCGCTGATGGTTCGCTGATGAATTATTATCAGCGACCAAGTCTGGTCAGCAAATCCCTGACTCAACAGGTATCATCATCATGTATATCTTATGTTTATATATATATATATATATATATATTATATATATATATATATATATATATATATATATATATATATATGTACACATCTATATGTACGTAGATAGATTCACATTCACACCAAATTCTCGTATATATGAAGTAGTAAACTGTAAACCATTAATTCGGTGACGGATATAGGATTTCAAGTCATAGGGGTCCATAAGACTTTGACTCGATAAGTTAGTGGAAGAAAATAACGGGTCGGGTCAACCAAATGGGTGACAAGTCATGTAAACATAAATTTGATCTTTATATTATCTAGTCAAAGTCATTATAAGAACTAAAAACCTAAAATGAATAAGCATCTAAAAGTGAATAATTAAATCTTAATAATCTATCTAGTATTTAAACAATAACAAAAGATTTCAATGTTTCACTTAATATAATCAATCTATAAGAACTAAAAACCTAAAGTAGCATACAGATACAAATATTAATATATACATCATTCAATATTTAATTTCATATATAATAATAGTAGTTTGCAAAATTCAGCCTTGAAATTACTACAGAAATTTTACAACAACGAATAGAGTAATGAATTGCAAAGATAGGACAGGACATTCAACTACATGGGCTACAAGCCTACAACAATAAGTTAAACATAAGTTTTTTTACTATGTCAAATGCATGAACCAAGTCTAAGGGGGTTCAATGATAAAATTTAAGGGGGTTCATAAATATATTTATATGGGCTGTGTATAAATTTTTAGTTTCCAAGGAGGGTCAATTGACCACCCTACTAGTAAGGTGGAATCGCCACTGCATTAATTAAGCTTCACTGCTAATACATACACACACACATATTGGGGATGGTTATATAAGCTATTAGGTATTTAGCTTAGGTGTGAACACTCACATATGATTTTTTAATCCATAAAATTCATGGGCCAAACATTTATCATTAAAAAAAATATTAAAATTAGTATGTGAGGGGTTCCACACCTAAATTTAGGTGTCGGACAACCTTATATTCACTTTTTTCTCTCTCTCCTCTCTCTCTCTCTATATATATATATATATTACTGGATATATGTATGACATCTATAATCAGGGAGTTTGACTGCTTACGAATACCACTTGATGATATATTAGATGCGACGAATAACGTTGTGGATATATCATCGGAAAATTGATTGAGCTTATTCCTTAATAATTAACTTTAAGAAAGAATGTAATGATGACAAATAAACTATTTTTATAGAATGTTTATGCCATAACAATTGTCTATTATTCATTACAGAGAGATATGTAGTGTTTTGTGAAAACTATTGTTCTTTAAATAGGTAGTAATTAGTTACTATTTATCTAGTTAATTTATGAGTTGATAAATATGAAAAATTTTACTTTAATTTAATTTCTGAATAACATCATGCCGTTCAGATAAAAAAAATTTAAATAAAGCAAGTATAAAAAAGCTTCTTCTATGGAAACAAATAAATAAATGAAGTCCTCGAGAAAAGGGTTAAGACTAAGCTTATTTGACCAATAAGTTTTTTCAAATCAAGTGTTAAAAAAAGGCTTTAGCAAATAAGTTAAAGTTAACAACGTGGTCATTAGATTAAGTATAGTATGCAGTATCAACTTGACCCCTTAAAAAAACGATACGAGTTGCTGAAAGGTTAGATTTAAATCAATCAATCAAATATATTATTTAATAATATTAATATTAATCAATAATAAACCAATCAATATTATTAATATTATTATTATTATTAAAAATCCTGCTTATGTATCATCATCATGTATTCATGTATATCTTATGTTATATAGATATGTACACATCTATATGTATGTAGATAGATTCACACATTCACATCAAATTCGCATATATGAAATAGTAAACTGTAAACCATTGATTAAGTTTCACTGCTAGCTAATACATATATATATATTACTGGAAATATATATATGTATGGCATCTACATCTACAATCAGTGAGCTTGACCGCTTTCGAATACAAAATATACACTATATTATATATATACACAAAATATACACTATAATATATATATACACTATATATATATATATATATATATATATATATATATATATATATATATATATATATATATATATATATATATATATATATATATATATATATATATATCTATAAGAACTAAAAACCTAAAGTAGCATACAGATACAAATATTAATATATACATCATTCAATATTTAATTTCATATATAATAATAGTAGTTTGCAAAATTCAGCCTTGAAATTACTACAGAAATTTTACAACAACGAATAGAGTAATGAATTGCAAAGATAGGACAGGACATTCAACTACATGGGCTACAAGCCTACAACAATAAGTTAAACATAAGTTTTTTTACTATGTCAAATGCATGAACCAAGTCTAAGGGGGTTCAATGATAAAATTTAAGGGGGTTCATAAATATATTTATATGGGCTGTGTATAAATTTTTAGTTTCCAAGGAGGGTCAATTGACCACCCTACTAGTAAGGTGGAATCGCCACTGCATTAATTAAGCTTCACTGCTAATACATACACACACACATATTGGGGATGGTTATATAAGCTATTAGGTATTTAAGCTTAGGTGTTGAACACTCACATATTGATTTTTTAACCATAAAATTCATGGGCCAAACATTTATTCATTAAAAAAAATATTAAAATTAGTATGTGAGGGGTTCCACACCTAAATTTAGGTGTCGGACAACCTTATATTCACTTTTTTCTCTCTCTCCTCTCTCTCTCTCTCTATATATATATATATATTACTGGATATATGTATGACATCTATAATCAGGGAGTTTGACTGCTTACGAATACCACTTGATGATATATTAGATGCGACGAATAACGTTGTGGATATATCATCGGAAAATTGATTGAGCTTATTCCTTAATAATTAACTTTAAGAAAGAATGTAATGATGACAAATAAACTATTTTTATAGAATGTTTATGCCATAACAATTGTCTATTATTCATTACAGAGAGATATGTAGTGTTTTGTGAAAACTATTGTTCTTTAAATAGGTAGTAATTAGTTACTATTTATCTAGTTAATTTATGAGTTGATAAATATGAAAAATTTTACTTTAATTTAATTTCTGAATAACATCATGCCGTTCAGATAAAAAAAATTTAAATAAAGCAAGTATAAAAAAGCTTCTTCTATGGAAACAAATAAATAAATGAAGTCCTCGAGAAAAGGGTTAAGACTAAGCTTATTTGACCAATAAGTTTTTTCAAATCAAGTGTTAAAAAAAGGCTTTAGCAAATAAGTTAAAGTTAACAACGTGGTCATTAGATTAAGTATAGTATGCAGTATCAACTTGACCCCTTAAAAAAACGATACGAGTTGCTGAAAGGTTAGATTTAAATCAATCAATCAAATATATTATTTAATAATATTAATATTAATCAATAATAAACCAATCAATATTATTAATATTATTATTATTATTAAAAATCCTGCTTATGTATCATCATCATGTATTCATGTATATCTTATGTTATATAGATATGTACACATCTATATGTATGTAGATAGATTCACACATTCACATCAAATTCGCATATATGAAATAGTAAACTGTAAACCATTGATTAAGTTTCACTGCTAGCTAATACATAATATGGGGGAAGTGAGTATGGGGTTGTTCCCCATCTAAGCTTAGATGGGGAACCCCTCACATTTGATTTTTATAATCATGAAAATCAGGGGGGGCATGTATCTGTTTTAAATTCAAACAAATAATAAAATATTTGTATGTGAGGGGTTCCACACCTAAGCTTTAGGTGTCGGACAACCTTATATTCACTTTTTTCTTTTCCTCTCTCTCTCTATATATATATATATATTACTGGAAATATATATGTATGACATCTATAATCAGTGAGTTTGACCGCTTTCGAATACCACTTGATGATATATTAGATGCGACGAATAACTTTGCGGATGAAAATCTCATCGGGAAAGGTGGCTTGGATAACGTTTACAAAGGGAGTCTCCGGCGCGATTGGCAGCGGGTCAATGTTTCTGTGCGAAGGTTTCATTGTAAGGATGGGCGGCGGCGGCAAGGATCCATTGAGTTCTTGACTGAGATCTCTGTGCTTTCTCGTATAAAGAATCGAAATCAGTATATAGTCTCTATGATTGGGTTTTGTGAAGAAAAGGGAGAAAAGATCATCATAAACGATTATAATTCCCAAAAGGGAAGTCTCATGTCGTATTTAAGCAACCCCGCGTCCTTGACATGGCCTGAAAGAATGAGGTTATCAACGCGAGTTGCCGAAGCAATACGCTTCCTCCATACCGGGGGGCCGAGGACGATATACTCTGGCGATGAGCTGAGTGATTATCTTATCATACATCGTAACATTAACAGCTCCACGATTTTATTAGATGCAAATATTTGGTCCTTCCCTTTCGTTGTGATCCCCAAGTTATCTGGATTTGAATATTCAATCCAACAATCTCTAGTCGAAAGGACCATATTCACCTTTGTGAAGCTATTGGTACTCGCGGGTATATGGACCCAGCTGTTTTAAAGAACGGTGGTGTGAACCACAAGTCAGATGTCTATTCCTTTGGCGTCGTTTTATTTGAAATCTTGTGCGGGAGAAAAGCATACCAAGATAACACGTTGTTGGTTGAATTAGCCAAATATCATTATGAACAGGGAACATTGGAGGATATAATACTTCCAGATCTATGGAAACAGATGGACCCGATATCATTCAAGTATTTCTCAGAAGCAGCGTATTCTTGCCTACAACCGGAGTGGACACAACGCCCCGATATAGACCAAGTTTTGAATAAACTTGAGAAAGCACTAACACAAGTAAGTAAAAGACGATCGATCCTTAATTTCTTTTTGGTCAATTGCTATCTTCTCCTTTCATCCATCATTCTGTCACGACAAACGAAAAAAGTTATGTAGAAGCATATCAGTAGACTGGATATAAAACTTTTCGATATGCACAAATTTTAGGAATGTTAACATTGATCGAGTTTTGTTCGGTAGCTATTGTCTACTCATCAATATAACATATCACTCTATATTTTGCTGTAAAAAGTAACAAATCATTATATTACTGTAAAAAGTATCAAAGGTTCTATTTTATATCAATATGAAATTGAGTATTTTACAAAATCAAGACTTGATAAGATAATGAATACATTATTTTTACTAAAGCATTTAACCAAACACTTAGATGGTACCCATTTTAGAGTTAAGTTACAAGTTTATTGTTGAACTAACTGGGTTGGATCAAGTGATGGTTGGATCAGCCCTTGCCTTTGAAGACATAGGTCAAGGGTTCGATCTCAGCAAGGCTGAAGGTCCTTTTCTACCTTCTGTAGAACCTGGAAGCAGTCTCTCTACCTTTAGTAGAGGCAAGACGGTCTACATCTCAACCTCCTCACACACAACCCAAAACCCGTGGAAGACGACATTAAGGGTGGAGGAGGGAACAATCAGAAATAGAAGTCATGAGAAAAGACAAAAAAAATAGAAGCGAAACAAGGGACCTCCTCACACACAACCCAAAACCCGTGGAAGACGACATTAAGGGTTACTTTACTTTTACAAGTTTATTGTGGCTAAGCTTGTAAGTTTTAAACCAATTAAACGTCATTATGAACAGGGAACATTGGAGGAGATAATCCTTCCAGATCTATGGAAACAGATGGTCCCGATAGCATTCAAGTATTTCTCAAGAGCAGCGTGTTCTTGCTTTCTATCGGATTGGACACGACAGCTCCATGTACTAGAAGCTTTGGGTGAATTTGAGAAAGCAGTACTAACACAAGTAAGTAAGACGATCCTTTCTTTTTAATTGGTCAATTGTTTTTTTCTCCTTTCATCCATCATTCTGTCACGACAATATTAACCTTTTGGTTTTGCAATCTGTTACCCATCATTAAACTTTGTACACATTATTCAAACTTTTATCTTAAAATAAAGTAACTTAAAACCAGCAAAGTTATGTATTTATGAAAGGAAAATCTAACTAAACTGGATGAAAATCTAATAAAAAGCCTCTCTTAGTTTAAGGAGCTTAAAGTTTTTAAATTGAATGAAAAAGTTACTTATTTCAATGCTACCATCCTTAGCATTTAACAAAGCTGAAAGCTTTGAGTTACAAAATTACTTAAATATCCATCAATATTTATTAGCAAAGTTATATGGATGATGTTTGACCGTGATCAGTTAGCCTTCAAGATTTATTAATATTTGTTTTTTGGTAGATATTTAAGATTTTAAGAATGTGAATGGAAAGGGGTTGAGTGCGTGATGACACCCGATTCCGTATAAAATATTTTTCTTATTTTAAATTGATATAAAATACTATATAGAGAATAATGTAATTTATCGACATAAAATATTAACAACACAATATTACTACTATTGTCTAAACATAAATAGAATAAAAAAAAGGGTAATTGGATGGAAACCCCTGATCCATGTACCATTTGGTACCCCTAATCCCCCACCCACTGATTATCTCAAGTTTGCCTTTGACAAGACTCGAACCCAAAACCTCCCTTGAAAAGTGGCGGCTGGTGGCCACTGGCTATTACCCAATGGTTACATAAATGATCTATATTATATATATATAATTATATATATATATATATATATATATATATAGAAAAGTGAATATATGACTATCATGTACGTATAGATCCCTCACATATCAATTTTTTAATATTTGTTGTAAAATAAATAAATAACATGGCCCCATGAATTTTATGGTTTAAAAAAATGGCATGTGAGGGGTTCTATACCAAGCTTAGGTACATGATAGCCACATGCGATTGTTATAAATATTGTTTTAGTATGTAATCTTCCTACATGACTAACCCAAATGGTGTTGCTTAGGCAAACCTCATACCCAGTAACAATTTTGGAGATGATAGTCTTTCCATCTACATCAACACATATATGAAGCGAAAAGAAAATAATCACTAATCATGCACGATTAAAACAAACCTTTAATCAACGACCCAGAAGAATAATCAGCCTCAAATCTTCCAATACCTACATGTTAAAAGAATTAATTAAGTTTATGATGATAGAGGAAAAAAAGGATATGATGAGTGCTTACAGTTGATTAGATTCTAATAATATTAATTAAGTATACGTAGATAACGATAAGAATTTGAGTCTACGTGATTTGTGATCAGGAGCCTTCAAGATTTATTAATATTTGTTTTTTGGTAGATATTTAGGATTTTAAGAATGCGAATGGAAAGGAGGTTGAGTGCGTGATGACACCCGATTCCGTATAAAATATTTTTCTTATTTTATAAATATAAAATATTATATAGAGTGTAATGTAATTTATTGGTATCATATAAAATATTAACAACACAATATTACTACTATTGTCTAGACATAAATAGAATAAAAAGTAATTGGATGGAAACTCCCTGATCCCATGTACCATTTGGTACCCACTAATCCTCCAGCCAGGCTAGTGTCCAGGTGATTCTCAACCACTTAATAATCTCCTGATTATCTCAAGTTTGCCTTTGACAAGACTCGAACCCAAAACCTCCCTGAAAAGTGGCGGCTGGTGGCCACTGGGCTATTACCCAATGGTTGATTCCAAAAACTAATAACAACAACAATTATATTAGGGAAAAGTGAATATATGCTATCTTTACGAATAGATCCCCTCACATATCAATTTTTTTATTTGTTATAAAATAAATAAATCACATGGCCCCATGAATTTTATGGTTTAATAAATGGCATGTGAGGGGTTCTATACCCTAGCTTAGGTACATGATAGCCACATATTTTATATATACTAGGTCTTTTACCCATACGATGCGCGGATTGTTATAAATATTGTTTTAGTATGTAATCTTCCTACATGACTAACCCAAATGGTGTTGCTTAGGCAAACCTCATACCCAGTAACAATTTTGGAGATGATAGTCTTTCCATCTACATCAACACATATATGAAGCGAAAAGAAAATAATCACTAATCATGCACGATTAAAACAAACCTTTAATCAACGACCCAGAAGAATAATCAGCCTCAAATCTTCCAATACCTACATGTTAAAAGAATTAATTAAGTTTATGATGATAGAGGAAAAAAAGGATATGATGAGTGCTTACAGTTGATTAGATTCTAATAATATTAATTAAGTATACGTAGATAACGATAAGAATTTGAGTCTATGTGATTTATGGTTAAAATTTTTTTTTTGAAGCTAATTTTCTCTAAGTATATAAAGTTAAGTTTAAAGATTTTTTTTAATATTTTGTCTAAAAAATTAGTTTATGGGATTTGAGATTTGGTTGCCATGGTTTGGAGATTTTGTACGTCTAAAACAAAAAAAAATGTGGATATCATCAAATTTAAATATTTTTTAGTGTTTTATTTATTTAAATAAATTCAAATAAATGAGGTTGGTTAGGGAGTAAATTGAGGTTTGGGGAGGTTCGGGAATAGGTTAGGAATAGTCTTAGAAAGGTTTGGTAACTACTGTTTTAGTTATTATATAAAAATAAGTATTTTTTAATTGATGTTTATTTTTGTCATTATATATATATTGTTAAAAGATTCAGCTACTCTGCAAAACATAAAAATATATACAAAAAACTTCAACTACCAGATTTCAGCTATCAGCTATCAGCCATCAGCTAGTTTTGCCAAACATACCCAAAGACTTTATGAAAAGAGCTGATTTCTATTGAATAATACGTGAGGTATTAGTGATGATAGTTTAATAGTGAATGAAGAAGATGGTGATTTACAGAAAGGGGTATTTATGTCATATCGTATACAGTAACTTTCAACATTTCCAAAAATAAAGAAAGCTATTTTTTATACGAGTCATATGCTCGCGCAATGCGGCGGTGATGGTGGTGGTGGCGCGGGGTGGTGGTGGTGGCGACGGGTGGCAGTGACGGGTGGTGGGGCAACAATGGTGGTTAATCTAAAGGTAATTAATGTAAAAGAACGTAATGTAGTTATTTTAAAGATTGAGAGATTTATGTTATAAATTACGAGTATTTCATTAAGGGTATTATAGTTATATTAGGTAGAGATGTTTAAATTAATGAATAAAGGATAAAAGTATTTTAGGTAGTTCAATTCTTTATTTGAGATTTTTAAGAGGATTCCCCTTTTATAAGATATTATAGATAAGTAGGTATAGATGTAATCTTACTAGTCTAGGAAAATATAATATCTACCATTATACAAATAAACCTGCTCAAGATTTTGCTGCCCAAAAGGAGATTACCTCAACTCATTTCTTTGACATCGTTATCTTATCACTTGATTTTGTTATGTATAGTGATTTTGCTTATATAAGAATTATTATTCTCTCTGTCACATTTTAAATATGACTAGATTATATTCCGCGTAATATGTAGATTGATGTATATAACTAATAAATATTAATGTTTCATAATATTTATATTGACAAATTATAAATAAAAAGTATTGAATAACAATAATGTTATATTTGTTTATATATAACAAAATGAGTTTAATGATATATAGAAAAGAAATTGGCACGATGTAGAAAAAAAAAGAGATAGATTTTAGTGATCAATTCTCTACGTGCCTAATCTTCATATGTAAGAAATAGGGGCTTCAAGTTTGATGCATCGTTATGATGATGGTGAAATAAGGGATCGTAAGTTTTAGAACTTGTAATTTACTTATTTGTCTATTAATAATATCTTTCTTTGCATCTAAGAGTCTTAATGAAACAAAAGATTAATAATTACTATTAATATATTTAAATTTATATATGAAAGCTAAGTTTTTCTTTTTTAGACCATTTCTCAATTTATGGGTGTCATCCTTGCGCATGGATCATGCTAATCTTCTCTGTATGAAATTAGTTAGGGGTGAGAAAAACCGAACAAAAAAAAAAAAAACATGAAAACCGTTCGAACCGAAAAGACCAAAAACCGAAAAAAAAACTAATGGTTTTTTGTTTTGATTTTCTGAAAGCCAAAAGTAATGATTCAGTTTTGGGTGTATATGAAAAATCGAACCAACCAAACCGAAACATAATATTGTTTACTTTATTTTATAGTTGTATCATTTTATTAATTTAACAAACATACGTAAATAAAAGATGTTGAAAATGGGTGATACTGTCATTTTTATAATTTGTTATCTTTTGAATATTCTAGACACCATTTACATACCAAAAATATCTTTTATTTAAATATCATTAGATATTAACGATGTAAAACTAAATACGTATAAGAGTTAAATTTATAACCAATATTTATTACGTTATACGATAAAAAGTCATAATTTGAAAAAACAATAAAAATAAAATAAGTGATTTTATAAAGATAATATAAAGTTTATGAATTATTATCTATAATTACATCATTTAATAATTACTTTATAATTATAAAATATAAAAATTATTTTCCATAATTATTGATCATATTTAAATTTATTAAATTAAAATTAAATCTAAAAAAGTTATAAAAGGTATATGACATCAGCATTTTGATCTAATGGTTCTAATTAAAAGTTGAAATTCATCTAAGGGTCTAAACTTCTCTATTTTGGAATTAAGGTTTCTCTTTTATATATATTTAGAAATAATTTACCTTTTTAAATCTTTTTCTTTCAGTTTTGACCGTAAATATTTTTGTTTATGTTATATAACAAGTAATATAAAATGTATATAAATGAATTGAGCTTTAAATATATTTTTTATTGATATAATTTCACCAATTATTGTATAATAACAACAAAAATATTTACGTTCAAAGTAAAAAAAAACAATTACAAAGTCAAATAACATTTAAAATGATACATAGTGAGTAGAAAGATTTATCATTTGCAATATGAAATGCTAGCTCCCAAAAATATGAAAAACATCATAGATCGAGCTTTGTATATTATTTTTTACCTAAATTATAAGTCGAATCACAATCAAATCCTGGTTTAGTAAAGCTTATCATTATTCTATATTCAGTTATTGTTATCACTTCTATTTTTACATTTCCTTCTTAGTTTTGGAATTTAAATAAATATCTTTTATTTTGTCCAAACATGAGCAATTATTTTTTATGTTTTATCTTACTAACATACCACTTTTACAATTTGTTATATTATTTAACTATCTTGTTACCCAAAAATCCTAAAATGAAAGCAAATTCTTGTTCGACGGTTTAGCTTGTAGGATTCTATAAAACTTAATTGTAAAATGTTTTGGAAATTCAAGTCATTAGAGAACTCGAATTGCTTGACATCGATATATTCTTGTAAGCTAGATTATGTAGCGTGCCGCATAAATTTTGAAAATTATTTAATTAATGATAGTTGGTAAATAGATTTTATGAATTATCTCTTTAATGTTATATTTAGGACATCACGTAAGGAGGAAAGTGAAATAATAATAAGTCAGTGATATATTAATTTTTTTTGTGTTACTTGTGTTTAAAAGGGAAAGGTAATATGCAACTTTAGAAAATCCATATCCATAATACATGTAATGATGTAAATATAATTTCTTATGAGGGATAAATAAAAGATAAGATGGTATTTAAAATAATAATCCTTAATTTTGTGTAATTACTTTATTGGTCTATAAAATTTGAATATACAGAGTAAACTTCTTCTTCTTAGTATATTTTTTGTTATTTTGTTCTTGATTAAAAGCCATCCTCTTATTCATTTTTTCTTTACTGTAGGATCACATTGAGCACAAGGAAGAGTTAAAAGAAGTTAAAAGTACGCTAACCAACAAGAAGGTAACTGCTTTATTTAGTTTAAGGTAATTATATTATATAAAAGTATCCTATCACTTTAACAATTTTGCGTTAGTTATCTGTTTTTGTTGTCTAACACCACTATGTATCTACGTCTGACCCTGACCAGTGAACTGGTAAGAAAACCGGTTCATCATCCGGTCCGGTTGTAAAAACGTCAACTAGACGTGTTCTTGCTAGAATATTTTTTACTATTATTTTTTGTTCATGGTTAATAAGCCAGCCTCTTATTGCATTGTCTACTTATTACCATAGGTTGATCACATTCAACGGACGGAAAATTTAAAAGATGTTAATAGCGTGCTACACAGCTACAAAAAGGTAATAACCTTATTTAACTTAAAAGGTGATTATTATATATAAAAATTGGGAAAATTACCTGTGCAGCAAATTGCACAGAGGGTTGGGTAATGGTATGAAACAAGTTAACCATTGGGGTGTTAGTCAAGTGATCAGGGGGTTTCCACAATATGGTTTTTTCATAGGGTTCAGGTGCAAATCCTGACACATGTAAATAGGGGAACCCTTAGCAATGCTATACACATGTAACATACGGGGAGCAAACCCTTTATGGCGTTGCCAATAGTCAAATTGGCGTGGGCGCACCCGCATGGGGGTGTTAGTCATTTACTCATTTATCTGTTGCTACCTTTAAAATTTGAATAATCGATTATGTTAAAATAGAGAGATGACTTTTTAACTTTTATGCAGCAAAATTTGAATAATCGATTATGTATAAAATGCATAAATAAATAGAGTTTTATTCTAAAACAATGATAATTTGAAAACTTATACATGCAACCATGGTGGTATCTTTTTCCTTTTCTTTTATTTATAGCAGTAAAAAAACTAAAAGTCAGTGTAAAAAAGTCTTTATATGTATAACTAGTAATGCAAGCCCCACATTGCGGGACCTCAGTTGTCATGTTTCCATTTGTTGTTAGTGCGGTTTTACAAACGAAAAATGTTTTAAAAAAATATACAAAAGAAACCTTAAAAGCAACATCAGAACTGCTCTGTCATTACATAGTCGTAGATATGTTGACTCCCAACGATAACAGATAAACAAAATATGAATGAAAACCTAAAACATTCTAAATTGTGAGTATCTATTTTTTTTAAGACCAATATCCCAAATATACCATCTTAGAAATTTTAAACGGGTAGGTTTTTGATTTATTCTATAGCATCATTTTTTTGGATGAGTGAAATTCTTGTTTATTCATCTTTCTAAAAAGGAGTCCCAATGACAATTCCTTTTTATACATATTTAATAATAACAAAAATACATGAACTAAAAATAAAAATAAAGTATCACAATGAGATACAAATTATAAGGAAAAATATATTTATATGATTTATAAATCAATTAAAGAACATCAAAACTACAAAAAAATTAATTATGTATAAAAACATGTTAGATCAATCATTTTAAATGAAAACATGTTACTAAATTTAATTATGTAAAAAATTTTAATTTAAGAAATTAGGAGCTAAAACTAATATATGCTAAATATATAAAAGGTTATATAAATTATAAAACTCAAAGAGTATGTAAAATTAAAAATTAGAAAAGAAACAAAATAATAAGGGATAAACTATAAATTAGGTTTCTATAATATGAAAAAACCAAATAAAAAAAATGAGTAAGGGGTGGGTTGGGATTTGAACCAAGATCCTCACCTTAGAATATGAATGCTTTTACCACTCCTTCCAAAGACTTGATTTAAATCTTAAATGTTACTGTTCATCAAATGTTATTATTCATCATTCAACTTATCTTAATAAAGGTATATAATTTTGATGTTATTATTCATCATTCAACTTATCTTAATAAAGGTATATAATTGTGAACTGAGAGAATTTGAGGAAAATATTTTGATTAAAAATTAAATATAAAATGATACATATACAGGTATTTATAATTAGGAGAAACTAGTATTTCTACCCGGGCGTTGCCCCGGGAGAAAAACAAAACTATTGTGGCAAAAGTTAAAAAACATTAAGCCAAAAAACAAATTTTTGTGGCAAAAGTTAAAAATATAAAAGTTTTGGTCAAAAGTAAAAAAAATGAAACTTTGGTAACAAAATTTAGAAACCAAAAGTTATCGAGGGAGACTTAAAAAAAAGAAACTTATGTGGAAAAAAAGTACAAAAGTTAAGAAACGTAAACTTGAAAACAAAGTTTGTTTGGCGAAAGTTTAAAAAACAAAAGATACGTGGCAAAAAATAATAGGGGAAATGTAAAAAAAAAAAAATTCTTTGGCGAAAATTTAAAAAGTTAAAGTTATGCAGTAAAAATAAGAAATAAATAACAAACTCCGTTAAATACCTTTTTGTAACTACCGTTAGTTAACGAAATAACACTTAACGGTCGTTAAGGGCGTTAGTTATTTTGGTTGTGCATTAACATCTTGTACCTTAAGCATGTAGGGGAGTACTTTTAGCTACAGTATTTTAGCTACAGTACTCCCCCTCACATTACCAAGTTACTTTTTAGTATTTATATATAATAACCAACTAGTTTAACAAACTCTTAGGGGGTGTTTGGTTCATTGAATTCTTAGGAATTCATTAGAACTGAAATTGAAATTGGAATTGGAATTTGAATTGAATTTCAGGATTGGAATTGGAATTGGAATTGGAATTGGAATTGGAATTGGACTATGGAATTGGAATTCTAAACTTTCCTTCAAATTCCCTAAAATAAAGAATTTACAATTCCTTCAATTATCCCATGGAAAGTTTTAATTCCAATGGAATTCAAACATTTTGACAAAATAACCCTTCCTATGAAAAGTTACAAACCTTTGTCAACGATCCCACTAGACTGCTTTTCTTCCTTTCATCGATTGACATAACACCAGGTCGGCCACCATATACCACCATCGCTTAACACCATCCACCACCACCAACACCACCGTGGCTATTAACCACCATCAGCCATAGATCGATATAACCATGTAAACGAATATTCACCACCACAGAATATTAATCACCGTCAACCATAGATCTTGGTAAACATGTAAACGTCGGCCGGAAAAAATGGAGGAATAGAATTAGGTTTTTGATACATGTCTGAAATAAAAAGAATAACTTATTGTGACTGAAATTGCTTGCTATGGGTATCAATTTATCATATGTTTTTTGCCTTTTGTTTTTGTTTGTACATGAAATCAAAAATACGGTCGACAAATAATTTGAAGATCGGGAGGAAGGGGTTGACGAGGGGCTGGTTGTGAAAAGAATTGGGGGCATGTATGTACTGTGTAGTCATATCTTATACTTATTATTATTATATTAATATTAATATTAAATATATGTAATTATTATTATTATTATTGTTATTATTACAGTATAGTATATATTTTCTTAAAATGAAAAGAGAATTATTATTTATAAAGAATATATAAAAGGTTAATTCGGTCTTTTAACATAGCAGGTGTTTGATTTTTTTTAATTGAATTCCGTTGAATTCTGTCAACCAAACACAAGTCAGTTTTTAAAATTTTCAGATTCCAATTTCTTCAAATTTCAATTTTTTTAACAGAATCCAATTCCTAGAAAAACATTCTGCGAACCAAACTGCCCTTAATATTTACATAAGTGGTCTTTCATCTTGTAATACTTGCTCAAGTCGTCTTATTCTATAGTTGGGTAATGCAAAGCATAAATGGAGGCGTGTAACATTTGCTTTGTATAATGTTGTACGCATTTTGGGTACAACCTAGTAGGCTAAATGGCTAGGTCCATACCCATAAGACTATTAGAAGTAGGGGGTTCTTTGAAAGAGATCACATGATATTTTTTGTGTCATGTGACATCTTAGTCATAAGAAGGGATTATCCTCCTTGGAGCAAAGCTTTCTCTTAAAGACCAATTTCTTTTTTTTACATTTGTTTTTTTTACTATTAATTAAAATGTATTAAAAAAATGTAGAAAAAGTTAATAAAACAAAATAATACATACTAAATTAAGTTCTTAAATAAAAACAACATACTAACTTAAGTTTTGAAGGTAGGTTATTACATATTACTCCACCGTAAGCATGTTGTATGTTTCTAGGCTTTTTATGGCATGGATATTTTGAATTCGTTGTTCCATGGGAGTCACTTGATCCCAATAAGCCGGTTCCAGAGAAGCTTCATCCAGGTTGTAGTCTTGACAAATAGCCTTGTCCTCGTCCTCCAATATCATGTTATGCAAGATGATACAAACGTAAATCACGTCTTGCATGGCCGTTTTGACCCAATATAGTGTCGGATGATTAAGAACTTTCATCTCTTTATTAACACACCAAATGCCCTTTCTATACTCTTTCGTGCCGACTATTGCTTTTTCTTAAAAAGCTTTCTCTTTTCATCATCCGGATCGGTAAAAGTCTTAATGAATCTTGCGTATTCGGGGTACATCCCGTCGCCCAAGTAGGATCCTCTTTCGTAAAAGTTTCCGTTTGCATAAAACAAAGGTAAAAAGAAAAATAAACATATTAGTAAAAAACATTCATATAAACAACCACATTAGCATATTCAACCGATCAATGTTTCTGGGGTCTCACTATCGGGCAGCGTTGCAGGATCGCTAGCTTGAGAGGAAAAATTCCTCTACGGGACTAAGGGGTTCCTCGACATTTACCCTTTTTTAAATAACTACATTAGTTAACAATAAATATACATAAAATATATACCTAAGGGCGTCAAAATGGATTTGAGTTCTTCAAGAACAAGCGACGACTCGAACACATTGAAGTCATTATGGGACCCTTGCGGCCCAAAGAATGCATTCCAAATCCATAGATCATACGATGCAACCGCTTGAAGGATCAATGACGGTCTACCTATGTCACCCCGTGTGTGAGTGTCGCGCCTCCGGTGAGGTCCTCTCCACCATTTGCAAATACTCATCCAGCAAGTCGCTCGCCACGCCGTATGCTAGTTGTCGAATTGCGGATGTACACTTTTGAAGTGCGGTGAAACCTAGTTTTCCCGCAGCGTTGACTATTTGTTGAAAATATCTATACTCCCTTTCCATGTCGCCCACAATCTTCAAAAACAAACCCTTATGCATTCTAAACCGACGTCTAAATTGTCTCGGGGTGTAAGTCGGTTGATCCGCGAAGTAGTCGCGCGTCAATTCTCTTGTGCCTCTACACGACGATATACAAGAACCACCCTTCTTTTAAACGCGGTCGCTCTTCCTCTTCCTCCCCCGTGACCCTCATGGCCAAAGTAACGGCGGCGACAACCGCACTCTCAACGGCGTCATCATAATTATCCGAGCCCATAGAATCAAAAGACAACGATGATGATGACGAAGACGACATTAGATGAGCCATAATATGGTGGTGGTGATGGTTGTAAGTGTGATTTAGTATATAGTTGTATGTTGTGTGTGTGTTTTATAAATGAAAAGGTATAGTATATATAGATGAAATAAGGAATGAAAGGAAAAAAGAAAAAATTAGTCAAAAGTTTACGTTTGGGTAGGAAAAAAAGAGTTGTTGGCTCGTTTATTTGTGGTGTTTGATCCCGTCCGATTTTAGTCGTGGTGTCCAATTTTTTAAACGAGAACGCCACCCGGAGCGGTATGCCTGGCGTTCTCCAGGCGTTCTCCAGCGTTCTAGAAGGCAATAACGCCTTGCTCCTCACAGTCTACAAATCATCAATTTTTTCTTATTACCTCTAGACCATTATACTTTTCAAACATCTATGTTATGTTATGAAAACTTTAAATTATGTTTTTATTAGGCCCATTTTGTTTATTTCCAAAATTATGTCTAACAAAATGACCAAGTGGAACATATTCTAAATTTCTAACAACTTGGAAAGTAATAAAAATAAACTCGATGGTAATGAGGAAGTGAAAATCAAAAGTTATTATAAAAGAATTCTACAACAACAACAACAAGACTGAATCCTTGCATGGTGGGGTATGGGGGACTGCTTCTATCCATAGGTAAGAGACTGCATCCATAAAGACCTCCAACCAAAAAAGGAAAAAAGCAAGGGGTATAAAGAGTTTAGTAACCATAATTGACGGTCGAGTATCCCTGGCTACATTAAAGGTACAGAAGGATAGCAAACATGCAACCTAGCATAATTTAGCGTAAGTCCAACAATACATATAAAATAGAAACCCAATTAAACATATTAAACACCAACATAAAAACATATAAATATAACCTCCTGCATAAAACCAAGCGTGTGGTATAAAAACAACCATGCATATATATATACATATAAGTAGGAATTAACAAAGAAGTCGGCCAAGAAAAATAACGGGTGCTAATCAACCTATGAAACAAAGAGCTTAGGCCTAGCTGGCAAGGGCACTTCCCCTCAAGCCCTCTCAGTTCTATTACTCCCAAATTCCACTAAACTAATCATAGTCCTCTAAGTATCCTCTCATTGGCCATATCCTCCGGCAGACAAAGCACTTTGGGGTCAAAAACAAACACTAGAGTAACCTCCCCCTCGTTGTAGGCCTACCTCTTCGCATGGCCAAACCAACTACAGAGGTCACATAGGACCAAAGTCTAAGTAAAAGTCTACATAACCTTTTCCCATATGCCTTTCACTCCTTGTCCACGACCTCATTAGAAAAAACTCCTTTGGAGCATTCGGTATTCTGTTCTTCCACCTCAGTTGACCTACCTCTTCTCCTGGCAGGTCAAAAACCCACTCTAGCATCGAGTCACCTTAATTGGTCCCACTTCTTCTCCTGGCCAACCCTCACTAATATCCTTGGGCAAGGCAATATGGGAAAATATGTTTATCTAAGTCGCCCAAAAACCTACCCTATCTTATTCCTCTACTCTAATCCTAGTTCTCCAGGTAGTCCTAAACCTTATTTCTTTCGAACTAGATAAGCTCTTCTTGCATTGCTTCTACCCAACTTGAGTCTGCCATAGCCTCGTCAATCTTCTTTGGTTCCATCAGTGATAAGAAGGTGACATTAAGCATTGCTCGCTTGTGGCCCTTCTAGTCTGAACCCCTCTACTGGACTCTCCAATATTTAGTCCATTTACCGTAATGACTAGGATTTGAAACGACAATATCAGTGCAAAGCACCAGTGAGTAACCATTTCAGTTGGAGGATCCTCATAAACTATCTCCACATCCTCATCAAAGTCAGTGAGGTCACAATTTGCATCATGAAAAAATTCATTAGAAGGCATTTCTTGAAATATTGGAGTAGTTTCCACTGGAACTGATACTGGAGTGGCACGTACATCAGATCCAATAACAAGTTCCTAAGGTAGTTTGAAACTTATTGAAGGATAAAATGGAGTGTCACTGGTGGATTTTTCAGGTTGAGCTGGTTCTGAGTCAGTGTAACCAATAACATTGTTTTGTTAATCTTTAGACTGATGAGCATTGTCAGATTCACCAAAACTGATTGGAGAGACTGGAGATAAATCAAGGCTTGGTCTTTTGTTGATTGCAACATTTGATTCATCGAATGTGACATAAACTGACTCTTGTACCTTTTGGAGTCTAGAATTAAAGACTCTAAAAGCTTTGCGAATATCTGAATAGCCCAAGAAGAAACCTTCATCAGCCTTTGCATCAAATTTTTCCTAGATGACTAGAATCGTTTAAGATATAAACTAGACAACCAAACACATGAAAATACCAATGTTTGGTTACGATTCCTGAGTACTTCAAGCAGTCTTCTTGTGTCTCTTACATAGACTGACCGATTCTTTCTTTCCACAACTCCATTATGTTCTTAGGAGTGTGCTGATGAGAAGTTCTAAGAAATGCCTGTGCCAGTACAGAAGGACTCCAGTGTCTGATTCTGGATGAGAGAGATGATTTCAGCAGCAGCATCACTCTTTGATTTGAGGAAGATAATCCAGCAGTATCTGGTGAATTCATCAACCACAACTAGAGTATATCTCTTACCAGCTCGAGTTTGAACATTCACTGGACCAAAAAGATCCATATGAAGCATGTGTAGAGGTTAAGTTATGCTGAAGTTCTGCTTGGTCTTGAAACTAGTACGTTTCTGTTTACCCATCTCACACCTTGGACATTGCTTTTCTTTATTGAAAAAAACTGGAGGAATCCCATCAGCCAGTTGTTTGCGAGACAACTTGTTAATATTCTTGAAATTAAGACGAGATAACCTTTTATGCAATAACTAGTTGGTATCCTCAACTGCTTTGGTATAGAAACACTGTTCTTTTGGAGAGATTTCCATACCCATGATGTACACATTTCCTTTTCTTAGAGCAATCATCACTAACTTCTAATCGTTGTTAAATATGGTGCCCTGAGCAATATCGAATAATACTTTGTAGCCATTATCACACAGTTAACAGACACTGATCAGTTAATATTTCAAACCATTCACAAATGCAATCTGTGTAAATTTGACTTGGCCATTATCGATAATATCATATCCTTCAGTCTTTCCACTTCCATCATTACCAAATGTCACTATTGGCCCATCTTGAACAGTGAACTCTTCCACCAGGGGCTTACATCTGGTCATCGTTCTTCCAGCAATGCTGTCCAGATACCATGTATGCTTCTTTCGATCGCCCTGCACACCCACAAAAATCATTAGTTCTTTTTGTGAACCCATCTTTTGATGGGTTCACTGGACTCTCCCTTAGAAGTCACAGTTGATTCTTGCTGGTTTAAACTGGAACTCGTTGAGCCTTTTTGTCAGCACCAGTAGCAAGAGTAAAATTGATTGGAATGATGGGTTTCTTACCTTTTTTCTTTTCAGATTAGCTCGAATTGAGCTTTAAAAAAGGGTAATTGGATAGGAACCCCTGATCCCATGTACCATTTGGTACACACTAATCCCCCAGCCAGGCTAGTGTCCAGGTGAATCTCAACCACTTAATAATCCCCTAATTATCTCAAGTTTGCCTTTGGCAAGACTCGAACCAGGATCCCCCTGGAAAGTGGCGGCTAGTTGTTGTTTTGAAAAGACTTTTGTGTTTTGTTGTACTAAAAATGACGAAGTTAACTTCAAATTATTTTGTCTAGAATTGCAACTTTAAACTTGTCAAGTCAACAGTTGAAGTTGACTCTCCAGACGCAACAAAATGTTATCTTCTTTTGGCACCTGAGCCTCTCCAGAAGATTTGGACTGGGGCTTAGGAAAGGACACAATTTTCTTCTTAGGAGTCTTGGGCTCCTTAGACTGATGAGGCAAAGGTTTGTTACCAGTGACCTTCTTGACTGGAGCAACTGCCAGTTTTGCTCCAGTTTTGACCTTAGATGGGTTAGCCTTTTCTACTTCAGTATTGACGCATTTAGGCAAATCATATTCAATTTCAGGCCTAACATGTGATGGTAATTTATGAAGTTCAGGGACAACTGCTGCAATATGCACATCACCATTTAAATATGCCTTTTTCTTGCACAACATGCATGTTGGATGCAGCATCATAAGGTTTTTTGGTTAAAATCCAAGACTCGATAACCTTTTGTTCCTTTTCTAAAACAATTTTTAATTCATCATTTTCTTGTTTTAGAGCTTCATTAATCAATACTTGTTCTATCAAGGCCAACTGGACACTTTGTAAATCAGACAACTAAGCTTTTACAGTGTTTAGTTCAGCAAAATCTTCCTCTAAATGTTTTATGCTATCAGATCAGACAGTTTCGACAAAAATTAAATCACAATTGAGTGATTCAGCTTGGTCCAGTTTCAGTTCTGGGTCGGTCTCATTATCATAATCGCATACCTTTTTCAAGACAATATCCACCCATCTCCCAGCGATAACATCATCCTTCACCACATGTTGCTGTTGTTCTTCCAAAGACACGAAACAAAGATCCCCACCCTCTTCTTCATCGTCAGATGAATCATCAGAGTTTTTTCAGTCTTCAGTGGTTGCTATCATGCATTTGTTATTGTCTTCAATCTGTTTAGACATGAGAGCAATTTGAGCCTTAAGCTTTTTGTATTTCAACTTATAGCTATACGTACCAGTGAGGCTTTCATTAGGAAGAGAATTTGGAAGTAAACTATCACAAAAATTTTCAAGAAGAATATCCTAATCCTTTTCTCTACACCCTAGCCTCTCAATTGATTTATCAATTGGTAAATCTGGGATTTGACTTTCTTGTGGAACTTTGGGTAAGCAAAAACTAGCTCCGTTTCATCATTTAAGTTATTATATATGTATTTTAGTCAATTTAGACAAGTCTTGGTCGAATTTGGGTTCAAGAACACAAACTAGGTCAAAACTAGGGTTTTGGTTTGAGTTCTAGGGTTGGATTCTTGTTGGATTTGTGTTTTGAAACGGATTTGGTGATGG
>CM067171.1:30618963-30643963 GCA_034093135.1 Erigeron breviscapus
TTGAAAATTGAAATCGGGAACATAAAGGACTCTACTAATTTTGACATTTTTCATTAGAAAACAATCTCCCCTTGCTTTAACTGAGGCATTTTCCCCATTCGGGATAGCACCGGGCTTTCATTTTTCTCTTTAGTTATATTAAAAAGGGGCCGGGGGTTGTGGAGTATGTAATCAGTTGCTCCGGAATCAATGATCCAATCCTCGGTTTCAGGCAACTTACCAGCCATATTAATGCGAGAAACATAGTCACCTTGTGAGACGGACTCTTTGCACCCGGTGAAGTATTTCAAGAGCATTTATTTTTTTTTTCCTCTCAAGCCACGAGCTGTGTTAGGCTCAGTCTTCACGTACACAGCGGTGGTTTTACCTCGTTCACGTTTCGTCTTCCCTGGCCACCATTCAGGGTAGCCAATTAACTCGAAACAACTGGCTTTCGTGTGTCCGTTTTTCCCGCAATGCGTGCACATCTCAAGTGATTCATTGACCATTTCGATGCATTTAAGTGCGTCATTTACTGAAGTCATTAGTCAAATTACATAATTAGTCAAGTGGTCAAAATTTTCGGATGTTACATGGAGGCAGCTAATCATTGATAGTCCTTATGATCTTCGTGTTTGGTCTAATGTTGTTTATCTTAACGGGTTTCTTCTTTGGAAAGGTAGGAATAAAGACTTTTCACACGTAATTGTTGCTTTTAGTTTAGTAGACGAGAGTTTTAGTCAAATACCCGTACCTGATTTATCTAATGTTAGCAAGACGTTCTTTACATATTGCAAACTAGTTGTCCTTGGTGGAAAGCTTGCTATGTATATGCATTTCAGATTTATGAAGTTTGAGGTTTGGTTGATGAATGAGTACGGTGTTAAAGAATCTTGGACTAAGATTCCTCTTGATGATATGTTTGATGATGATGATTTTCCCATGGCAGATTATGAGGTTTTTGATGATAATGGCAAATTTCGGGTGACCGACTACGGTCAAATGTGGATATATGATTTTGGAAAAACAACTTTTAGTAAAAGTGTTTATTAATTGGAAACCTTCGAGGTTTCATCTTTTTGGTAGTTATGTTGAAAATCTCCTTTCATTGAAAAGAAAGGATACAACCCGTGCAGAACAAATCATTGATATGTTAGCAGAAGGACGAAATAGTGAAGTTGCTTTACCAAAAAGCTTAAACCCCATTTACCATCCATTTTGCAACAAATTCTTACGGTTTGCTAAAATCTTGAATGATAAAATGGCAAGCTTAAGAAAGAAACACAAGGAAGGAAAAGCCGAAGTGAAAGATAAAAGAAAAAAGGTCAAAAAATCAAAAATCCATCTTAGTAGTGGGGGGAAGCCAACCACACCAACGATGATGTTTCTCTTGGAGATTCCTCAGGAAACGAAGAAAGTGACAAAGATTTGAAAAATTAAAATAGGTGTACTACAACCATGCAATGATTCTCGAATATCTGTTGGTGCATTCCTGTGAATGACAAAAGCATTCTAGAAGATTGTCTTGAGTCGTTTACTTGTAATAGTTTTGAGTTAAACACTGATTTGTGTGTTATGATAAGTCTGGAAGAATCTAAGGTTAGGCCCATGGACTCGGACCAGCCCATATAGATTAGTATATATATATAGTGATTAACCATTTTGTTGAGAGGTTAATCATCAGTTTAGTTTCAAAATTAGCAGATTATGTTGATTGTATTTTGATATTATACTGAATTAATATAGGGCTTCGGCTTTTGTTTAATTGTGTTCGTTGTGTTTACTATTGTTGATTGGGTATAATCGAGGATTCTGCACTTGATTATATTGTTCGCTAATCCTGTATATCCCTGTGACCAGTGACTTACAATCTACAGAGAGTTATCCTGTATATCCTTGCAACTTCAGCACTTCTTCAGGCACGTCTACAAAGAATCATCCAAAATTGCTGGACAGGCCAAAAGACGTGCTGAAGTTGCAAGGTACTTAAATATTAAATGTTATAAAGCCAAGTTTGAACAAACCAAGGACGTGCCCGAAGCATGAAGAGTTAAGTTGGAATCTTTATGTAGCTAATTGTGGTCCGGGTGTTGGACTTAGTTTAGATTCTATTGCATCAGCGTTTAGTTTTTTTGGAACAGTTAAAGGAGTGTATCCTGCAGACAATTGTGGTTGTCGTGTTATTGTTTCGTACAATGATGAGAGTTCTGCGCAAGCAGAACTTATAGAATAAGCATTGGACAGGTAACTGTGTCCTGACCTTGGAGGTCAGTATTTGCATATTCGTTAATTAACGTACAGTTACAGATGCTCAAACTTGCAAACTTTAGATGTGTCTTTACTCTTTGAAGTTGAAACTAAATCATAAATATGTACAGATTTTCAAAGCCTTATATTAGATTTCAAAAATGATTTAAAATACACTTTACTAGAGTTTTAATGTGTATGGTCTGTTTGACCCGTTCACTTTTTAGCAAATTTACATTTGACTTATTTGAAAGAAACCAAAACCAATTCATAAGTGATTGGATAAAGAATTCCACCCTACACTGTACCAGTCTTATCAGATTTAAAGCCACCTATGCCCATATAAATCTTCATCCTTAGATTTGAATTTTCTTTTGCAAAAACAAGATTTGCATTTCCTAGAAGGAAAATAAAATCTGTGAAGTTTGGTAGTTTCCATAACAAAGGGTCTTGTATTTCATCTTTCTATTATTCATGGTTGTTGAACTATGGACGTGTAGAGGTGGCAAAATGGATGGGTTGGGATGTTCAGTAAAGGGTCAAATCAAGACAGTTTTAGCACAGATTGAACTGGGTCTGGTTCAGTTTGCTTGGATGTGATTAATCAGACGTGGATCGAACCCCATGTTCGGTAATATTGTTTAACACACTCTTTCGGAGCCATGATATTTGCCACAGTTTTCATGTTATGATTCCTCGTGAAAATTGCAACATTTCCAATTCTGGAAGTTTTCAAGTCACAATTACATATACGGTCATTAGCTTCATAGAAGAAATTAGTGACTCTGATTGGATGTGTGCAAGGTTCTCTTGTTTTGAGGTATTAGAGACTTTTGGGTAATAGTTAAACACTTTTTAGGTTTGGGCAAGATTATGGGACGGAGTGAGAAGGATACTTGAAAAGTAGGCCAGATATGCTATATATGCATGCAATGTGCATACATATTTTTCCTTGAGGTTCTTGTTTAATCTTTTCTAAATTTAGATATATTTGATGGTTTTAATGAGTCAATCATACATTAATTCTAGGCCGACATCTGTCAGATAGGCATGGATCAGCAAACAGTAAATGAACTTGCCAGGAAGTTTTTTGTGATGACACCAAGAGGAAAAACAAGCCCATGATTATCATTTTAGTATACGTTAACATTTTGTGATATTTCAGTTAGCCTATTTAGATGGTTAACTTTTTGCATTTTGTTTACTTTTTGTACATGAAGAAAGTCATAGGCCACGGTTGAGGAAAAGATAGGGAAAGCATATTGCCTATTACATAAAGTACATTGTATTTCCTTGATTTAACGAGGTTAAGGTTGAAAGGGAAGGGAAAAACGGAGGTGAAAAGTGAGTTTCTTCACCACTTGTCTAGCTTTATTTTGCAATTTGATTAATTATGAGTAGTTCTCAACTGATGGGATTTCAGCTGATACATGTTTACCTGGTATATCCTTTTCTAGTTATGAAAAACTAATTGCTGATTATAAAAAAGGGGACTTACATCCCGATGTTTTATTAAGACCCGCCTTATCAAAAGCTTTAAATATTAATTTACAGGTAATTTAAGTTTTGTTGTCTACATGTTGTGTACGTGGTTGTTTATCATAGCTTTATTACGAGAATATTGTATTGATGGTATATACAACGTATCTATTTGTCTCAACATGTGCTGTCTTTCTGTTTTAGCCTATTCGTGATCATTTCAATAATGACAAAAAAGCCAAGGCTTTATTGAAGAAGGTCAAGGTAAACATCTTTCCATTTTTTGCATCAATAAAGTTATGATCTATCTATTATTACTATTATTATTAGGAAGGTGATTTTTTCACTGATATTTTTTATTATTAGAGTAAATTACATTTTTCATCCCTGAAATTGACACGTTTTTTACTTTCAATCCTTAAAGTGACAAAATATCAATTTTACCTTAAAGTTGGCAAAACTTTGCAATCATAGTCCTTCCCTAGACGGTGTTGGTTTTTGACCACGTACGCATGTGCTAAACACGTGAATGCACTAATGTCTTTGCATCTTAACAACGTCCTAATATACTGAGTTACAATTTTCGTCCCTCACTTGGTCATACCCTTATGTTTTAATCCTTTCACAATTTTCTTCCCCATTCAACCATATAAACCCAAATACATCTATTATAAATCTTTATCTTTCTCTCTCTCGAACTCACCAAAAGAACAATCACTCAAACCAAAACACATATAGTTAATCCTATTAATCATACCAGTTCTAATTCAAAAGATACTTCAAAATCTACATAATCGCATACGGTGGATGTGGTCGATTTATAAACTCCCCAAAAATTTTCAATTCCATTCTCTCAATACTTGTTCTCATAACACAATCAAATGAGATAAAAACAGGTGTAATTTTTGCGGTATATATATTTATACAGGTGTAACTTTTGTGGGAGGGATAAGGGTGGTGGCCAGCGGTTTTAAGGCAGTGGCGGTGGGTTTCTCATCCGACGGTAGTGTTGGGTTTAACTTGATTTTGACCGGAGGTTGTGAGGGAGGCAGTGGTGGTTCGAACTTAACTGGCGGCGGTGGGTTTACCTTTGATGTCTTCATTTGTCTATGTCTTTTATTTGTGGTGCCACAGGGACGATTTGTTTCAAGTATATATGAAGATCCGACCATCACCATGCTTATCCGCCCACACTAGTATAGATCCGGCCACCACCAGATCCAACTATTCAGGTTTGATGTGGGTTTCCGTAAATGATAGCTTTTATGAATTTCTTTGATTCCCGACCCTATATCACCGATTCATTCTTCTTTTCCGACGATGAAAGCAGTTTTGATATATACACGTAATTGATGATTATAAATAATTGTACTGCTTTCTGTTCTTCCTTTTTGTTTCTTCTTCTTTTCTTTCTCATTTTAGGGTGTATGCGTGTGTATATGGTTGTGTTTGTGAACTGGTTCTATATAAGTATGTATGTATCTATGCGTGATTGTGTGTGTGAGGACCAAAAGAAGCGGCAGCAGCAGCAACAAACATCGTATACTATTTTTCGTCACTAATCAACATATGATTTTTAAAGGGGAGATTGTTGAGTCATGGATTCGCTGAGGAGACTCAGCGCTGAACTTTGTCAGCGACTCCTCAGCGATCATCATTATATCTTCAGAGTTTAAGGATAAGTTCAATGACTCACCACCTAGATTTGTAAGTCAAATATAGGCGGGAAGATGAAGATAAAAAGACTGGTCCCCAAGGACACGTGTTGATCAAGCAGGAAGAAGACATGTGACCTTGTACCAAAATGGTACTTCGGTGTTTCTCTTTCATACCAGAATTGGAAACAAACAAGATGGAGAAGAGACCCCTGCAGAACAGTCTTACACACCAATAGATAGTTGACAACCTTCATGTGTCAACATCTATTGGGTTGTCATGTGATGTCTTTTCTCTCTATAAAAGGCATCACTTGACCTAGCCGCACTCTTGTTGGTGTGTTCCACATTTTACACTTAGTATGTTTTATATCTTTGTATAATTGTTAAGTTTTGAGTGTGTCAAAAACTTAACAATATTTTCTCTTCCTTTCTTTGTAATCCGACCATGTATTCACTGTTTAATCAATGTTACTTATGATTAAACTTATTTACTTTTGTGTCTTATGTTCTTAGAGTAATTTACATTAGTTGTTAATTACTAATCTGTTGCAAACTTGGGACTTTCAGTTGGTATCAGAGCAGTGTTTCGATACACTGAAACTGATCTGAAAAGTGTTTGCAAGATTATCTTTCTTTCTTTACTTTTAATTTTCTGCATCAAAAATCTTTTCTTTTCTTTAAACTTTCTGTTTTTCTTTTCTTTACTTTTTACATAGCTCATGTTCCTACTCTGGTTAATACCAGAGATTTTGGGTATGTCTCCATCCCACCCAGATTTGATTCACATGATTTCGGATCTTGGAAGGAGAGAATGCTCCTACACATCGTAGGAGTTGAACCCTATCTTATGACCATTCTCACCAAGGGTCCATATGTACCGATTTTAGTTTCCAGAACACCAGGAGCCACCACTGATGCTCCTGAAGTTGTTACTGAGATAATTAAAACCGGAAGTACAATGGACAGATGATGAGCGTAGGCTTGTCAATCTGGATGCTCGGTTGAGAAATTATTATAAACACCCTTCCAGATGACATAATGAAATCTGTCATCAAACTTTCTTCTGCTAAAAAGGTGTGGGATAATCTTTGTACCAGATTTGATGGTACGGAAGATGTTCTTGCTACCAAAAAAATAGATCTTAAACGTGCCTATGAAGGATTCTTTTCTCTTCCTAATGAGAGTCTGGATGGCACCTATAATCGGTTCAAATGTCTTCTGAATGACATGACAAACGCTGGCATAGAGCATGATATGCTTGAAGTATGCCACAAGTTCATTGACAGCTTACCCATCAAATGGCAAGGTCTAAGACAAATCCTTAGAACTACTAAGCAGCTGAAACAGCATGACTTGGAGTCACTCTATGGCACTCTTCAATTTGAAGAGAGAGACCTCGCTCAAAACTTGAGAGCTGAGGCTGACTCTAAGAGGCATGCTGGGTCATCTGCTTCATCTTCTACTTCTTTATCTAGTATTTCTCATATTCATGACCCTCTTGCACTGGTTTCTGCTGAAGTTAGCACTATCCATGTTAACAACAGCCATTCTACCCCTTCTCACATCCAAGACCTTGTCAATGACCTCGATTTCGAGGAGAGACAAGAGATGTTCTCAGACTTCATGCAATTTGCTCTCATCGCTGGTAAAAGATATTCTAAAAAATGGAACAATCGTAGGTCGAATGTTTCTCAAAAACCAGTGGTGGACAAATCGCAAGAAGAATGCTGGAGATGTGGTCGAAAGGGCCATTATAAAAAAGAATGCAAAGTTTCTATTCCTTCTTTGCAGGTAGGAAGCCCTCTTCATCATCAGCGAGGCCAGTCAAGCCTGCTGATGAATACAAAAAGAAGTATTATGAGCTTCGTGTAAAATGACTGAAGTGGAAGAAGCCAAAGCTCCTGCCAAAGGTCTTGTTGCTGAAGAACATGATTGGGCTGAATCTGACATATCTGACAGCGAGGACTTTGTCGATGCTATTTGCTTTATGGCACTCGCTGACGACCAAGCGCTGACAAAGGATCAAGTGTGCTCCAGTCAGTGGGTGAATATCACAATCAAGAAAGTATGCAATTTTTCCTCTGCCTCTGTAGAAGATAAACCTAAAATTCTTGAATCTCTTACTTGTGATATTCAGTTTGTCGAGTCTATTCATGCTGACCTTCAATCCAAACTTAACTCAGTCAGTGCTGAGCTAAGTGACAAATCTGACAAGCTCAAGGACTTGAGAAATGTCCATGTTGAGCTTGAATCTCAAAAGCTTCTTAATCAAACCCTTTCTATATCAAATGAGAAGCTAAAATCAGGTCGCTGACCTTGAAAAATTGTACCTCATGGTCCAAAGCCTCCAGATTCACGACCAAATCTTCAGTAAGCAGGTACCTGCTCAAATGAAAGCCATAATCGGTGGTGATTATGAGACTGTCGCTGTCATTGCTAATATGTTCAGCGACAGTCCTGCCTCTGAAGAGAGGATTCCTCCTAGTGTTGTTGCATCTTCTGAGGAAATGTTGAAGTATTACTTCATCAAAGGGATGAATGACTATCATTCTGAACTAAATGATGAATCATCTTCTCCCAGCACTTCCTCTTCACAAGCTGAAACTAGTTCTTCAGCTAGCTTTGCAAAAACAGTTTTTCCAAATCATCCTATTATTGATATCATGCCTAACGAAGGCAGAGTTCAATATTCTTCTTCCCAAACATTTGAAGGAAACTCCTCAAATGATGGTTATAAACCTCTTGCTCCTCAGCTTTTGACTGTTAAGTCTAAAGCTGTTGATCCTTTCAAAAGGAGCAAGGTCGCTATCCCATATGACTACAGCACTCCTCAGCGAGCTAAGTCTGTTAGTCAACCTACTGAGAATGTTGTTCCATCAGTAGTCGCTGAACGACCTGCATCTCAGCCTTCGTCTTCCTCTAACCTCCCTCATGCTAACAGTAAGTCTGTTATGCATGATCGCTTAATGAAAAGACGAGCTCAGTTCGCTGATGCTCGTTATCAGCAACCTAACCCTGTCTATGTTAGAAAGGGAACACATGTCCCTCAGCAACTCAAACCTGTTCAGCAGATCAGACCTCCTCAGCAAGGAGGTCAGCGAGTTGTTCAGACTCATTCTGGCCCTTCCTCTTCTAATACTCGCTCAAAGGGCAAGTCCATTCTTGGTCCTGTTCCTAAGTCTCTTCCTCTCCAAGTTAGGAAGAAAAAGACTTCGTCAGCAGCATCAACTTCTTCCTCCAATCATGAGATATGTGAGTTGACTAAACGTGTGAACGACTTGTCCTCACAACTCAAGGAGTTTCTGATTCAAGGCCAGAAAGTTGGAAGAAAGTGTTATCTTTGTGGTGAAAGAGGACACATTGCTGCTGACTGTAATGATAAAAACTCCAAGAATCCTCCTAAAGTTGTCATTCAACCAAATCCTCCATCGGCTTCTGCTGCTCCTTCCACCTCTATGGTCAGTGAGCCATCTCCCTCAGTTGAGTCTAATATCAGCTTGGGTGAAGCAGTAGCTCTTAATGAGGACAATATCGCTGAGTTCATCTCTTCTCAGCAAATCTCCATTCCTCAATCTCAACAGGTTATTTCCAGTGCTCTAGGTGATATTCTAGTTGAATATGGGAGCAATAATGAAGTAAATAACATGTTCGTTCTTGATTCTGGAAACAATGTTACTTATATCTCTGAAGATCAATACTTCACTTATGAGGTAACTCATGATATGCTTCCTGCTCATCAACTTGTTGATGACCTTCCTAGTGATGAAGTCACTAAATCAAATGCTCATCCCTCCATCTCTGCTGATGATACTGTCAGTAGAGAGAATCTCAACTCTGCCTAAATCCTTCTACTGTTATCCATGCAGGCCTCGCTAGGAAAGGGAGTGTGGTATTTGGACAGTGGTTGTTCAAAACACATGACTGGATCTAAAGACCTGCTGGATAACTTTGTGGAGACCGATGGTCCCACAGTAGTATTTGGTGACAACTCTACTAGCCAAACTGAAGGATATGGGTCTCTCTCAAATGGGCTAAAAAAATTCACGAAGGTTGCCTATGTGAATGGATTGAAACACAATCTGATCAGCATCAGTCAACTGTGTGATGCTGACTACAAGGTCATCCTTGATAAGCATCAAGGCACAGTAATTGACATCAATAAAGAGGTAGTTTTGGTCGCTCCTAGAAAAAGGGATATCTACTTGGTAGACTTCACTCCTGTCAAGATTGACAGTGAGACCTGTTTCTTCTCTAAAGTTGCCTCTTAAATCAATTGGTTATGGCACAAGCGTATGTCGCATGTGAATTTTAAAACAATCAATTCTTTAGCCAAGAAAAATCTTGTTCGAGGCCTTCCTCCTCTCACTTATGAGAAGGACAGACTTTGTGGTGCTTGTAAAAAAGGAAAAAGTCACAGGGCCACATTCAAAACCAAACAGGCCAATTCAATCAATGGCTGCTTCCATCTACTTCACATGGACCTTTTTGGTCCAGTGAATGTCCAAAGTCTAGGGGTAGCAGATACACCTTAGTTATTGTGGATGAATATTCACGATATACTTGGACAATATTTCTTCATTCTAAGAGTGATGCTGCTGAGGAAATAATTAATTTCATTAAAAAGATGGAAAACCTCAACAACATACGTGTTAAAGAACTTAGAAGCGATCATGGCACTGAGTTCCGAAACCACACTCTTGAAAACTTTTGTGCTGATCAAGGGATTGCACAAAATTTCTCTTCTGTTCGAACTCCTGAGCAAAATGGAGTGGCTGAAAGGAGAAATAGAACTCTCATTGAAGCTGCTCGAACTATGCTCAGTGAGTCCTCTCTTCCTAGTAAATTCTGGGCTGAAGTAGTTAGTACTGCTTGCCACACTCAAAATAGGTCTCTTATTGTCAAGAGACATGACAAAGCTGCCTATGAAATTCTTAAGGACAAGAAACCTCAAATTGGATATCCATGTTTTTAGATGTCCAGTTTTCATCCTGAATGATAAGGATCATTTAGGTAAATTTGATCCCAAAGCTGATGATGGCTACTTTCTGGGATACTCCTCTATCAGTAAGGCTTTCAGAGTTTTCAATACTCGTACTCAAAAAGTAGATGAATCAATTCATGTTACTTTTGATGAAAGTTGTTCAGCTCTAGGTGATCTCTCAAGTCAATCATCCGCTGAAGTTATCTTCAGCGATCTCGCTGATCTTCCAGTAGAGTCAGCGACACATCCCGAAGTTGCTGAATCACCTACTGCTGACCCTTCAAGACTGTCAACAAATGATGAGTATGTGGCTGCTCACATTTACTCTATTGATCCAGTTGAGCCTCTCCTTAGGTCAGTTAATGCTAATTCCATTAGCATTACTCCCTCAGCTGAGACTCAAGTCACTGACAGTGTTTTTGAGGATATCTTTCATGATGCATCAGCGAATCCTGTTTCAGACGACGCTGATAATGACAACTCTCAGCAAGAGGTACCCACTGTTCTCAGTGAACCTCCTGTCAGCAACTCTGAACCTTCTCTAACCATTGATCTCTCCACTTATTCTCTTACACCTAATGATCCACCACCACCTTATCCGCTGTCACTCACTCTTCTTCTATTCATACACCAGCACTCCAGTGGACTGCTGATCACCCTCTTGACCATGTGATTGGTAATCCACACAATGGTGTCCAAACTCGCTCAGCGACAAGTAATACTTGTCTCTATGTCAATTTCTTATCTCAAATTGTGTCTGACAACATTGGAGAAGCCATGGCTGATCCTTCTTGGGTGGAAGCCATGCAAGAAGAATTGACACAATTTGAAAGAAATCACGTTTGGTTTCTTGTTCCTCCTCCTATAAGGAACCCATTGGCACTAGATGGGTTTATAGGAATAAGATGGATGAAGCTGGTGTGGTCATCAGAAACAAAGCAAGACTGGTTGCACAAGGTTATACTCAAGCTGAAGGCATTGATTTTGATGAAACCTTTGCTCCAGTCGCTCGCCTTGAAGCAATTCGTCTCTTTCTTGCTCACGCTGCCTACAAAGGCTTCACTGTCTATCAAATGGACGTCAAGAGTGCCTTCTTAAATGGTGCTCTTGATGAGGAAGTCTACGTTAAGCAACCTCCTGGATTTGAGGATCCAAAGCATCCTCATTATGTTTACAAGCTTAATAAAGCTCTTTATGGTCTCAAACAGGCTCCCAGAGCCTGGTATGACACCCTCTCTACCTTTCTCTTGGACCATGGCTTTCGTAGAGGAACCATAGACATCACTCTCTTCATTTATAAGAAGAAAGCTGATGTCTTATATGTTCAGATTTACGTCGATGATATAATCTTTGGTTCCTCTTCTACGAAACTCTGTCAAAAGTTTAGCAATCTCATGTCTAGTACTTTTGAAATGAGTATGATGGGTGAATTAACCTTCTTCTCGGGGTTACAAATTAAGCAGCTTCCCACTGGAATATTTATCAATCAAGAAAAATATATTCGGGATATGTTGCATAAATTTGACTTCACTCATGTCACTCCAAAAGGAACTCCCATGTCTCCTCCTAATAATCTCCATGCTGACCCTAATGGTAAGTATGTGAATCCTACTCACTATAGAGGCATGATTGGCTCGTTGATGTATCTTACAGCGAGTCGTCCAGACATTATGTTTGCAACATGCCTCTGTGCTCGCTATCAAGCTTCTCCTAGAGAATCTCATCTTCTCGCTGTCAAGCGTATCTTCAAATATCTTAAGGGTACACCCACGCTGGGTCTCTGGTACCCAAAAGACTCCAACTTTGATTTGGTTGGATATTCTGACTCTGATTATGCTGGGTGCATGCTTGATCGCAAAAGCACAAGTGGAGGATGTCAACTGTTGGGGGGGGGGGAAGCTGACTAGTTGGACTAGTAAAAAGCAGCACACAGTGTCCATCTCCACCACTGAGGCAGAATATGTCTCTGCAGCGAGCTGTTGTGCCCAAATTCTTTGGATGAAACATCAGCTTGCTGACTATGATTTGGAATTTTCCAAAATTCCAATCATGTGTGATAATACAAGTGCTATTGCTATTACACACAACCCCGTTCAGCACTCTAAAACTAAGCATATTGATATTCGATATCACTTTATTCGTGACCATGTCATGAAAGGTGATATTGAAATCTATTTCATTCCTACTGATGATCAAATCGCTGACATCTTCACTAAACCATTGGATGAAACTAGATTCAAATTGCTTGTCAGCAAGTTAGGAATGCTGAATGGTGAGTCAGCGACATGATATGTCATGTCTGCTGAAACTCAACTTATCTCTCTTATAATAAGTTGAATTTTGATTCTTAAGTCAAAATTAACATCAGCGAGTTTAAGTCTGTCTTGCTCGCTGAAACTAAAGCAATGAAGAGCTTCAAGTCTTCATCTAGTCCAGTGGCAAACGGCTCTGGTAAAGACTTATCAAATCCGTTTATCCCTGTTGCTTTGGGAAAAAGCAAAATAAAGCAATGAAGAGCTAAAAGTCTTCATCTAGTCCAGTGGCAAACGGCTCTGGTAAAGACTTATCAAATCCGTTTATCCCTGTTGCTTTGGGAAAAAGCAAAATAAAGCAATGAAGAGCTAAAAGTCTTCATCTAGTCCAGTGGCAAACGGCTCTGGTAAAGACTTATCAAATTCGTTGATGGCTGACTGTTTGCCAAAAACTGTATTCGTTGTCAGCGATCCACATTAGTTGTGAAGTCGCTGACAGAACATTAGACATGCTGAGTATATCTCAGCATGTGGTCTTTCTTAATCATTAAATGTTGTCAGCACTTAAACTCTTTTTCTCAAAAGGGTGCTGAATCAAAAAACATTTAATTTTATTAAATGTTTTCTTAACCTTAATTTCTTATTAAATAAAACATAGGATATTTTCTGAAACTAAGTGTTTCTAATGTAACTATGTTGGTGACGTGGCTAAAGCATAAACCACATGTTTTTAAAATTCAAACTGAAAAGTCACCCCAAATTTCTTTTGTGATCACGTCATCTGTCTGCACATGACAGTTACTGTGCATCTGATTGACAGATAACGTCTGCCAATACGGCGTATACTCAAGTATTTTTGGATAAAATTTTCTTTTCCTTTTATTAAAACGTTACTCACAAATATTTTAAATATATTATATCTATACCATTTATATGTATATATAAATATTATACACAGTTGTTTATTACAACTGTTAAACAAAAGGAGGAGAGAGAAACTTTTTCGTGTGTAAAGACGTGGCCCACCACCATACCCTATATATCTCCGTTTCTTTTCTCTCACCACACTTCACGCACACACAAAATCCTTTCATATTCCTCTCAAACAAACAACTCTCCATATTTCTCTCTCTTTCCGTTCAACTTTCTTCATCTTTTCCGATCAAACTCCTATCACAAAAATGGCATCTTCCTCTGAAACTCCCCAAATCGTTGAATCTTCAATGGAAAACGTTGAGATTCCTTCTTCTTCTTCGAGCCCCACCGTTCAAAATCAATCGGTTCCTGAACCACAAGTTCAAGAACAACCACAGATCACTTATTTAAATTCACCAGAATATGTGCCAGTCAATGTTACCAAATCTTCAAAATTTTCCTTTCTCCCCTCTAAGATGATTGTGAAGCCCAATAATCATCTTGGCTCGCTTGACGTACCAAAAGGTGCAAAAGGGTATAAGCTAATGCTGGATTTCATCCATGCATCTTCTGCAGGTTACTGCATCATGGCGGACCCAGAACTCATATTTGTACATCTTTTAAGAGAGTTCTGGTGGACTTGTGAGTACGATGAAGAATCCAAGTCTATTACTGGCACAGTCCGCCAAGGGGAGAAAACTATCACAATCACTCAGGCGTCTCTTCGCCGAACCCTAAGGCTGCCACAAGAAACTGATGAGAATAAATTTGTGGAGCCAGCGAGTGATGATGATTGGAAGGCTTGGTTGCCTTCCATTGGGTATAATTATAATTTGAAGAATCCTCCAGCGATCCCAAGCAATCCTCTAAAGCAAAACCTCCCTGGGATCTGGAGGGTACTGTTCACTCATGTAATTCAGTGCATGGGTGGAAATTCTGGGTCTTACAATCAGGCATCAACAACATCGATGCCTATGATTCATGCCCTTGCTGAAGGGCGATATGTTGATTATGCCCAGCTGATCTTCAACGATATGAAGAACAAGATCAGCATGAACAACAGGTCTCACACAGTGCCCTTCACAAGATTCTTCTCTCTCATTTTCAAGGAGGCGCTGGGTGATGAATATGTATTGCCAAAAGCTGACAAGATTCCTACAGCTAGAGTTGGCAACAACATCTACAAATTGCCAGCTGAGCATTTAGTTGCTCGACTTACTCCTCATATTAAAGAGGTACTCTTCTCTCTTAACTCTTCTTTATACCCCAAAGACAGCGACTGGGAGGCAGCACTTCCTACTGATGAAGTGGCTGGTACGATCGCTGTGGATGCTAGTTTGCCTTCTGAGGCTGGTTCGCTGGAAAACCACCCAGCGACCTCCCAAGCCTCCAAAAAGACCAAAAAATCATCTAAGGCAACATCCTCAACCTCAAATATCCAATCTTCATCCTCCGCTGACGTCCCAAAATGTAAGCGGAGTGTATCAAAGGGCAAACGTGTTACTAAGGCTAGGGAGTCCTCACCGCCCAAGGACATTAGTACCCAAACCAACCCATCAGCAGCCTCCCAACAGGCTGTTGACGAGACAAATGGGAACAGCAGGCAGCCACCTCAAACTTCTGTAGGCGAGGTTGGTGAAGATATTGGGTCACCCCAACCCACTAGAGGTCTAAGTCCAACCCACCAAATATTTCCCCTTCTTCTCAAATCCCTTCTGAGTCGTTGTCAGCAGCCAGATCACAGGTGATGCTAGAAACAACAGAGTCTACGGCCGATGAGGTCTTGGTGCAACAACACACTGAGACTGAGGCACCAATTGACCCTACCCCTATCTCTTTTTCTGTCTCGGAAACTGTTGGTGCAGGGACCGAGACAAATGTTTCTCCATCAGGGGCTGAGACTGTTGAGGAGTTGGGCAGCGATTTTAGTCAACAAGATGATGATGCTGAAGTTAAACTCGCTGCCACTCAAGAAAAGGAAGAAGATGAAGTGACCAGCGAAGACTTCAATGAAGAAATTAATTATGTGTTAGTCACTTCTCCTCCCACTCAATTTGATACATCTTCTGACACCTTGCCTGATATGCCTCCTCCTCCATGCTACTCTCCAAGGCCCACTGTTTATCATGAGCCAGTTGGGTACTTTGGAGAACATTTTTGTACACCATCACCTGGGCATGAAGCGAAGATTCCCTATGAGGATGAAGAGATTGATGATGAAATCATCATGGAGGTACCACCACTGCATCACCCTGATTTCTTCAACATCCCATGCTCTAAGTATCCTGTCTCACTGAAGGATCTTTGATGTGCAAAATCGAGTTTAAAAATTTATAAACTAGTAATACCTAATTAACGACTGCTACACACTTATGGGCAGTGGATCCAACCGTATATAGTATAGCTAAAGGTAAGACCAGGTCGAACACAGGGACTATTTATTAGAAACTAGCGAGTTTAATGCAATTCAAAAGATTGGATTTTAAGGACTCCCGTCTTGGTTTTTGAAATAGTTAGTTGAATTAAAAAGGTTAGCAATTCCGGAGAATTAAACGAAAAGAGATTTGATTTTATATCAATATTAGTTAAAGGATCATCTACTTTGACTCCATGACACAACTTATTTAGGTTGCATTTAAGTTAAAACCAATTCAATTATGTTGATTTTATAACGAGGTTAGACAAAGAACTCACTAGTTGGCCACCTAGCTTATTACCCTATCCGAACCCATTAACCAATTGCTCAATCCCTAAGATCCGGTTACCACCTTCTCTATCAAGACCTACTGAATTGACTAATTTTATTTGTTATTGTAAACAATTTCGTCTTCCGATTTTACCAAACCGTTAACACTTTAAATTCTATTATCTATTGCCGTTAATTATCTTGTTACCACAAGTTAACACCTATCAATTGTACCCAATCAACTAGAACAATGTACTCCTAAACTTAGATACCTCTAAATCATTCATACATCATCAACAAAACAATAGATAAGTGAACAAGAACTCAAAACATTAAGATCTCGACAAAACGTTTAACAATCAACTTGAATTCAAAAGATTATGCAACCATTATTCATTGTGTCACTTCATCTCAGTAGATGATGAAGTATTTAGCTAGACATAATCATAAATAAATCACAAATAGCAAAAGAAAGAGTAAACATCTTGTACCAAAGTGTGAAAGACAATGAAAAGCTAAAGAAATCGATGTTTGAATGCCTTGAAACTCTATAGCAACCCTTAGATCTTGGAGAACGTAAAAGCTGCTGAATATTGCCTCAAAGAACCCTAAAATCGACTGGAAGTGAAAGTATATCGAATGGGAGGGTTTTGGTCTTGTATTTATAGTGCAAACACAAAAGGTTTTCTGCCGACTCAACATATGCGCCGCATGGTAATTCCATGCGCCGCATAAACTTCAACTTTCCAAATTTAGGCACCCGATATGCGCCGCATATTATCCTTATGCGCCGCACACAGAAGCCATGCGCCGCATATGTCATCAAATTTCACAAAACTTGTATTTTTCATTCGGTCTTCACACGAACTCGTCCACGAACCATCCTAATGCATCTTTTAGCCATCCAAATGCCATTTCTAACCATTGTACCTGTTCTAAGCCTGAAATCACTAACAATACCATCAAAGCATCGAATATATATGCAAATTACACATAATTAAGCTTAAAATGACTTAGAAACGATATGGGAATGTATATATAAATGGACATATCAATCTTAGATTTCCTTCTCCCAAGGAAGCGACAACTGCCTTCACCGCTGTTAACTTGCCTGGTTTGGATTATGTTGAAACATACCAGTTGCAAGAAATTTTAAGAAGGTTGCAAGTTGTTCAAAGTCAAGGGAACATGCATGGTTATTTGTATGCCTAGTTGGTTGATAAAATGGCTGAGATGAATTTTGGTGCCCTTGCAAAATTTCAAGAGTTGGTTGTGGGGAATAATGATTTGAAAGATGAGATTGCAACTCTTCAAGGTATGGTGTTTGGCATTACCAAAAATCAAGTCACTCACACCAGGTCTAATGAGAGACTGTTTGAAAGGAATCAAACCGTGCTACACGAAAGCATGAAAAGAGTCAGCGTCTCCAACTCTTCTATCTCTGCCTCGCTGGACAAATTACAAGAAGAAGTCCATTCAGCGAAGGCTGCTGAAGTGCCCGGCCTCTTGTCAACACTTAATGAGATCAAGCAATCCCACATTCTTCTTACTACCCAACTTCGCCAACTCACTAACACTATCTCATTCTTCTCCAGGAATCAAGATGATTTCCTCTCCACCCTCACTAAAGAAATTTCTTCACTCAAAACCCAATCACATCATCAAACTCCCTCACCAATCACTGCTGATAGAAAATTGTTGGAAGATTCTATCAGCAGACAACAAAAACTTGAAGAAGAGGTGGGTTCTCTTAAGGGTATGATGAACGAAATGCTGGGCCTTCTTAAGAAAGAACATGTTGAAGTAGCTAAGCCCTCAGCTGCTTCCAAGGGGGAGAAAATTATTGCTGATGAAGGTCCAGCAGTTGAAAATATGACAAGTGATAGCACTCCTCAAGCTCCCCACGCTCAAACCCCAAATGTTGAAAGTGCTGAAAAGGTTGTTGAACCGGCAGCAAAGGTTGAGGGGGAGCAAGCTGAGAAGGTTGTTGAACCGGCAGCAAATGTTGAGGGGGAGCAAGCTGAAAAGAAAACAAAAAAAAAAAAACAAAAAAAATGAGGGGCTTCCCCCCTGCCCCCCACTACTGTTTTTTGAACCGGCAGCAATGTTACGATGGAAAACATTGAACCCGGTCGCTTCGACATTGAGCCCTCTCTCTTTTTTCACTCACGTTGTTTCATCTTTGCCAGCAAGTGGTATGAATGTTTCTTCATACAAACCAACCCCTGAGTTCCAAGCTGCACTCGAAAAGAAGTATGCTGAAAAGGGTAAGGCTGCAATTGCTGGTAAGCCACCCAAAGTTCCTATTGTAGCAAGGGACCAGGGAGAAAAGTTAATGTCCGGAGCCTTTCCCAAACCAGTGGTCACTTCAGAAACTGTCGCTGAGTTAACACCGGAAGAAGTTGTACTTCAGGAGGAAATAAAAAGAAAGAAGAAGGAAGAGGAGCTCTCTCAGAAATTCATCAGTGAGCAAGTTGTTGGTGAGGAATTAAAGGATGTTGATGGCGAGTTTAAAATGATCGCTCAGCAGTCAAGTGGCCTAGAAGCGTTAAAGAAGAAAGAGGAAGAGTTCTATGCCAGAAAAGCTCAGCTGAAAAAGAACTTTGAAGAAAGCAGAGAACGCTACCTAAAATCAAGAGAAATAAGGCAAAGGCCCGAAGAGATCCTGTCAGTCAGGGTCACTTTGACTAGAAAGGGGATGAACCTTCATCTTCAAAGAGAAGGTGTGGCCAAGTTGCTCACATTGGAAGGGGTCACTGATAACTCGCTTGGGCCAACTGAATGGATTGAAATTTACAAGTTGATAAAAGACAAGTTTGCAGTGAGCTACAAGCCGCTGATTGAATTAGCAGGGGAACAGATAAAGAAAGTACGTCAAATGGAAAAGAAGTATAGAATCAAAGACTCTCTGCTCAGCGCTGCTAGACATCCATTCCCTCCTCCTCCTCCACCTCCATCAGCAAGAGTTGGAACAAAGAGACCAGCGACTGCTTCTTCTCAGCTCCCCACTATACTCAGAGTCATTCTTAAGTCTGATATAGACGAAGAGCCGCTCATCTCGTTGTCTTGGGTACGTGCAAGGCTTCACCATTATGGTGAGGTTTCCCTGATGTCGTGTTCCGACTGAATGTTCAAAAAAAAAGAAGATGAAGAGCCGCTACTAAACCTCAAAATGCCTTCCAGAACTCTTTTTATGGAAGGTTTTTATGATGAAAAACTTGGAGGTTTTTGTTTCTGCAATGTCCATGGTCATGAGCTCTTCTTCAGGACCAATGAGATTGGAATTGCTCCCCCTTCCTTCCTTCTAAAAATAAGAAAGTATTGTGCCAAGACATCCAATGATTCCGAGTTCATAAAGCTGATTGATCAAGAGCTGCTGAAGCCAGAAAGACAAAAAGATGAAGCTTTCATCAAGGCCAAGCAAGAGTCTCAATGGGATTAAGTTGTACTTGTAATTTTGTAATGCTGTAAAGTTGTTTGTCATATATAAATTCAGCATTCTATCATTTCACTTGTTGTTACTTGTAAGTACAAGAACCTTCTGCTCAGCTAAGTCTCCTCAGCGAATAGGGGGAGATTGTTGTAAGTGCATGATTCTGTTGACAACAGCAACAGCGATTTGATCAGTATGTTTATGTTTTGTAATATGTAATCATAGACTTATGTTATGTGTAAACTTGTTATTTGGACTTAAGTAATGTGAATGATTACATATTGATCAGAGTTTTGGTATGTTTAATGTTTACGACTTGTATGAATGTGATTATAAGTAACATACAGATACAAGTGATAAACTAGTCACGTTTTAAGTAATTATACTTAAAAGATGACAAAAGAAAGTGTGTACAAACTCGTGCTACAGTAACACGAGTTTGACTAAACTCGTGCTACAGTAACACGAGTTTGTCTAAATACGTGGTCATCACGTGTTTATATATAAAACACGCGTTTGTTAATGGGCTTTGGGCTTTAAGGAATACGGTCCATAATTAGCACGCGTTTATGAACAGTAAGTATAAATACTCACACTTAATACGTAATTAACGACAATTAATTAAGAGATTACGATTAAACTCTGTCAATTCGCAAACCCGCGCGCGTTTAAGGTCTTAGGTTGTATTAACAACGAAAGACGATAATTTAATTAACCAAACAGGTTATCACGAGAGGATTCCGCACTCTCGTCATAACTATAAGCGTTCTCGTGTACGATCAGTCCACAAGGACCTACAAGTGGTATCAGAGCCAATAGATTTTTCAATCTGAAGGTTCGAGATCGTTTTGTTTGGCTTAATTTTGCCTAAAATCGTGCAAGATTTTAATCGGAAACACGTGTTTGTCTTTGTAACACGTGTTTGCTTTTAAACTCGTGTTAGCCTTATCTTAACACGTGTTTGCTCTTTAACACGTGTTTGTCTTTTAAACTAGTGTTAGCCCGTCCTTAACACGTGTTTGCTATTTAACACGTGTTTGTCTTTTAAGCTCGTGCTCGTACTTAAACACGTGTTTATCTTAAACACGTGCAACTGTTCACTCTCTGTTCTAATCACGTGTTTATTTCAAACACGTGGTACTGTTCATTTATTTTAATTTCTTCTTTTGTCGTATTTCGATGATGTCTGGAATACCTACAGTTTCATCAAAAGAGGCCCAATACATAAATGCTTTAATTCTTCACGATCATGAAGTCGGTCGTACCAATTCACCCCCAAAATTGATAAGACTTGAAAATTTCTGGAGTTGGAAAAAACGTTTTGAATCCTATATTCGCCTTACTGATTTCAATCAATGGGTGATGATTACTGAAGGATATGAGTGGCCAACTCATGAAGATGCTCTTGGAAATGAGGTCAAATACAAGATTGGGGATATGTCTGAAGTGTTGAAGAAAGAATATGCCATTGAAGGAAAGGCCTTGTCAAATTTAGAAATGTGCTTACCTCGGGATGCAATTCATCTTCTCGGAGAACATAAGACCTCTAAAGGTTTGTGGGATGCTTTAAACGCATACTGTGAAGGTGATGAGTTGATGAAAAAGGGAAGAATTAAGCTGCTGAACAGACAATATGAAGTCTTTAATGGGTTGAAATCTGAAAGTTTAGATGATTTAATAACTCGTTTTAATCATCTGATTACTGAACTGGGATATTTTGGTGTTACATTTACACAAAATAAACTAGTAGATAAATTTTTGGATTCTCTGCCGAACAAATGGAATGACTTTGTGCATAGTCTTCAAGAAGAGAAAGATTATGAATCTTACACCTTGGCAGAGATTGTTTCAAAAGTAAAGAACAGGGAAATGAAGCGTAAAGCAAAGGATGAGCTTTCGGTTTTTCAACAAAATCCGAGTTTATATCATGCTAATACTGATAATCTATTGTCTTCATCGTCCTCTACTTCTGGAAGTGGAACTACTGCTCTTTTATCCACTGAAACCATTCATCCTGTTATGGATCCTGATGGAATTGCAGGTTACATGGTTTATGACAATTCGTCTTCAACTAAGAATAGCAGTGGATCAAGAAACAGTGGAAGTACAACTGTTTGTTCGATGCCAATGAGTATGCAATCTGCTGAAGGACGTATGCAAGTATTTGCTGCTATGTGTTCTGCTCATGAGGCATTTATCAATGGCAAAATTTCAGATCCAAGTTTGATTGATAAAGATTATGAACAAGTTGATCCTGATGATTTAGAGGAAATGGACTTGAAGTGGCAAATGGCTATGCTCACTATAAAAGCTCGTCGTTTTATGCAACGAACTGGAAGAAATCTTGCATCTGACAAGAATAGAGGATTTGACAAGTCAAAGGTTAAGTGTTATAATTGTGACGGTTTTGGTCATTTTGCTAAGGAATGTCAAAGACCAAAGCGTTTTGATAATTCTACAGCTAATCGTCAGAATTACAATCAGGGAGGTGTCCAAGCTGGAAATCAATTAAATCAGCCAAAGCTACAGAGCATGATGGAATGATCATTCAGGAACTTCCTACAGAAAATCAAGTTCAAAATCCTGAAAATGCCATGGTGGCAAGACAGGAAGATGGTACTTATCTTTGGACAAAGGAATGAACCTGAAAATGCTTTGCTAGCTGAGATTTATGATGAAGTAGCTAATGTGATTGATGACGGAAGTGCTGCATTTGATTATGCTCTTTACACAAGTGAAGAGGCTGCTGCTACTGATGCTGCATTAAAGGTTTCTGATGATGAAAAGGATGCAGATGAAGCAGTGAAGTTTAAAAGGCTGATAAGCAGATAGATGAATCTTCTGATAAGACAAGCAGCCAGAGTGATAATCAATCGATGAGCTCAAGTGCAAAATTGGACAAGGCTATTTCTACAGAAGCTGATGATTTTGATATTCCTGAAGGTATGACAATATCAGACTTTGTTGCATATATGGCTGACTGCGATGATCGAGAGAAACAGGTAACTTTTTCTTATTTGACTGTTCGTCGTATTTGCATGTTTGTTAAAGATTTGATGCAACAACATAGTATTGCCTCATCCAAGACTTTAGAGTTAACCGCTAGTTATGAAACTATCAACAAGGAACGTAGTTCATTTTTCTCTAAGAATAGTGCTTTACTTGATCAAGAACGTCAATTTAAGAGTAGGATTAAGTCCCTTGAAAATGATAATGCTGCCTTAAAAGACAAACTGAAAGAATCAATTTTTAGAGAAAATCTTGCAAATGAAAAGATAGTTTTCCTTTCTAGTGAAATTGGTAAGAAAGAGAAGGATTTGGCTGATGCTAGGGTTACCATTACTAAGCATGAGACTACTTTAGCTAAATGGAGAGGAAGTGATCTAGTAGCTTCTTTAGGTAAACCTAGACATCCTAAGGATAAAACAGGACTAGGAGCTGATTACTCTGATGTAAGACCTCCTTTTAACAACAACTTAGACCCTGTTTATCCTGATTTGGCTGAGTCTGACTCTGCTAAGCCTGTGCTTACTGACTATCCTAAGTCATCCGCCTCCACTGAACCTAAGCAATCCAAATTCATTCCTAGAAAACTGAGGACCAAAAACCATGATATACCACAGCTAAGTCAGAAGTTTGTCAAGAAAGGAATTCAGACTAGTTCAACTGAGATTAAGTATGTTACTGAACCTGAACCTAGTGTGACCAAATCATTCTCAACTTCTGAGACTAAGGCTCCTACTGTGGAAGAGATAGCGACTCAGGAGATTAAGAATATCTTGAATACCCCTCCATCTAAACCATTAGCTCAACAATCTTCTAGAAAGTCAGCACAACGATCTTGTTTTGCTTGTTATGAAGTTGGACATGTGTATAGTTGTTGCCCCAACCGAATTAGGAAGTTCTCTAGACAGTCAGTTTCTCCTGTTAAGTCAAATCAAAATAGAGGATTATCTCCTAATTCCCATGTTTCCTTTGAACGAGGGAAGGGTAAACAACAGAATGTGTCGAGTAGTTCTAATGGGATGGGTAATCAAGCTTTTGGTAAATTTGTTCCACCTGTGGCTAAAAGAAATGATTCACCAAGATATATTTCCCCTAGAAATAGATCTGTTCAGTCATCACAAAATGCAAATTCAGGGCATCATCGACAGAACTACTATGACCGTAACACATCTCGTGTTCCACAAGTGAATAGACCATTTTCCCCTAAAAGGTCTCAATCAAGGGTTGAGAATATACCTCTACAGCATGCTCAGCAATCATCCAAGGCACCTATTGGGAGCAATGGATATTGGACTGAAATGCTAGTTAAGGACGAGAATGGTAAACCCAAGTCTATAAAGGCTTGGGTTGTCCTTGATAACTGATCCATTTTTGTTTCATGTGCAGGGGCTACCACCAATTCCTATTAGTATTTGGTATCTTGATAGCGGTTGCTCCAGGCACATGACAGGGGACAGAAGACTTCTGTCTGATTTGTAAATATTAAAGGATCACATGTAAATTTTGCTGGTTCCAAGGGCGGACAAATCACTGGACAAGGAGATGTCGTCGATGGAAAACTTACTTTAAAGAATGTCAATTACGTGGAAGAACTTACTCATAATCTGATGAGTGTATCACAAATTTGTGACCGAGGAAATTCAGTTTTCTTTAACGACAAAGCTGCATTCGTCTTGAAACCGGGTTTTGTTATTCCAGATGATTGGATATTGTTGACTGCTCCTCGTAAAAGAGACATTTATGGTTTAATGTTAGGAACCAAGAATGTACAGAAGGAAGTCTGTTTGTTGTCTAAGCAAGCGAAAGTGATTCTCTCTTATGGCATAGAAGAATGGGACATCTACATTTCCGAAAGATGAATTACATCGTGAAGAATGATCTGGTTCAAGGTGTTCCTAAAAAGAAGTTTGAATTGGAAGATAGATGTGTTCCATGCTTGAAAGGCAAACAACAGAAAAAGCCTCACAAGCCCAAGACACAAAATTCAATTGCCGCTCCTTTTGAGTTACTGCATATGGATCTCTTTGGTCCAGTAAATGTTAGGAGTAGAGGGGGAATGTACTACTGCTTGGTTGTCACTGATGATTATTCAAGGTTTTCATGGGTTTTCTTCTTAGCTACCAAAGATGAGACTACGGAGATTCTAATTAACTTTTTCACTGAAGCTGAGAATCTCTACAACACGAAGATCAAACGAATCAGGAGTGACAATGGCACGGAGTTTAAAAATTCGGTGATGGATGTTTTCTGTTTGTCTAAAGGAATTCAACATCAATTTAGTGCTCCGTATGAACCTCAGCAAAATGGAGTTGCTGAGAGAAAGAATAGGACCTTGATCGAGACTGCCAGAACTATGCTTGCTGA
>CM067171.1:30646463-30722280 GCA_034093135.1 Erigeron breviscapus
TAGATATAACTAATAACCCTGTCTTGCATAAAGTCACCAAGCATATTGACATTAGACATCATTTTCTGCGTGACTGTGCCCAAAAGAAGTTAATTCATTTGGAAAAAGTTATAACTGATGATAATCTAGCTGATCTGTATACTAAAGCATTTGATAAGACTCGCTTTGATAAGCTGATTCTTCTCAATGGTATGAAGAATGCTGATTCATATTAGATCTCTCAAAGAACTATTTCTCACTTGCAGGCTTATGTAATTGCTAATCTGATCTAATCCGCAGAAACTTAGAATTTCTTGTAAATAAATAATGAGGTTTAAATTTAAAGTTTATTTTGTCTTTTAAATTTTCATTTTTGTATTTCAATCTTATGTGTCAAGTAGTTGTGTCAAAACTAGTTCTTATTGCACGAGAGAGTTAATAATCATCTAATGATTCTATTGTTCAGCTATATGGTCCTTAACTGGATTATATGAGTTTTTATTGCTTGAAGTATTATGTTAAAAGATTGTTTTCTGATATGGACATTAATTTGTTTAAGTTTAAGAAAATGATCTTTCTGAATTTGTTGCTTACACTGATTCGGATTATGGAGGTTGTAACAATGATAGGAAGTCTACAACTGGCGGATGTCAATTCTTAGGAGGGAGACTTGTATCGTGGCAATGTAAGAAGCAGACATCTGTTGCTCAGTCTACTTGTGAGGCAGAGTACATGGCTGCTGGAAGCTGCTGTTCCCAGGTATTATGGATTCAGCAACAACTTCGAGACTACGGTATGGATTTTCTTGATACTCCTATTAAGATTGATAATAAGTCAGCTATAGACATAACTAATAACCCTGTCTTGCATAAAGTCACCAAGCATATTGACATTAGACATCATTTTCTGCGTGACTGTGCCCAAAAGAAGTTAATTTCAAAGAAGCAATGAAGAATAGCCAATTCGAATCATGCACTATACATCAAATGTGTTTGTTCTGACCCTTGATCGTAAGATCATTAACCATGGTGACTTCAAAGTTGTAACGCTTATAAACACATCTGGTTAAGGACTTTAATGCTCTGTCGATCTTAAGTGTATGTTTGACTGTGGGATACACATTTACATTAATAATAATGTGACATGAGTAACTTACTAGGTTACATGGTGACTGTCCTTGGCTCAAGTAATACGAAAGTGTCACAAACCAAAGGAAACTGGAAGTACCGAGTGTTTAAGAGGACAACATACCGGTAATCGTGGTTGAGTCATTGTTCATAACTAATAATAAGAGAACTATTTCTCACTTGCAGGCTTATGTAATTGCTAATCTGATCTAATCCGCAGAAACTTAGAATTTCTTGTAAATAAATAATGAGGTTTAAATTTAAAGTTTATTTTGTCTTTTAAATTTTCATTTTTGTATTTCAATCTTATGTGTCAAGTAGTTGTGTCAAAACTAGTTCTTATTGCACGAGAGAGTTAATAATCATCTAATGATTCTATTGTTCAGCTATATGGTCCTTAACTGGATTATATGAGTTTTTATTGCTTGAAGTATTATGTTAAAAGATTGTTTTCTGATATGGACATTAATTTGTTTAAGTTTAAGAAAATGATCTTTCTGAATTTTGTTGCTTTGGAAAAGTCAAAATATAGTCAAGATTAGTTTGATATATTTTTGAGATTTCAATTTGTTTTTGGTGAAAAGATATGCTTGACGATGATTCTTGACTGACCATAGGTTTTCATTTCGATATTTTCTTTGCATGCTTAAAATAATGTTATCTGTTGATTTTGATGCATTGATGAGTTTCCTTTAACGTGTTTGGATTTGACACGCGTTTGGAGTTTCCTCCACGTGTTTGGATTTGACCACGCGTTTGGAGTTTCCTTCACGTGTTTGGATTTGACCACGCGTTTGGAGTTTCCTTCACGTGTTTGGATTTGACCACGCGTTTGGAGTTTCCTTCACGTGTTTGGATTTGACCACGCGTTTGGAGTTTCCTTCACGTGTTTGGATTTGACCACGCGTTTGGAGTTTCCTTCACGTGTTTGGATTTGACCACGCGTTTGGAGTTTCCTTCACGTGTTTGGATTTGACCACGCGTTTGGAGTTTCCTTCACGTGTTTGGATTTGACCACGCGTTTGGAGTTTCCTTCACGTGTTTGGATTTGACCACGCGTTTGGAGTTTCCTTCACGTGTTTGGATTTGACCACGCGTTTGGAGTTTCCTTCACGTGTTTGGATTTGACCACGCGTTTGGAGTTTCCTTCACGTGTTTGGATTTGACCACGCGTTTGGAGTTTCCTTCACGTGTTTGGATTTGACCACGCGTTTGGAGTTTCCTTCACGTGTTTGGATTTGACCACGCGTTTGGAGTTTCCTTCACGTGTTTGGATTTGACCACGCGTTTGGAGTTTCCTTCACGTGTTTGGATTTGACCACGCGTTTGGAGTTTCCTTCACGTGTTTGGATTTGACCACGCGTTTGGAGTTTCCTTCACGTGTTTGGATTTGACCACGCGTTTGGAGTTTCCTTCACGTGTTTGGATTTGACCACGCGTTTGGAGTTTCCTTCACGTGTTTGGATTTGACCACGCGTTTGGAGTTTCCTTCACGTGTTTGGATTTGACCACGCGTTTGGAGTTTCCTTCACGTGTTTGGATTTGACCACGCGTTTGGAGTTTCCTTCACGTGTTTGGATTTGACCACGCGTTTGGAGTTTCCTTCACGTGTTTGGATTTGACCACGCGTTTGGAGTTTCCTTCACGTGTTTGGATTTGACCACGCGTTTGGAGTTTCCTTCACGTGTTTGGATTTGACCACGCGTTTGGAGTTTCCTTCACGTGTTTGGATTTGACCACGCGTTTGGAGTTTCCTTCACGTGTTTGGATTTGACCACGCGTTTGGAGTTTCCTTCACGTGTTTGGATTTGACCACGCGTTTGGAGTTTCCTTCACGTGTTTGGATTTGACCACGCGTTTGGAGTTTCCTTCACGTGTTTGGATTTGACCACGCGTTTGGAGTTTCCTTCACGTGTTTGGATTTGACCACGCGTTTGGAGTTTCCTTCACGTGTTTGGATTTGACCACGCGTTTGGAGTTTCCTTCACGTGTTTGGATTTGACCACGCGTTTGGAGTTTCCTTCACGTGTTTGGATTTGACCACGCGTTTGGAGTTTCCTTCACGTGTTTGGATTTGACCACGCGTTTGGAGTTTCCTTCACGTGTTTGGATTTGACCACGCGTTTGGAGTTTCCTTCACGTGTTTGGATTTGACCACGCGTTTGGAGTTTCCTTCACGTGTTTGGATTTGACCACGCGTTTGGAGTTTCCTTCACGTGTTTGGATTTGACCACGCGTTTGGAGTTTCCTTCACGTGTTTGGATTTGACCACGCGTTTGGAGTTTCCTTCACGTGTTTGGATTTGACCACGCGTTTGGAGTTTCCTTCACGTGTTTGGATTTGACCACGCGTTTGGAGTTTCCTTCACGTGTTTGGATTTGACCACGCGTTTGGAGTTTCCTTCACGTGTTTGGATTTGACCACGCGTTTGGAGTTTCCTTCACGTGTTTGGATTTGACCACGCGTTTGGAGTTTCCTTCACGTGTTTGGATTTGACCACGCGTTTGGAGTTTCCTTCACGTGTTTGGATTTGACCACGCGTTTGGAGTTTCCTTCACGTGTTTGGATTTGACCACGCGTTTGGGTGACTACACGTGTTTGACCTTTGTTCACGTGTTTGTCTTAGACACGCGTTTGGAGTTTCCTCCACGTGTTTGGATTTGACCACGCGTTTGGAGTTTCCTTCACGTGTTTGGATTTGACCACGCGTTTGGAGTTTCCTTCACGTGTTTGGATTTGACCACGCGTTTGGAGTTTCCTTCACGTGTTTGGATTTGACCACGCGTTTGGAGTTTCCTTCACGTGTTTGGATTTGACCACGCGTTTGGAGTTTCCTTCACGTGTTTGGATTTGACCACGCGTTTGGAGTTTCCTTCACGTGTTTGGATTTGACCACGCGTTTGGAGTTTCCTTCACGTGTTTGGATTTGACCACGCGTTTGGAGTTTCCTTCACGTGTTTGGATTTGACCACGCGTTTGGAGTTTCCTTCACGTGTTTGGATTTGACCACGCGTTTGGAGTTTCCTTCACGTGTTTGGATTTGACCACGCGTTTGGAGTTTCCTTCACGTGTTTGGATTTGACCACGCGTTTGGAGTTTCCTTCACGTGTTTGGATTTGACCACGCGTTTGGAGTTTCCTTCACGTGTTTGGATTTGACCACGCGTTTGGAGTTTCCTTCACGTGTTTGGATTTGACCACGCGTTTGGAGTTTCCTTCACGTGTTTGGATTTGACCACGCGTTTGGAGTTTCCTTCACGTGTTTGGATTTGACCACGCGTTTGGAGTTTCCTTCACGTGTTTGGATTTGACCACGCGTTTGGAGTTTCCTTCACGTGTTTGGATTTGACCACGCGTTTGGAGTTTCCTTCACGTGTTTGGATTTGACCACGCGTTTGGAGTTTCCTTCACGTGTTTGGATTTGACCACGCGTTTGGAGTTTCCTTCACGTGTTTGGATTTGACCACGCGTTTGGAGTTTCCTTCACGTGTTTGGATTTGACCACGCGTTTGGAGTTTCCTTCACGTGTTTGGATTTGACCACGCGTTTGGAGTTTCCTTCACGTGTTTGGATTTGACCACGCGTTTGGAGTTTCCTTCACGTGTTTGGATTTGACCACGCGTTTGGAGTTTCCTTCACGTGTTTGGATTTGACCACGCGTTTGGAGTTTCCTTCACGTGTTTGGATTTGACCACGCGTTTGGAGTTTCCTTCACGTGTTTGGATTTGACCACGCGTTTGGATCCCCACGTGTTTACCCTTCGTCACGCGTTTACCTTTGTTTGCACGCGTTTACCATTGATCACACGTGTTTACCCTTCGTCACGCGTTTACCTTTGTTTGCACGCGTTTACCATTGATCACACGTGTTTACCCTTCGTCACGCGTTTACCTTTGTTTGCACGCGTTTACCATTGATCACACGTGTTTACCCTTCGTCACGCGTTTACCTTTGTTTGCACGCGTTTACCATTGATCACACGTGTTTACCCTTCGTCACGCGTTTACCTTTGTTTGCACGCGTTTACCATTGATCACACGTGTTTACCCTTCGTCACGCGTTTACCTTTGTTTGCACGCGTTTACCATTGATCACACGTGTTTACCCTTCGTCACGCGTTTACCTTTGTTTGCACGCGTTTACCATTGATCACACGTGTTTACCCTTCGTCACGCGTTTACCTTTGTTTGCACGCGTTTACCATTGATCACACGTGTTTACCCTTCGTCACGCGTTTACCTTTGTTTGCACGCGTTTACCATTGATCACACGTGTTTACCCTTCGTCACGCGTTTACCTTTGTTTGCACGCGTTTACCATTGATCACACGTGTTTACCCTTCGTCACGCGTTTACCTTTGTTTGCACGCGTTTACCATTGATCACACGTGTTTACCCTTCGTCACGCGTTTACCTTTGTTTGCACGCGTTTACCATTGATCACACGTGTTTACCCTTCGTCACGCGTTTACCTTTGTTTGCACGCGTTTACCATTGATCACACGTGTTTACCCTTCGTCACGCGTTTACCTTTGTTTGCACGCGTTTACCATTGATCACACGTGTTTACCCTTCGTCACGCGTTTACCTTTGTTTGCACGCGTTTACCATTGATCACACGTGTTTACCCTTCGTCACGCGTTTACCTTTGTTTGCACGCGTTTACCATTGATCACACGTGTTTACCCTTCGTCACGCGTTTACCTTTGTTTGCACGCGTTTACCATTGATCACACGTGTTTACCCTTCGTCACGCGTTTACCTTTGTTTGCACGCGTTTACCATTGATCACACGTGTTTACCCTTCGTCACGCGTTTACCTTTGTTTGCACGCGTTTACCATTGATCACACGTGTTTACCCTTCGTCACGCGTTTACCTTTGTTTGCACGCGTTTACCATTGATCACACGTGTTTACCCTTCGTCACGCGTTTACCTTTGTTTGCACGCGTTTACCATTGATCACACGTGTTTACCCTTCGTCACGCGTTTACCTTTGTTTGCACGCGTTTACCATTGATCACACGTGTTTACCCTTCGTCACGCGTTTACCTTTGTTTGCACGCGTTTACCATTGATCACACGTGTTTACCCTTCGTCACGCGTTTACCTTTGTTTGCACGCGTTTACCATTGATCACACGTGTTTACCCTTCGTCACGCGTTTACCTTTGTTTGCACGCGTTTACCATTGATCACACGTGTTTACCCTTCGTCACGCGTTTACCTTTGTTTGCACGCGTTTACCATTGATCACACGTGTTTACCCTTCGTCACGCGTTTACCTTTGTTTGCACGCGTTTACCATTGATCACACGTGTTTACCCTTCGTCACGCGTTTACCTTTGTTTGCACGCGTTTACCATTGATCACACGTGTTTACCCTTCGTCACGCGTTTACCTTTGTTTGCACGCGTTTACCATTGATCACACGTGTTTACCCTTCGTCACGCGTTTACCTTTGTTTGCACGCGTTTACCATTGATCACACGTGTTTACCCTTCGTCACGCGTTTACCTTTGTTTGCACGCGTTTACCATTGATCACACGTGTTTACCATTGTAACACGCGTTTGAGACTTATAGACAACAAGAAGAGTCTGAGCGGGATGAGGTGACGGAAGGATCAGTTCCTGAGCGAGATGAGGCTTCAGTTGCAGTAACTCAATCTGAATCTATTCAAGTGTCAGTTCCTCAAGCTACACAGAGTGCTTCGTTTAGGCCTGTTGTTCCTATAAGCACTGTGTTTACTACTCTTCTACGTCCACTACAACCGCCTTTGATCGGACGACCTCCAGTTTCTACACAATCTCCTACTAGACCTTTTGGAGTCAGACCAACAGTTGAACCTGCGCATATCATGACAACTCAATTTAAGGTGAATCATTTGGAGACAAGAGTTATGACGTTGGAAGCTCAAATGAAGTCTATGCAAGGGTTAGTTGGGAAGTTAGTTGCTGAGTTGGAGGATGAAAAGCGTCAAAGTGCTGAACTCAGAGAACAGCTTCGACAGTTATTGGCTCAAGGGGGAGATGGTTGTAGGGAAACTGAGTTGAAGAGGAAAGAGGATGAAGATGATGATGAGGATGCGAATGCTGATGGTGAGCCAAGAACTGAAGCTCAAGCAGAAGCATCGACTCAGGGGGAGACACCAAGACAAACAGAGTCAGAGATTGCTGGTACAGCTGGTGCTAGTACGTCTGGGACTCAGAAAGATTCAGGAAAAGCTGTGATGGTGGCTCCAGATGTAGTTCTTGATGATGATGAGAGTGATTCCAATTCAGGTAACTCAAATTCTGATCCTACTACCAATAAGTCTTCAGAGTCAGAGTTGCACCCATTAATAGTGCATAGACTAGAGAAGAGATTGGATATGATTCACAAGCTCATTTGAGAGCTATGGCAGATTTTATGGATCCTGATGATTATTATGATCCAGGATCATATAAGGATCAAATAAAAGAGCAGTTAGGGTTAACTTGTACATCTTCAGAGTCAGAGTCGGATTCGGATTCAGATTTTGATTTTGAACCTTAAGAGATTAATGATTTGTGTACTTTAGATGTAAATAAGATAAAAATTATAAGATAAATATTGGTGTACTCAATTGTTACATTATATTTATGATATAGTTTATTTTATTTATGCTATCTTTTATGTCTTAATGCTGTTTGTCTTTGCATATTTGAAATATTTGAACTTTTAAATTTCAGATAAGCTTCAAAAGATAGATGCAGGTACATCTGAGGTTCAAAATGATGATTCTGAAAATGATGAAAGTTTGGAAGAAGGTGAAATGATTCCTGATTTGGACTGGGCTAATGTTCTTCAAGATGATGATTTTGTGCAACAACAAGTTCCAGATGATCAACAAGAGGTTCAAGCTGAACGAGTTTTTATTCCAAGTTCAAGAACTCTACACTTTACGGTTTTTACCAAAGTTGGAGATGATGAAGATGGAATTACTCTAAGCTGGAATATTGAAGATTCTAAGGAATTTGATGTGACAGAGTATCCAGTGCCAAGTAGGGATGAAGATCACCTACATCAAATTGATAGAAAGATACCGGCAAGAGGATTTGTAGGAGAAGGTATGAAACCATCTGTCTTTTGGGATTTTGTTAGTGATAGAGATGCTCATACGTATGTTACTACTATTTTGAGTTGGTTTTTCGATGATGAGCTGAAATTGTTTATTATTAAAAGAGATGATGGTTGTCAGTACTTAAAGCCGATGAAAAGATATTTTAAGAGCCTTAGTGAATCTGATTTAATGGATTTAGGAAGGAAAAGGCTTGTTAATCCTAGTGGTAATGGTTATGCAAATTTCTTTAGTGGAAAGTTACAAGAAGATTATAGGAAAAGATTCTATGATGATTTTGATAAAACCAGTTTGTTCATAACGCCAAGATCCTTAAAGAAAGTTACAAAGGATGATGGGACTATTGAATTTGTTCAAAGATCGATTAAGCGTGTATTGAAGGTCCCGGTAAAGAAATGGCCTCAAGATGTTTTGAGTACACTTGATCACTGGGAGATTCACAAGAATACTGGTGAAGCGTTGATGTATGGAGATAAAAATAAGAGAGTTACTTTGTTGCGCATATATGATCCTATGCAGATAGTGAACCTTTCCAGAGATGATCAACGAAGGTTATACGACACTCAATGTCTGTTTATTCCTTCATGGACTACTGAGGAAAGCAGATATAGGAAGATTTTGCGTATTTGTTTACATGCTAATATTCATGCGAATAGCAGGAGATTGTTATTTGATGGATAATGTTTTACAAGACTGAAGAAATCGTGTAGCTGATGTCAAGGGGGAGACTGTAAGTGCATGATTCTGTTGACAACAGCAACAGCGATTTGATCAGTATGTTTATGTTTTGTAATATGTAATCATAGACTTATGTTATGTGTAAACTTGTTATTTGGACTTAAGTAATGTGAATGATTACATATTGATCAGAGTTTTGGTATGTTTAATGTTTACGACTTGTATGAATGTGATTATAAGTAACATACAGATACAAGTGATAAACTAGTCACGTTTTAAGTAATTAAAGTATACTTAAAAGATGACAAAAGAAAGTGTGTACAAACTCGTGCTACAGTAACACGAGTTTGACTAAACTCGTGCTACAGTAACACGAGTTTGTCTAAATACGTGGTCATCACGTGTTTATATATAAAACACGCGTTTGTTAATGGGCTTTGGGCTTTAAGGAATACGGTCCATAATTAGCACGCGTTTATGAACAGTAAGTATAAATACTCACACTTAATACGTAATTAACGACAATTAATTAAGAGATTACGATTAAACTCTGTCAATTCGCAAACCCGCGCGCGTTTAAGGTCTTAGGTTGTATTAACAACGAAAGACGATAATTTAATTAACCAAACAGGTTATCACGAGAGGATTCCGCACTCTCGTCATAACTATAAGCGTTCTCGTGTACGATCAGTCCACAAGGACCTACAATTGTTGAGTCATGGATTCGCTGAGGAGACTCAGCGCTGAACTTTGTCAGTGACTCCTCAGCGATCATCATATCTTCAGAGTTTAAAGGATAAGTTCAATGACTCACCACCATGCTTTGTAAGTCAAATATAGGCGGGAAAATGAAGATAAGAAGACTGGTCCCCAAGGACACGTGTTGCAAGCAGAAGAAGACATGTGACCTTGTACCAAAATGGTACTTGGTGTTTCTCTTTCATACCAGATTTGGAAACAAACAAGATAGAGAAAGAGATTCCTGCAGGACAGTCTTACACACCAATAGATTGTTGACAACCTTTCATGTGTCAACATCTATTGGGTTGTCATGTGATGTCTTCTCTCACCTATATAAAGGCATCACTTGACCTAGCCACTCTTGTTGGTATGTTCCACATTTTACACTTAGTGTGTTTTTATATCTTTGTATAATTGTTAAGTTTTTAGTGTGTCAAAAACTTAACAATATTTTCTCTTTTATTTCTTTGTAAACCGACCATGTATTCACCGTTTAATCAATGTTACTTATGATTAAACTTTCCTTACTTTATTTAGTTCTTAAGTAATTTACATTAGTTGTCAATTACGTAATCTGTGCAAACTTGGGACTTTCAGGATGACTAACTACCCTCAGATGTTTAGCACATGCGCATGTTGACGGACAAAACTAACGGCGTCTCGGGGAAGGACCACGATTGAAAATTTTTGCCAACTTTAAGGTCAAAATTGATATTTTTTCACTTTAGGGATTGAAAGTGAAAATGTGTCAACTTCATGGACGAAAAATGTTATTTACTATTATTATTAATGACTAGAGTTAACTACAAGATTGGTTTATGTGGTTTGTAGGGATGGCAAAAATACCCGCACCCGATGGGGAATCCGATACCCTGTAACATGTTATGATTTTGACCCGTTTGACTTTATGTGTAAATTGACTAACAAATTATACATGGTCGATATTACAACTTGACTTACAAGCATGTAAATGAAATTACAATTGTTAAGTTTAGACTAACTAGAAACTTAAGCAATTACAAGAGAATATCAAAGACACACTTTCTAAGTGACTAACACTTTGTGGTGACAAACACAATTCTTGTAGGCGGCTGTGTTGCTTTATATAAGAGAGGAATTAGGGCAACACAGCCTTGTCTTTGATAGTGATGGATGGGTTGTCGAGATCTCATTGGCTTGATACTTGCGACAGATGCCCTTTGTCTTCTTTACCAAATCGGGTATGAGAGAGATACCCTTCTTTTTGATCCAACAACAACTTTGCCATATAAGGTACATTACAGTTGGAACAATCATCATGTGACTCTTGTCTTCTCCTTGTTTGAATTCTTCCCGCCTTGACTTATAATTTGGATAAGAATTCCTTGTTGGCAAAGGGTCACTGGACTCGCTGATGGTTCGCTGATGAATTATTATCAGCGACCAAGTCTGGTCAGCAAATCCCTGACTCAACAGGTATCATCATCATGTATATCTTATGTTTTAATATATATATATGATTAGGTTATATATGTCATGTATATCATGTATATCTATATGTATATATATATATGTACACATCTATATGTATGTAGATAGATTCACACATTCACACCAAATTCTTATATATGAAGTAGTAAACTGTAAACCATTAATTCGGTGACGGATATAGGATTTCAAGTCATAGGGGTCCATAAGACTTTGACTCGATAAGTTAGTGGAAGAAAATAACGGGTCGGGTCAACCAAATGGGTCACAAGTCTGAACATGTAAACATAAATTTGATCTTTATATTATCTAGTCAAAGTCATTATAAGAACTAAAAACCTAAAATGAATAAGCATCTAAAAGTGAATAATTAAATCTTAATAATCTATCTAGTATTTAAACAATAACAAAAGATTTCAATGTTTCACTTAATATAATCAATCTATAAGAACTAAAAACCTAAAGTAGCATACAGATACAAATATTAATATATACATCATTCAATATTTAATTTCATATATAATAATAGTAGTTTGCAAAATTCAGCCTTGAAATTACTACAGAAATTTTACAACAACGAATAGAGTAATGAATTGCAAAGATAGGACAGGACATTCAACTACATGGGCTACAAGCCTACAACAATAAGTTAAACATGGGTTTTTTTACTATGTCAAATGCATAAACCAAGTCTAAGGGGGTCAATGATAAAATTTAAGGGGGTTCATAAATATATTTATATGGGCTGTGTATAAATTTTTAGTTTCCAAGGAGGGTCAATTGACCACCCTACTAGTAAGGTGGAATCGCCACTGCATTAATTAAGCTTCACTGCTAATACATACACACACACATATTGGGGATGGTTATATAAGGCTATTAGGTATTTAGCTTAGGTGTTGAACACTCACATATATTTTTTAATCCATAAAATTCATGGAGCCAAACATTTATTCATTAAAAAAATATTATAAATTAGTATGTGAGGGGTTCCACGCCTAAGCTTAGGTGTCGGACAACCTTATATTCACTTTTTTCTCTCTTCCTTCTCTTTATGTTATATAGATATGTACACATCTATATGTATGTAGATAGATTCACACATTCACATCAAATTCGCATATATGAAATAGTAAACTGTAAACCATTGATTAAGTTTCACTGCTAGCTAATACATATATATATATTACTGGAAATATATATATGTATGGCATCTACATCTACAATCAGTGAGCTTGACCGCTTTCGAATACCATTATATATATATATATTATATATATATATATATATATTATATATATATATATTATATATATATATATTATATATATATATATTATATATATATATATATATTATATATATATATATTATATATATATATATATATTATATATATATATATATTATATATATATATATTATATATATATATATATATTATATATATATATATATATTATATACAATATTATTAATATTATTATTATTATTAAAAATCCTGCTTATGTATCATCATCATGTATTCATGTATATCTTATGTTATATAGATATGTACACATCTATATGTATGTAGATAGATTCACACATTCACATCAAATTCGCATATATGAAATAGTAAACTGTAAACCATTGATTAAGTTTCACTGCTAGCTAATACATATATATATATTACTGGAAATATATATATGTATGGCATCTACATCTACAATCAGTGAGCTTGACCGCTTTCGAATACCATTATATATATATATATTATATATATACAATATTATTAATATTATTATTATTATTAAAAATCCTGCTTATGTATCATCATCATGTATTCATGTATATCTTATGTTATATAGATATGTACACATCTATATGTATGTAGATAGATTCACACATTCACATCAAATTCGCATATATGAAATAGTAAACTGTAAACCATTGATTAAGTTTCACTGCTAGCTAATACATATATAGGGGGAAGTGAGTATGGGGTTGTCCCCCATCTAAGCTTAGATGGGGAACCCCTCACATTTGATTTTTATAATCATGAAAATCAGGGGGGGCATGTATCTGTTTTAAATTCAAACAAATAATAAAATATTTGTATGTGAGGGGTTCCCCATCTAAGCTTAGATGGGGAACAACCCCATACTCACTTTTCCCATATATATATATTACTGGAAATATATATATGTATGGCATCTACATCTACAATCAGTGAGCTTGACCGCTTTCGAATACCACTTGATGATATATTAGATGCGACGAATAACTTTGCGGATGAAAATCTCATCGGGAAAGGTGGCTTGGATAACGTTTACAAAGGGAGTCTCCGGCGCGATTGGCAGCGGGTCAATGTTTCTGTGCGAAGGTTTCATTGTAAGGATGGGCGGCGGCAAGGATCCATTGAGTTCTTGACTGAGATCTCTGTGCTTTCTCGTATAAAGAATCGAAATCAGTATATAGTCTCTATGATTGGGTTTTGTGAAGAAAAGGGAGAAAAGATCATCATAAACGATTATAATTCCCAGAAGGGAAGTCTCATGTCGTATTTAAGCAAGCCCGCGTCCTTGACATGGCCTGAAAGAATGAGGTTATCAACGCGAGTTGCCGAAGCAATACGCTTCCTCCATACCGGGGGGCCGAGGACGATATACTCTGGCGATGAGCTGAGTGATTATCTTATCATACATCGTAACATTAACAGCTCCACGATTTTATTAGATGCAAATATTTGGTCCTTCCCTTTCGTTGTGATCCCCAAGTTATCTGGATTTGAATATTCAATCCAACAATCTCTAGATCGAAAGGACCATATTCACCTTTGTGAAGCTATTGGTACTCGCGGGTATATGGACCCAGCTGTTTTAAAGAACGGTGGTGTGAACCACAAGTCAGATGTCTACTCCTTTGGCGTCGTTTTATTTGAAATCTTGTGCGGGAGAAAAGCATACCAAGATAACACGTTGTTGGTTGAATTAGCCAAATATCATTATGAACAGGGAACATTGGAGGATATAATACTTCCAGATCTATGGAAACAGATGGACCCGATATCATTCAAGTATTTCTCAGAAGCAGCGTATTCTTGCCTACAACCGGAGTGGACACAACGCCCCGATATAGACCAAGTTTTGAATAAACTTGAGAAAGCACTAACACAAGTAAGTAAAAGACGATCGATCCTTAATTTCTTTTTGGTCAATTGCTATCTTCTCCTTTCATCCATCATTCTGTCACGACAAACGAAAAAAGTTATGTAGAAGCATATCAGTAGACTGGATATAAAACTTTTCGATATGCACAAATTTTAGGAATGTTAACATTGATCGAGTTTTGTTCGGTAGCTATTGTCTACTCATCAATATAACATATCACTCTATATTTTGCTGTAAAAAGTAACAAATCATTATATTACTGTAAAAAGTATCAAAGGTTCTATTTTATATCAATATGAAATTGAGTATTTTACAAAATCAAGACTTGATAAGATAATGAATACATTATTTTTACTAAAGCATTTAACCAAACACTTAGATGGTACCCATTTTAGAGTTAAGTTACAAGTTTATTGTTGAACTAACTGGGTTGGATCAAGTGATGGTTGGATCAGCCCTTGCCTTTGAAGACATAGGTCAAGGGTTCGATCTCAGCAAGGCTGAAGGTCCTTTTCTACCTTCTGTAGAACCTGGAAGCAGTCTCTCTACCTTTAGTAGAGGCAAGACGGTCTACATCTCAACCTCCTCACACACAACCCAAAACCCGTGGAAGACGACATTAAGGGTGGAGGAGGGAACAATCAGAAATAGAAGTCATGAGAAAAGACAAAAAAAATAGAAGCGAAACAAGGGACCCGAAAGAACAAACGAAGAACATTAAGGGTTACTTTACTTTTACAAGTTTATTGTGGCTAAGCTTGTAAGTTTTAAACCAATTAAACGTCATTATGAACAGGGAACATTGGAGGAGATAATCCTTCCAGATCTATGGAAACAGATGGTCCCGATAGCATTCAAGTATTTCTCAAGAGCAGCGTGTTCTTGCTTTCTATCGGATTGGACACGACAGCTCCATGTACTAGAAGCTTTGGGTGAATTTGAGAAAGCAGTACTAACACAAGTAAGTAAGACGATCCTTTCTTTTTAATTGGTCAATTGTTTTTTTCTCCTTTCATCCATCATTCTGTCACGACAATATTAACCTTTTGGTTTTGCAATCTGTTACCCATCATTAAACTTTGTACACATTATTCAAACTTTTATCTTAAAATAAAGTAACTTAAAACCAGCAAAGTTATGTATTTATGAAAGGAAAATCTAACTAAACTGGATGAAAATCTAATAAAAAGTCTCTTAGTTTAAGGAGCTTAAAGTTTTTAAATTGAATGAAAAAGTTACTTATTTCAATGCTACCATCCTTAGCATTTAACAAAGCTGAAAGCTTTTGAGTTACAAAATTACTTAAATATCCATCAATATTTATTAGCAAAGTTATATGGATGATGTTTGACCGTGATCAGTTAGCCTTCAAGATTTATTAATATTTGTTTTTTGGTAGATATTTAAAATTTTAAGAATGTGAATGGAAAGGGTTGAGTGCGTGATGACACCCGATTCCGTATAAAATATTTTTCTTATTTTTAAATATATAAAATATTATATAGAGTGTAATGTAATTTATCAGTATCATATAAAATATTAATAACACAATATTACTACTATTGTCTAGACATAAATAGAATAAAAAAAGGGTAATTGGATGGAAACCCCTGATCCCATGTATCATTTGGTACCCACTAATCCCCCATCCCCTGATTATCTCAAGTTTGCCTTTGGCAAGACTCGAACCCAGGACCTCTCCTGAAAAGTGGCGGCTGGTGGCCACTGGCTATTACCCAGTGGTTATCACAATGTAATTATATATATATATATATATTATATATATATATATATATATACGAGCATAGTGCACTATCTTGTACGTATAGATCCCCTCACGTATCAATTTTTTATTTTTGTTGTAAAATAAATAAATAACATGGCCCCTATAAATTTTATGGTTTAAAAAAATGGCATGTGAGGGGTTCTATACCTATGCTTAGTTACATGATAGCCACAGCGGATTGTTATAAATATTGTTTTAGTATGTAATCTTTCTACATGACTAACCCAAATGGTGTTGCTTAGGCAAAACTCATACCCAGTAACAATTTTGGAGATGATAGTCTTTCCATCTACATCAACACATATATGAAGCGAAAAGAAAATAATCACTAATCATGCACGATTAAAACAAACCTTTAATCAACGACCCAGAAGAATAATCAGCCTCAAATCTTCCAATACCTACATGTTAAAAGAATTAATTAAGTTTATGATGATAGAGGAAAAAAAAGGATATGATGAGTGCTTACAGAGTTTGATTAGATCCTAATAATATTAATTAAGTATACGTAGATAACGATAAGAATTTGAGTCTATGTGATTTATGGGCCTTCAAGATTTATTAATATTTGTTTTTTGGTAGATATTTAAAATTTTAAGAATGTGAATGGAAAGAGGGTTGAGTGCGTGATGACACCCGATTCCGTATAAAATATTTTTCTTATTTTATACAATATAAAATATTATATAGAGTGTAATGTAATTTATCAGTATCATATAAAATATTAATAACACAATATTACTACTATTGTCTAGACATAAATAAAATAAAAAAATAATTGGATGGAAACCCTCTGATCCCATGTACCATTTGGTACCACTAATCCCCCAGCCAGGCTAGTGTCCAGGTGATTCTCAACCACTTAATAATCTCCTGATTATCTCAAGTTTGCCTTTGGCAAGACTCGAACCCAAGACCTCCCTGAAAAGTGGCGGCTGGTGGCCACTGGCTATTACCCAATGGTTATAAAGAATTATACATATATATATATATATATATATATATTAGAAAAAGTGAATATATGACTATCTTGTACGAATAGATCCCCTCACATATCAATTTTTTTTTTGTTATAAAATAAATAAATCACATGGCCCTCATAAATTTTATGGTTTAAAAAAATGGCATGTGAGGGGTTCTATACCCAAGTAGCTACATGATAGCCACATATTATATATATATATATATATATATATATATACTAGGTCTTTTACCCGCACGATGCGCGGATTGTTATAAATATTGTTTTAGTATGTAATCTTCCTACATGACTAACCCAAATGGTGTTGCTTAGGCAAACCTCATACCCAGTAACAATTTTGGAGATGATAGTCTTTCCATCTACATCAACACATATATGAAGCGAAAAGAAAATAATCACTAATCATGCACGATTAAAACAAACCTTTAATCAACGACCCAGAAGAATAATCAGCCTCAAATCTTCCAATACCTACATGTTAAAAGAATTAATTAAGTTTATGATGATAGAGGAAAAAAAGGATATGATGAGTGCTTACAGTTGATTAGATTCTAATAATATTAATTAAGTATACGTAGATAACGATAAGAATTTGAGTCTATGTGATTTATGGTTAAAATTTTTTTTTTGAAGCTAATTTTCTATAAGTATATAAAATTAAGTTTAAAGATTTTTTTTAATATTTTGTCTAAAAAATTAGTTTATGGGATTTGAGATTTGGTTGCCATGGTTTGGAGATTTTGTACGCCTAAAACAAAAAAAAATGTGGATATCATCAAATTTAAATATTTTTTAGTCTTTTATTTATTTAAATAAAAAATTCAAATAAATGAGGTTGGTTAGGGAGTAAATTGAGGTTTGGGGAGGTTCGGGAATAGGTTAGGAATAGTCTTAGAAAGGTTTGGTAACTACTGTTTTAGTTATTATATATTTAGAAATAAGTATTTTTTAATTGATGTTTATTTTTGTCATTATATATATATTTGTTAAAAGATTCAGCTACTCTGCAAAACATAAAAATATATACAAAAAACTTCAACTACCAGATTTCAGCTACATGCTATCAGCCATCAGCTAGTTTTGCCAAACATACCCAAAGACTTTATGAAAAGAGCTGATTTCTATTGAATAATACGTGAGGTATTAGTGATGATAGTTTAATAGTGAATGAAGAAGATGGTGATTTACAGAAAGGGGTATTTATGTCATATCGTATACAGTAACTTTCAACATTTCCAAAAATAAAGAAAGCTATTTTTTATACGAGTCATATGCTCGTGCAATGCGGCGGTGATGGTGGTAGTGGCGCGGGGTGGTGGTGGTGGCGACGGGTGGCGTGACGGGTGGTGGGGCAACAATGGTGGTTAATCTAAAGGTAATTAATGTAAAAGAACGTAATGTAGTTATTTTAAAGATTGAGAGATTTATGTTATAAATTACGAGTATTTCATTAAGGGTATTATAGTTTTATTAGGTAGAGATGTTTAAATTAATGAATAAAGGATAAAAGTATTTTAGGTAGTTGAATTCTTTATTTGAGATTTTTAAGAGATTAGATCCCCTTTTATAAGATATTATAGATAAGTATAGTATAGATGTAATCTTACTAGTCTAGGAAAATATAATATCTACCATTATACAAATAAACCTGCTCAAGATTTTGCTGCCCAAAAGGAGATTACCTCAACTCATTTCTTTGACATCGTTATCTTATCACTTGATTTTGTTATGTATAGTGATTTTGCTTATATAAGAATTATTATTCTCTCTGTCACATTTTAAATATGACTAGATTATTTTCCGCGTAATATGTAGATTATATATAACTAATAAAATACTAATGTTTCATATATTTATATTGACAAATTATAAATAAAAAGTGTTGAATAACAATAATGTTATATTTGTTTATATATAACAAAATGAGTTTAATGATATATAGAAAAGAAATTGGCACGATGTAGAAAAAAAAAGAGATAGATTTTAGTGATCAATTCTCTACTCCTAATCTTCATATGTAAGAAATAGGGGCTTCAAGTTTGATGCATCATTATGAAGATGGTGAAAGATTTAAGGGATCGTAAGTTTTTAAAACTTGTAATTATATTATTTGTCTATTAATAACTTTCTTTGCATCTAAGAGTTTATGAAACAAAAATTAATAATTACTATTAATATATTTAAATTTATATATGAAAGCTAAGTTTTTCTTTTTTAGACCATTTCTCAGATTTATGGGTGTCATCCTTGCGCATGGATCATGCTAATCTTCTCTGTATGAAAGTTAAGTATTAGGGGTGAGGAAAAACCGAATCAAAAAAAAAAAAAAATGAAAACCGTTCGAACCGAAAAGACCAAAAACCGAAAAAAAAACTAATGGTTTTTTGTTTTGATTTTCTGAAAGCCAAAAGTAATGATTCAGTTTTGGGTGTATATGAAAAATCGAACCAACCAAACCGAAACATAATATTGTTTACTTTATTTTATAGTTGTATCATTTTATTAATTTAACAAACATACGTAAATAAAAGATGTTGAAAATGGGTGATACTGTCATTTTTATAATTTGTTATCTTTTGAATATTCTAGACACCATTTACATACCAAAAATATCTTTTATTTAAATATCATTAGATATTAACGATGTAAAACTAAATACGTATAAGAGTTAAATTTATAACCAATATTTATTACGTTATACGATAAAAAGTCATAATTTGAAAAAACAATAAAAATAAAATAAGTGATTTTATAAAGATAATATAAAGTTTATGAATTATTATCTATAATTATATCATTTAAAATTACTTTCATAATTATAAGATGTAAGAAATTATTTTCCATAATTAATGATCATATTTAAATTTATTAAATTAAAATTAAATCTAAAAAAGTTATAAAAGGTATATGACATCAGCATTTTGATCTAATGGTTCTAATTAAAAGTTGAAATTTATCTAAGGGTCTAAACTTCTCTATTTTGGAATTAAGGTTTCTCTTTTATATATATTTAGAAATAATTTACCTTTTTAAATCTTTTTCTTTCAGTTTTGACCGTAAATATTTTTGTTTATGTTATATAACAAGTAATATAAAATGTATATAAATGAATTGAGCTTTAAATATATTTTTTATTGATATAATTTCACCAATTATTGTATAATAACAACAAAAATATTTACGTTCAAAGTAAAAAAAAACAATTACAAAGTCAAATAACATTTAAAATGATACATAGTGAGTAGAAAGATTTATCATTTGCAATATGAAATGCTAGCTCCCAAAAATATGAAAAACATCATAGATCGAGCTTTGTATATTATTTTTTACCTAAATTATAAGTCGAATCACAATCAAATCCTGGTTTAGTAAAGCTTATCATTATTCTATATTCAGTTATTGTTATCACTTCTATTTTTACATTTCCTTCTTAGTTTTGGAATTTAAATAAATATCTTTTATTTTGTCCAAACATGAGCAATTATTTTTTATGTTTTATCTTACTAACATACCACTTTTACAATTTGTTATATTATTTAACTATCTTGTTACCCAAAAATCCTAAAATGAAAGCAAATTCTTGTTCGACGGTTTAGCTTGTAGGATTCTATAAAACTTAATTGTAAAATGTTTTGGAAATTCAAGTCATTAGAGAACTCGAATTGCTTGACATCGATATATTCTTGTAAGCTAGATTATGTAGCGTGCCGCATAAATTTTGAAAATTATTTAATTAATGATAGTTGGTAAATAGATTTTATGAATTATCTCTTTAATGTTATATTTAGGACATCACGTAAGGAGGAAAGTGAAATAATAATAAGTCAGTGATATATTAATTTTTTTTGTGTTACTTGTGTTTAAAAGGGAAAGGTAATATGCAACTTTAGAAAATCCATATCCATAATACATGTAATGATGTAAATATAATTTCTTATGAGGGATAAATAAAAGATAAGATGGTATTTAAAATAATAATCCTTAATTTTGTGTAATTACTTTATTGGTCTATAAAATTTGAATATACAGAGTAAACTTCTTCTTCTTAGTATATTTTTTGTTATTTTGTTCTTGATTAAAAGCCATCCTCTTATTCATTTTTTCTTTACTGTAGGATCACATTGAGCACAAGGAAGAGTTAAAAGAAGTTAAAAGTACGCTAACCAACAAGAAGGTAACTGCTTTATTTAGTTTAAGGTAATTATATTATATAAAAGTATCCTATCACTTTAACAATTTTGCGTTAGTTATCTGTTTTTGTTGTCTAACACCACTATGTATCTACGTCTGACCCTGACCAGTGAACTGGTAAGAAAACCGGTTCATCATCCGGTCCGGTTGTAAAAACGTCAACTAGACGTGTTCTTGCTAGAATATTTTTTACTATTATTTTTTGTTCATGGTTAATAAGCCAGCCTCTTATTGCATTGTCTACTTATTACCATAGGTTGATCACATTCAACGGACGGAAAATTTAAAAGATGTTAATAGCGTGCTACACAGCTACAAAAAGGTAATAACCTTATTTAACTTAAAAGGTGATTATTATATATAAAAATTGGGAAAATACCTGTGCAGCAAATTGCACAGAGGGTTGGGTAATGGTATGAAACAAGTTAACCATTGGGGTGTTAGTCAAGTGATCAGGGGGTTTCCACAATATGGTTTTTTCATATGGGGTTCAGGTGCAAATCCTGACACATGTAAATACGGCGAAGCCCTTAGCAATGCTATACACATGTAACATACGGGGAGCAAACCCTTTATGGCGTTGCCAATAGTCAAATTGGCGTGGGCGCACCCGCATGGGGGTGTTAGTCATTTACTCATTTATCTGTTGCTACCTTTAAAATTTGAATAATCGATTATGTTAAAATAGAGAGATGACTTTTTAACTTTTATGCAGCAAAATTTGAATAATCGATTATGTATAAAATGCATAAATAAATAGTGTTTTATTCTAAAACAATGATAATTTGAAAACTTATACATGCAACCATGGTGGTATCTTTTTCCTTTTCTTTTATTTATAGCAGTAAAAAAACTAAAAGTCAGTGTAAAAAAGTCTTTATATGTATAACTAGTAAATGCAAGCCCCACATTGCGGGACCTCAGTTGTCATGTTTCCATTTGTTGTTAGTGCGGTTTTACAAACGAAAAATGTTTTAAAAAAATATACAAAAGAAACCTTAAAAGCAACATCAGAACTGCTCTGTCATTACATAGTCGTAGATATGTTGACTCCCAACGATAACAGATAAACAAAATATGAATGAAAACCTAAAACATTCTAAATTGTGAGTATCTATTTTTTTTAAGACCAATATCCCAAATATACCATCTTAGAAATTTTAAACGGGTAGGTTTTTGATTTATTCTATAGCATCATTTTTTTGGATGAGTGAAATTCTTGTTTATTCATCTTTCTAAAAAGGAGTCCCAATGACAATTCCTTTTTATACATATTTAATAATAACAAAAATACATGAACTAAAAATAAAAATAAAGTATCACAATGAGATACAAATTATAAGGAAAAATATATTTATATGATTTATAAATCAATTAAAGAACATCAAAACTACAAAAAAATTAATTATGTATAAAAACATGTTAGATCAATCATTTTAAATGAAAACATGTTACTAAATTTAATTATGTAAAAAATTTTAATTTAAGATATTAGGAGCTAAAACTAATATATGCTAAATATATAAAAGGTTATATAAATTATAAAACTCAAGAGTATGTAAAATTAAAAATTAGAAAAGAAACAAAATAATAAGGGATAAACTATAAATTAGGTTTCTATAATATGTAAAAACCAAATAAAAAAAAATGAGTAAGGGGTGGGTTGGGATTTGAACCAAGATCCTCACCTTAGAATATGAATGCTTTTACCACTCCTTCCAAAGACTTGATTTAAATCTTAAATGTTACTGTTCATCAAATGTTATTATTCATCATTCAACTTATCTTAATAAAGGTATATAATTTTGATGTTATTATTCATCATTCAACTTATCTTAATAAAGGTATATAATTGTGAACTGAGAGAATTTGAGGAAAATATTTTGATTAAAAATTAAATATAAAATGATACATATACAGGTATTTATAATTAGGAGAAACTAGTATTTCTACCCGGGCGTTGCCCCGGGAGAAAAACAAAACTATTGTGGCAAAAGTTAAAAAACATTAAGCCAAAAAACAAATTTTTGTGGCAAAAGTTAAAAATATAAAAGTTTTGGTCAAAAGTAAAAAAAATGAAACTTTGGTAACAAAATTTAGAAACCAAAAGTTATCGAGGGAGACTTAAAAAAAAGAAACTTATGTGGAAAAAAAGTACAAAAGTTAAGAAACGTAAACTTGAAAACAAAGTTTGTTTGGCGAAAGTTTAAAAAACAAAAGATACGTGGCAAAAAATAATAGGGGAAATGTAAAAAAAAAAAAATTCTTTGGCGAAAATTTAAAAAGTTAAAGTTATGCAGTAAAAATAAGAAATAAATAACAAACTCCGTTAAATACCTTTTTGTAACTACCGTTAGTTAACGAAATAACACTTAACGGTCGTTAAGGGCGTTAGTTATTTTGGTTGTGCATTAACATCTTGTACCTTAAGCATGTAGGGGAGTACTTTTAGCTACAGTACTCCTCCCCCTCACATTACCAAGTTACTTTTTAGTATTTATATATAATAACCAACTAGTTTAACAAACTCTTAGGGGGTGTTTGGTTCATTGAATTCTTAGGAATTCATTAGAACATTGAAATTGGAATTTGAATTTGAATTTTTTTCTATGTTTGGTTGAGAAAACTATGGAATTGGAATTCTAAACTTTCCTTCAAATTCCCTAAAATAAAGAATTTACAATTCCTTCAATTATCCCATGGAAAGTTTTAATTCCAATGGAATTCAAACATTTTGACAAAATAACCCTTCCTATGAAAAGTTACAAACCTTTGTCAACGATCCCACTAGACTGCTTTTCTTCCTTTCATCGATTGACATAACACCAGGTCGGCCACCATATACCACCATCGCTTAACACCATCCACCACCACCAACACCACCGTGGCTATTAACCACCATCAGCCATAGATCGATATAACCATGTAAACGAATATTCACCACCACAGAATATTAATCACCGTCAACCATAGATCTTGGTAAACATGTAAACGTCGGCCGGAAAAAATGGAGGAATAGAATTAGGTTTTTGATACATGTCTGAAATAAAAAGAATAACTTATTGTGACTGAAATTGCTTGCTATGGGTATCAATTTATCATATGTTTTTTGCCTTTTGTTTTTGTTTGTACATGAAATCAAAAATACGGTCGACAAATAATTTGAAGATCGGGAGGAAGGGGTTGACGAGGGGCTGGTTGTGAAAAGAATTGGGGGCATGTATGTACTGTGTAGTCATATCTCAGATGTATATGTATTTATTATTATATTAATATTAATATTAAATATATTAATTATTATTATTATTATTGTTATTATTACAGTATAGTATATATTTTCTTAAAATGAAAAGAGAATTATTATTTATAAAGAATATATAAAAGGTTAATTCGGTCTTTTAACATAGCAGGTGTTTGATTTTTTTTAATTGAATTCCGTTGAATTCTGTCAACCAAACACAAGTCAGTTTTTAAAATTTTCAGATTCCAATTCCTTCAAATTTCAATTTTTTTAACAGAATCCAATTCCTAGAAAAACATTCTGCGAACCAAACTGCCCTTAATATTTACATAAGTGGTCTTTCATCTTGTAATACTTGCTCAAGTCGTCTTATTCTATAGTTGGGTAATGCAAAGCATAAATGGAGGCGTGTAACATTTGCTTTGTATAATGTTGTACGCATTTTGGGTACAACCTAGTAGGCTAAATGGCTAGGTCCATACCCATAAGACTATTAGAAGTAGGGGGTTCTTTGAAAGAGATCACATGATATTTTTTGTGTCATGTGACATCTTAGTCATAAGAAGGGATTATCCTCCTTGGAGCAAAGCTTTCTCTTAAAGACCAATTTCTTTTTTTTACATTTGTTTTTTTTACTATTAATTAAAATGTATTAAAAAAATGTAGAAAAAGTTAATAAAACAAAATAATACATACTAAATTAAGTTCTTAAATAAAAACAACATACTAACTTAAGTTTTGAAGGTAGGTTATTACATATTACTCCACCGTAAGCATGTTGTATGTTTCTAGGCTTTTTATGGCATGGATATTTTGAATTCGTTGTTCCATGGGAGTCACTTGATCCCAATAAGCCGGTTCCAGAGAAGCTTCATCCAGGTTGTAGTCTTGACAAATAGCCTTGTCCTCGTCCTCCAATATCATGTTATGCAAGATGATACAAACGTAAATCACGTCTTGCATGGCCGTTTTGACCCAATATAGTGTCGGATGATTAAGAACTTTCATCTCTTTATTAACACACCAAATGCCCTTTCTATACTCTTTCGTGCCGACTATTGCTTTTTCTTAAAAAGCTTTCTCTTTTCATCATCCGGATCGGTAAAAGTCTTAATGAATCTTGCGTATTCGGGGTACATCCCGTCGCCCAAGTAGGATCCTCTTTCGTAAAAGTTTCCGTTTGCATAAAACAAAGGTAAAAAGAAAAATAAACATATTAGTAAAAAACATTCATATAAACAACCACATTAGCATATTCAACCGATCAATGTTTCTGGGGTCTCACTATCGGGCAGCGTTGCAGGATCGCTAGCTTGAGAGGAAAAATTCCTCTACGGGACTAAGGGGTTCCTCGACATTTACCCTTTTTTAAATAACTACATTAGTTAACAATAAATATACATAAAATATATACCTAAGGGCGTCAAAATGGATTTGAGTTCTTCAAGAACAAGCGACGACTCGAACACATTGAAGTCATTATGGGACCCTTGCGGCCCAAAGAATGCATTCCAAATCCATAGATCATACGATGCAACCGCTTGAAGGATCAATGACGGTCTACCTATGTCACCCCGTGTGTGAGTGTCGCGCCTCCGGTGAGGTCCTCTCCACCATTTGCAAATACTCATCCAGCAAGTCGCTCGCCACGCCGTATGCTAGTTGTCGAATTGCGGATGTACACTTTTGAAGTGCGGTGAAACCTAGTTTTCCCGCAGCGTTGACTATTTGTTGAAAATATCTATACTCCCTTTCCATGTCGCCCACAATCTTAAAAACAAACCCTTATGCATTCTAAACCGACGTCTAAATTGTCTCGGGGTGTAAGTCGGTTGATCCGCGAAGTAGTCGCGCGTCAAGTTCTCTTGTGCCTCTACACGACGATATACAAGAACCACCCTTCTTTTAAACGCGGTCGCTCTTCCTCTTCCTCCCCCGTGACCCTCATGGCCAAAGTAACGGCGGCGACAACCGCACTCTCAACGGCGTCATCATAATTATCCGAGCCCATAGAATCAAAAGACAACGATGATGATGACGAAGACGACATTAGATGAGCCATAATATGGTGGTGGTGATGGTTGTAAGTGTGATTTAGTATATAGTTGTATGTTGTGTGTGTGTTTTATAAATGAAAAGGTATAGTATATATAGATGAAATAAGGAATGAAAGGAAAAAAGAAAAAATTAGTCAAAAGTTTACGTTTGGGTAGGAAAAAAAGAGTTGTTGGCTCGTTTATTTGTGGTGTTTGATCCCGTCCGATTTTAGTCGTGGTGTCCAATTTTTTAAACGAGAACGCCACCCGGAGCGGTATGCCTGGCGTTCTCCAGGCGTTCTCCAGCGTTCTAGAAGGCAATAACGCCTTGCTCCTCACAGTCTACAAATCATCAATTTTTTCTTATTACCTCTAGACCATTATACTTTTCAAACATCTATGTTATGTTATGAAAACTTTAAATTATGTTTTTATTAGGCCCATTTTGTTTATTTCCAAAATTATGTCTAACAAAATGACCAAGTGGAACATATTCTAAATTTCTAACAACTTGGAAAGTAATAAAAATAAACTCGATGGTAATGAGGAAGTGAAAATCAAAAGTTATTATAAAAGAATTCTACAACAACAACAACAAGACTGAATCCTTGCATGGTGGGGTATGGGGGACTGCTTCTATCCATAGGTAGAGAGACTGCATCCATAAAGACCTCCAACCAAAAAAGGAAAAAAGCAAGGGGTATAAAGAGTTTAGTAACCATAATTGCCGGTCGAGTATCCCTGGCTACATTAAAGGTACAGAAGGATAGCAAACATGCAACCTAGCATAATTTAGCGTAAGTCCAACAATACATATAAAATAGAAACCCAATTAAACATATTAAACACCAACATAAAAACATATAAATATAACCTCCTGCATAAAACCAAGCGTGTGGTATAAAAACAACCATGCATACATACATATAAGTAGGAATTAACAAAGAAGTCGGCCTAAAAAAATAACGGGTGCTAATCAACCTATGAAACAAAGAAGCTTAGGCCTAGCTGGCAAGGCACTTCCCCTCAAGCCCTCTCAGTTCTATTACTCCCAAATTCCACTAAACTAATCATAGTCCTCTAAGTATCCTCTCATTGGCCATATCCTCCGGCAGACAAAGCACTTTGGGGTCAAAAACAAACACTAGAGTAACCTCCCCCTCGTTGTAGGCCTACCTCTTCGCATGGCCAAACCAACTACAGAGGTCACATAGGACCAAAGTCTAAGTAAAAGTCTACATAACCTTTTCCCATATGCCTTTCACTCCTTGTCCACGACCTTCATTAGAAAAAACTCCTTTGGAGCATTCGGTATTCTGTTCTTCCACCTCAGTTGACCTACCTCTTCTCCTGGCAGGTCAAAAACCCACTCTAGCATCGAGTCACCTTAATTGGTCCCACTTCTTCTCCTGGCCTAACCCTCACTAATATCCTTGGGCAAGGCAATATGGGAAAATATGTTTATCTAAGTCGCCCAAAACCTACCCTATCTTATTCCTCTACTCTAATCCTAGTTCTCCAGGTAGTCCTAAACCTTATTTCTTTCGAACTAGATAAGCTCTTCTTGCATTGCTTCTACCCAACTTGAGTCTGCCATAGCCTCGTCAATCTTCTTTGGTTCCATCAGTGATAAGAAGGTGACATTAAGCATTGCTCGCTTGTGGCCCTTCTAGTCTGAACCCCTCTACTGGACTCTCCAATATTTAGTCCATTTACCGTAATGACTAGGATTTGAAACGACAATATCAGTGCAAAGCACCAGTGAGTAACCATTTCAGTTGGAGGATCCTCATAAACTATCTCCACATCCTCATCAAAGTCAGTGAGGTCACAATTTGCATCATGAAAAAATTCATTAGAAGGCATTTCTTGAAATATTGGAGTAGTTTCCACTGGAACTGATACTGGAGTGGCACGTACATCAGATCCAATAACAAGTTCCTAAGGTAGTTTGAAACTTATTGAAGGATAAAATGGAGTGTCACTGGTGGATTTTTCAGGTTGAGCTGGTTCTGAGTCAGTGTAACCAATAACATTGTTTTGTTAATCTTTAGACTGATGAGCATTGTCAGATTCACCAAAACTGATTGGAGAGACTGGAGATAAATCAAGGCTTGGTCTTTTGTTGATTGCAACATTTGATTCATCGAATGTGACATAAACTGACTCTTGTACCTTTTGGAGTCTAGAATTAAAGACTCTAAAAGCTTTGCGAATATCTGAATAGCCCAAGAAGAAACCTTCATCAGCCTTTGCATCAATTTTTCCTAGATGACTAGAATCGTTTAAGATATAAACTAGACAACCAAACACATGAAAATAACCAATGTTTGGCTTACGATTCCTGAGGACTTCCAAGCAGTCTTCTTGTGTCTCTTAACATAGACTGACCGATTCTTTCTTTTTACAACTCCATTATGTTCTTAGGAGTGTGCTGATGAGAAGTTCTAAGAAATGCCTGTGCCAGTACAGAAGGACTCCAGTGTCTGATTCTGGATGAGAGAGATGATTTCAGCAGCAACATCACTCTTTGATTTGAGGAAGATAATCCAGCAGTATCTGGTGAATTCATCAACCACAACTAGAGTATATCTCTTACCAGCTCGAGTTTGAACATTCACTGGACCAAAAAGATCCATATGAAGCATGTGTAGAGGTTAAGTTATGCTGAAGTTCTGCTTGGTCTTGAAACTAGTACGTTTCTGTTTACCCATCTCACACCTTGGACATTGCTTTTCTTTATTGAAAAAAACTGGAGGAATCCCATCAGCCAGTTGTTTGCGAGACAACTTGTTAATATTCTTGAAATTAAGACGAGATAACCTTTTATGCAATAACTAGTTGGTATCCTCAACTGCTTTGGTATAGAAACACTGTTGTTTTGGAGAGATTTCCATACCCATGATGTACACATTTCCTTTTCTTGGAGCAATCATCACTACCTTCTAATCGTTGTTAAATATGGTGCCCTGAGCAATATCGAATAATACTTTGTAGCCATTATCACACAGTTAACAGACACTGATCAGTTAATATTTCAAACCATTCACAAATGCAATCTGTGTAAATTTGACTTGGCCATTATCGATAATATCATATCCTTCAGTCTTTCCACTTCCATCATTACCAAATGTCACTATTGGCCCATCTTGAACAGTGAACTCTTCCACCAGGGGCTTACATCTGGTCATCGTTCTTCCAGCAATGCTGTCCAGATACCATGTATGCTTCTTTCGATCGCCCTGCACACCCACAAAAATCATTAGTTCTTTTTGTGAACCCATCTTTTGATGGGTTCACTGGACTCTCCCTTAGAAGTCACAGTTGATTCTTGCTGGTTTAAACTGGAACTCGTTGAGCCTTTTTGTCAGCACCAGTAGCAAGAGTAAAATTGATTGGAATGATGGGTTTCTTACCTTTTTTCTTTTCAAATTAGCTCGAATTGAGCTTTAAAAAAAGGTAATTGGATAGGAACCCCTGATCCCATGTACCATTTGGTACCCACTAATCCCCCAGCCAGGCTAGTGTCCAGGTGAATCTCAACCACTTAATAATCCCCTGATTATCTCAAGTTTGCCTTTGGCAAGACTCGAACCAGGATCCCCCTGGAAAGTGGCGGCTAGTTGTTGTTTTGAAAAGACTTTTGTGTTTTGTTGTACTAAAAATGACGAAGTTAACTTCAAATTATTTTGTCTAGAATTGCAACTTTAAACTTGTCAAGTCAACAGTTGAAGTTGACTCTCCAGACGCAACAAAATGTTATCTTCTTTTGGCACCTGAGCCTCTCCAGAAGATTTGGACTGGGGCTTAGGAAAGGACACAATTTTCTTCTTAGGAGTCTTGGGCTCCTTAGACTGATGAGGCAAAGGTTTGTTACCAGTGACCTTCTTGACTGGAGCAACTGCCAGTTTTGCTCCAGTTTTGACCTTAGATGGGTTAGCCTTTTCTACTTCAGTATTGACGCATTTAGGCAAATCATATTCAATTTCAGGCCTAACATGTGATGGTAATTTATGAAGTTCAGGGACAACTGCTGCAATATGCACATCACCATTTAAATATGCCTTTTTCTTGCACAACATGCATGTTGGATGCAGCATCATAAGGTTTTTTGGTTAAAATCCAAGACTCGATAACCTTTTGTTCCTTTTCTAAAACAATTTTTAATTCATCATTTTCTTGTTTTAGAGCTTCATTAATCAATACTTGTTCTATCAAGGCCAACTGGACACTTTGTAAATCAGACAACTAAGCTTTTACAGTGTTTAGTTCAGCAAAATCTTCCTCTAAATGTTTTATGCTATCAGATCAGACAGTTTCGACAAAAATTAAATCACAATTGAGTGATTCAGCTTGGTCCAGTTTCAGTTCTGGGTCGGTCTCATTATCATAATCGCATACCTTTTTCAAGACAATATCCACCCATCTCCCAGCGATAACATCATCCTTCACCACATGTTGCTGTTGTTCTTCCAAAGACACGAAACAAAGATCCCCACCCTCTTCTTCATCGTCAGATGAATCATCAGAGTTTTTTCAGTTTTTAGTGGTTTTGCCATCATGCATTTGTTTATTGTTTCAATCTGTTTAGACATGAGAGCAATTTGAGCCTTAAGCTTTTTGTATTTCAACTTATAGCTGGTATACGTACCAGTGAGGCTTTCATTAGGAAGAGAATTTGGAAGTAAACTATCACAAAAATTTTCAAGAAGAATATCCTAATCCTTTTCTCTACACCCTAGCCTCTCAATTGATTTATCAAATTGGTAAATCTGGTATACGTTCCAATGAGGCTTTCATTAGGAAGATCAAAGAAGGATTCATACTGTTAGGTCCAGATTTACTGGACTCGCTCCAGACTCGACTACTGGAGCCTTACTGAAGATCTGTCCAGAAATGATAATTACTGGACCTACTCCAGACTTAGAATCTGGAGTCCCTCTGAAGATTTGTTCAGAAATAATGGAAGACCAGTGAGCAAATACTTGTATAGGAAATCTGGAGTATTCTCCAGATTAGCTCACTGGACTTCACCCCAGTCCAGATCTATTCTACTGAAGATATTCTCACTAAAGTCAAAGACTGAAGTCAGAATAAAGAAGACTGACAAATGGCGGAGTCACTGGAAGTCTTACCAGATCTGAACACTGGAGGATTGTCAGTGTTCTAGACCTTACAATTCTGAACACTGATATCGAGGAATTGACTTTTTCCTTTACACACTTTTCCAAAGAACATTCCACTTGTTCTTTACTAAAGTACCTACGTGTGTGAAGGTGGTTGGTTAAAAGAATAAAGTCATATTGATGTGACTTTATCCTTGTAACTTAACCAATGCATTTAATGATCTTGTCGGTTCATTAAATGCATGCAACCATATTTGTACGGCACAATTTCACTGGTGAAATTGTTTGCCTATAAATACAAAGTCATTTCTTTGAGAAAATTACTTTTAGCATTAAAGGTGAATTTGTCTAAATACTCTCGATCTTAAACAGGGATACTTCACAACTTTAAGTATCTCGATCCAAAGAGTTTATTTGGCAAATATAGATCATTTGTAATTCATAGGTTGTTAGGATACTTACATATTTGTATTATCTTGATTCCGCACAACCTTGTATTTTATTTAACATCATAAATAAAATACACTTGAAAATATTACATTGTGTTCCACCTTTATTTTATTGTTTTTAGTCTTGTATTACTTTGTTTATATACTTGCATTTATATTCAAGTAATACTAGTCCATTCTAGTGATTATTAGACTTGTTGTATTTTACACTTATGGGTTAACCATCTCGTGCTAGGGACTTTACAATTGGTATCAGAGCAGAAGGCTAAACATTGCCTAGATCTGCTTCTTTGATGGCCACCCCAGAAAATACACAAGCAAGTTTTAATTTTGGTCCTGATCCTAATGTCAATGTTAATGATCAAAATAATGAACCACCTATTGTTAATAACACTAATCCACCACCTCCTCCTCCTACTCCTGCTTCTCCACATGTGCATGTGCACTAATCGAATAATCATGTTCCTAAATTCAGTGGGAATAGCGATGAATTTGGTACGTGGAAGGGTAGGATGATATTACATATCACTGGTATTGAGAGAAACATGATGAAAATTTTAAATGAAGGACCTTATGTCCCCACATCACCTCTCAATGCTCTTCTTGATCCAACTGGATCTAGAAGGGGCAGGGAAAAGAGGGAGGAACATTGGTCTGAAGAGGAGAGAAGATTGGTAAATCTAGATACCCTTCTCAAAAACATGATCCTCGGGGCTGTTCCTGAAACCTTAATTCCTACACTAGTTCTTTTTCCCAGTGCTAAAACCATGTGGGATGAACTAATGAACCAGTTTGAAGGAGGAGATGACACCATTGTCACCAGAAAAGTCTCCTTAAACAAGAGGTATGAGTCATTTTTTGCTCAGCCTAATGAGTCTCTCACTGGTACTTACACCAGATTTATGAGTATCATAAACCAGTTGAGAGGTCTTGGGGTTGAAAAAGACAAGGATATACTTCTGGAGAAATTTTGTGATATTCTGCCCACCAAATGGTCTCACATGATCTTGGTCTTACGACAAGGTAAAACTCTGCACACACACACTCTCTCAACTTTATATGGAGCTTTCAAGTACACTGAAGAAAATCAAGCTCAGAGAGTGGTGGCAGAACAAGATGTTTATAACCATGCCTCCAGTAGTCCTACTGTGGTTAGTCATACTGAACCACAAGGTACAGCACTGATATCTTCTGAGAATGTATTTTCTATGAAGAAGATGGTGTCTGAACTCATGGATTCTGGAGAAGCCAGTCAAATCTCTCAAGATTGTGATGAATCTGATAATGATGACCTGGTTGCTATGATTGCTAAAACGTTTAACCGTTTCAAAGCAAGAGCAAATAGGCCATCTGGACAATTTGCATCCAGTTCTTCAACTGATAAGACCAATATGACATGCTTTAAGTGTGGCAGAAAAGGTCATTTCATGAAAGATTGCAAGTCCAGTCAGTTTGTCTCACAGCCTGGTCCATTTTCTTCAAATAAAAAGCCTGATGATAGCTATAAATCGAAATACAAAAAGCTTAAGGCTCAGATTGCTCTCATGGCACAACAAATGGAAAATAATAATAAGTGCATGATTACAACAACTGAAGAGAAGTGGGTTCCTTCTGATGATTCATCTGCTGATGATGAAGAAGAAAGAGATTGCTGTTACATGGCTCTGGCAGACGAAGAGCACCTGGTAAAGGAAGATGTCACATCTGGACGATGGGTGGACATTGTTATCAAAAAGGTTAGTGATTATGATACTGCAACTGATCAAGAATTAAAACTGGACATTGCTGAAGCTCTTAATTCTGATTTGATATTTGTAGAAACTGTTAGATCTGATTGTGTAAATGGTCTAGAAACAGATTTTTCTGAGATAACTGTTTTAAAATCAAAATTAAAGGAACTTCAAGATATTGAACTGGCATTTCAAGCCCAGGTTCTGGTAACTGAACAATTGATTCAAGAAAAACAAGATCTTGAAGTCATTTTAGAAAAGGAAAAACTGGTGATTAAATCATGGCTTGAAACCAGAAAGCCATATGATGCTGGAATAAATCAATTTCCCACACAAAAACGTGCATATTTAGATGGAAATACTCATGTTGCATCATTAATACCAGTAATCGATCGTTTACCAGAGGGATTCAGGCCCGTTACTGTTTATGATGAGCCTGTAACTCCCAAGGCCAATATTCTCCCAGTTCAATCCCCAGAGGTTAAGACTGGAGCATTCCAGATGACTGCTCCAGTTAAAAAGGTCAATCTGAAGAAACCTTTGCCTCAGACCAATCCCCTACCTAAGCCTAGAACTGGAAAGGCTCAGTTTCATCTGATGAAAATGTTTTGTCAAGGTTAGAGAGCCAGTTTCAACTACTGACTCGTCAATTTCAAAGTTTTAATGCAAGATTAAACTTTATTGAGGGTACTTCATCTGGCCCTAGACAAAATACTAAACCTTTTTCCAAGAAAGAAAAATATATTTCTCCAGTTGAGAAAAAGAAAAAGGTTTCAAAACTATCAACCCCAGTGGTCTTTTCAACTAAGACCACAGTTGAAGAAAGTGAACTCAACCAGATACCTCCAGGGACCTATAAGGGAGGGTCCAGTGAACCCATCAGTCGATGGGTTCCAAAATCTAATTAATATATCTGGTGGATGTGCAGGGCGATCGCAAGAAATATATCTGGTATCTTGACAGTACAGCTGGCAGGACGATGACCGGATGTAAGACCCTGCTGGAGGAGTTCACCATTTCTGATGGACCCTCCATTACTTTTGGAAATGATGGTTGTGGAAAGACTGAGGGATACGGTGTTCTGAACAATGGACAAGTCAAGTTCAGACGAGTTGCATTTGTGAATGGTTTGAAATATAACCTGATCAGTGTAAGTCAACTGTGTGATGATGGCTATCAAGTTCTATTCAATATTGCTCAGGGCATCGTATTCAACAAGGACTGGAAGGTAGTATTGATTGCTCCCAGAAGAGGAAATGTGTACGTGATGGATATGGAAAGCTCTTCTTCAGAGCAGTGTTTCTATACTCAAGCTGATGAAGACACAAACTGGTTATGGCACAAAAGGTTATCCCATTTAAATTTCAAAAATATTAATAAGTTGTCTAGAAAACAACTGGCAGATGGGATACCTTCAGTTTCCTTCAAAAAGAAAAGGCCATGTCCAGGATGTGAGATGGGTAAGCAGAAACGTACCAGTTTCAAGACCAGACAGAATTTCAGCATATCTGAACCTCTTCACATGCTTCATATGGACCTCTTTGGTCCAGTGAATGTTCAGACTCGTGCTGGAAAAAGATATACCCTGGTGATCGTAGATGAATTTTCCAGATATTGTTGGGTTATCTTTCTCAGGTCTAAAAATGAAGCTGCTTCTGAAATCATCAGTCTTATCAAGCAAATTGAGCTCAAGTACAGTCGAAAGGTGTGTCAGTTAAGAAGTGACAATGGAACAGAATTCCAGAATGCAACTCTGGAGTCATTCTGTACTGACACTGGGATCTCCCAGAATTTCTCATCAGCCCGCTCTCCAGAACAGAATGGAGTAGTGGAAAGGAAAAATCGAACGCTGATAGAAGCTGCCAGGAGTATGCTTGCTGAATCTGGTCTGTCTACCAGTTTCTGGGCTGAAGCAATTGCTACTGCTTGTCACACCCAGAACCGATCTGTGTACATCAAAAGACACAAAAAGACAGCCTATGAAGTCTTAAGAAATAGAAAACCAAATATTGGTTATTTTCACGTTTTTGGATGTCCAGTTTACATCCTGAATGACTCCAGTCAGTTAGGCAAATTTGATGCCAAAGCTGATGAAGGGTATTTCTTAGGCTATTCAGCCATTCGCAAGGCCTTCAGAGTCTTTAACAAGAGACTGGAGAAGGTCCATGAGTCAATTCATGTCACATTTGATGAATCAAATGCCGCAATCAATAAACAGCCAATCCTTGGTACTCCCCCAGTAACTCCAATTGTCTTCTGTGAATCTGATCCTATCAACTACAATAAAGATTCAGAAGACAAAGTTTCCAGTCATCCTGATCTGGAACCTATTCAGAAAAAGAAACTCTCCAGTGGTACTCCATTCTATCCTTCTATTATTTTCAAGCTACCCTCTGAAATTAATATTGGATCAGATGTTCGTACTACTCCCCCAGTATCAGTATCAGTTGAGAATATACCAGAAATGTCTTCTTTGAATGGAAAACTTGAAAAAGAAGTTTATGTCAGACAACCACCAGGTTTCGTTGATGAAAAGCATCCACATTGGGTATATCGTCTGGACAAGGCGCTTTATGGCCTCAGACAAGCCCCACGTGCCTGGTATGATACTCTGACTAAACATTTATTGAAAAATGGTTTCAAAAGAGGCGCAATTGACAATACCTTATTTATTCTTCATGAAAAAGGTAATCTGTTAATGGTACAAATTTATGTTGATGATATTATTTTTGGCTCTACTGATGATAAAATGTGCAAGAAATTTTCAAAAATAATGTCAACTGAATATGAGATGAGTTTGATGGGTGAATTAACGTATTTTCTTGGACTCCAAATTAAACAGACCAGATATGGTATTTTTATTAATCAGGAAAAATATGTTAGAGATCTTTTAAAGAAATATGATATGAACTCTTCACCATCTAAACCCACTCCAATTTCTGCACCACTGACACTGGACTCTGATCCAGATGGTAAACCAGTGAACACCACTATCTATAGAGGCATGGTTGGTTCACTGATGTATTTAACTGCCAGTAGACCAGATATTATGTTTTCAACATGTTTATGTGCCAGATATCAGTCTAATCCAAAAGACTCTCATATGCTTGCTGTAAAGCGCATACTGAAGTACCTTAAGGGTGTCCCCAGTTTGGGTCTTTGGTATCCCAAAGGCTCAGGCATGGATCTAATGGGTTATTCAGATTCAGATCATGCAGGTTGTAAGATAGACACGAAATCCACTACTGGTGGATGTCATTTCCTTGGTGGCAAACTGGTTAGCTGGACCAGTAAGAAGCAAACTTCAGTTTCACTATCCACTGCTGAAGCTGAATACGTGTCTGCAGCCAGTTGTTGTACTCAGATACTCTGGATGAAGAACCAGTTGCTTGATTATGGTATTAAGTATTCAAAGACCCCAATCTTTTGTGATAATACCAGTGCCATTACTATCTCGAACAATCCAGTCATGCACTCCAAAACGAAGCACATTGATCTCAGGTATCATTTCATTCGTGATCATATTATGAAAAATAATATTGAACTCCATTTTATTCCCACTGACAAACAACTCGCTGACATTTTTACTAAACCTCTAGATGTCAAAACTTTTGAATATCTTGTTGGTGAGTTGGGAATGTTAAACCCTTAAATCTGGAACCTTGGTATTGAACGCCGTTGTGTACTATCAGGGATCCTTGATTTAAAGATTTATAAATTTATGACTGCTTAGATATCGAACGCCGTTGTGTACTATCTTTGCATTAATAGATTTCTGGATCAACATTCCAGGGGGAAAGACTTTGAAAGATATATTTTTGTTCTTAAAAATGTTTTAAGTTCAGGGGGAATTTATTAATTTATTTTCTCACTGGACAAAATTTTACAGAAAATATTACTGATACTTTGTAAATGTGTCCCTCTCACTGGTAATTAGACAGGTTGAAGTGCATGTTTGAGGTGACTTTTTGTCTCCTTGTAAATGTGTCCCTCTCATTTGTCTGTATTAGTTGACGTGCATGTTTGAGGTCACCAGTCTCTTTCAAATGGTTTTTCACTGGTACTTTACTGGAGTGTCCCTCCAGTGTACCATCAGTGCATGCTTCACTGGACTAATCCACCAGTGATACTGGAGTGTCCAGTCAACCTTCAGATGCATTGGTATGTCAGTCATAATATTTTTTTAATACTTGGTCAGTGTGCGTGCCACGTGTGCAAAATCTTTTGAAAATATATTTATCTTATTATCCTACGTGGCATGTAAATTTTTCAAAGAAATGATGGTATTTTTACCTTGGGAAGACAAAAAGTGCAACTTGTTACTGTTTGTGGGCTGTAAACCGTCACACATTAATGTGTGATGTGATGTATTCAATGCGGATCTCAGAACCCGATCAAAATTATATTTGATAATTTCAAATTAACCGTTTGAGTTCCATATTCTCTCTCCTATATATACCCACTTTCACTTTCAATTGCATTTACTTCGAACATATTTACTCCCAAATCATTCAAATTCCTTCATTTATTTCTTCATTCTTCATTTACTCCCATTCAATTTCCAATCATATATCACTCTCATAATTACTTCAATTCATCAAATCTTCATCAAAACCCTAATTCTTTAATCTCATCTTCATATATCTATTCATCATATTCAATGGCACCAAGACAATCCAATTCTCCTAAAAATCTGCTCGCCGCCGAATATGCTCCGGTTGCCAATATTGTTAAAGCACCACCCATGCTCTCACCTCTCTTATCGGACGACTGAATGCCTTTTTCCTCAGTTGTCCACTCTATGGTGCTTTCACACATAATCCTGGTAAAATGTATCATGATTATTTGTGTGAATTCTGGTATTCTGCTGTGTATGTTGAAAACACTAAAACCATCAACTACACATTGCAACAAGGCACCAGATCGTTCACTCTCTGTCGATTCTCTCAGAGATGTTCTTCAATTAAATTATTTGGCTGAGAATGAGATGGCAATTCCACTCCCCACTGGTATCAATTTCAGGGATGTGTGCAGATTGATGGGGCACACTGAAATATTGGATGAACATGGCCAGTTGTTAAGGAAAGGCACAATTTACATGAGTAAATTAACAGACTCATGGAGATATTTCTTCACTCATTTGGTTGAGTGCTTAGGTGGCAGTTCTGGAGGATTAGATCAGATCAATCAAATGCAACTCCAGATTGCCTACTGTCTTTGGTTTGGCTATAGAGTTGATTTCGCCCAGATATTCTTTGATGATTTAGTTGACCGTCTGAAGGTGAAAGGTAGAAAACCACACATTCCATATATTCGTTTTCTATCACTTGTTTTTCTTAGAGCTCTGGGTGCTGAGTATGATTTCGATACAAATCATTTTTCTGTTTGTGAATATCCGACGGAGTTGAGTTCCCTAAAATCAAGAGCTGGTGAGGTAGATATTCCTCCGACCATGTTTACTTTCCAAAATGATGCGCCTGATGAGCAAGCTGAGGCTCCAGATAGGGGTCAAATTGTTGTAAGACCCTGTGGAGTAGTCGATGTTGAAAATGTACAACCGATAACCCAGGTGGCTCCTGAGGTTCAACAGACTGAACGTACTACTCGACCCAGAACGTCCAGGCGCCTTATGAGGGCTGGAGTTCAGGTAAATCCAGAAAGACATCCAGGCGATGTCATGAATTTAGATGGGTCTCCGATTTTTGAACAAGAAAATATTGTACAAGATGCTGAGCAGGTTGAAAATGTACAAAATATTGAGCAGGTGACTGATGAATAGATAGAGAATGTTGCTCACAATGTTGAGCAGGAGACTGGTGAGCAAGATGCTCAGATAGACTTGAATGTAGAGGCTGGTGATGAAACTATTGGTGATCAGACAGTTAGGATGGCTCCAGATTGGGATGAGGTAGATTCCCCAATGTCTGAAGGTTTTGATGTAAACATGAATTTCCTGGGTGATGAAGTAGAAAATATTGACACATCTGCTATTGCTTCAGTCACCCAACCAATTATAACTGCTGAAATGCCACCACCACCACCAGAATCAAATGAACCACCACCAGAATCCACTATGCCACCACCCCCACCACCTTCAATTCCACAATCCACTCCTTATTTCACTCCTTCCACAATTCAAACTTCACAAACTCAACCACCACCACTTGAAACTCCAATCGACTTAACTGAACAACGTGTGCTGGACTCGACAGTAGTAACTGCTGAAACTACTTTTTGAAGAGGTCTGGACACAAGTACCTTTTATGACCAGAATGACTTCAACTCTTGATCCTCCCAGTGGTCCCTCTTCTTCTTCTTCAGCCGAGGTCCAAGGCCTTTTGAGTAAGGTGGTGGACCTGGAGAGATCACTCCAGTCTTCTTCCCAGGTTGTTTCCGATTTTAAATCTTTATTATCAAACAATCTTGCTTCTGAAATGAATATCTTTGCTGGGAATGAGAAGCTGGTATTTGAAAAGTTGGATGAACTGGTACTGGCCACAAATAACAACACTGAAAATCTCAAAGTGGCAGTCCAGGGATTAGAGGCTAGGCTGGTTAGTTCTGTTCAGACTGCAGTGAAAGGTGAACTTGTTCAACCACTGGCAGGTCTGACAGATGAGGTTAAGAAATTGACAACCAGGATAAGTAGTTTGGAGAGTAGGCCAACACTGGATCAGAATGCAGTTGTTAGCACTATCAGTGATGAGGTTGCTAGAAGTTCAGACATGGAATGTTAAAAGAAATTTCTGAAGAGATTTCTGGGTCTGTTCTTAGAACTATTCAGGATAGTTTGTTGCCTCAAGTGGTTCAGATAATAGAAACTGAAATGCCAAAGAACTTGCCTCAGGAAGTTGAATTTATCAAGAAGGAAGTAACTCAACTAAGGAAGACTGTAACTTTTGGTGCTCTGGACAGACATATGCTTGAACAGTTGTGGAATGATCTCAAGTCAAGAACTGGTGATCATTCCAAGGGGGAAAAGTCGTCTGTAGCCACTGAGTCTGGTCCAGAAGGTTTGGTCAGGAAAAAGAAAGAAGTGGTTGCCAGTGCTATTGAAAAGGCCTTTGCTACTGAAAGCATCGTGCAACGAAAACAAGTGACTGGTACTGATACCAGTGCACAATTAGCACAGAGGGCACTTGGCACTGAAGCCATTGTGCAGGGTGAAGAGGCTGCTAGTACTGATGCCAGTGAGCCCCAGTTCGAAGCCTTCCCAGATATCCCAACAACTCTGAAGTCTGTAAAAGGAAAGAAACATATGGTATCTGGAGAAGAAACTGAAACTGCTGAAGGTTCATCAGAGTTTCCTACTGCTGATGATGACACCTCGAAGAGACTGGAGCAAGAATGTATAATGATTGAAATATTCAAGAAAAATCAAAGAGATGAACTGCTGGCCACCAAAGGGAGATGGCAAATATGGGGACTCTGGATTCGTACAATGCTGGCAGGTTGGGCATTCATATTGATGTATACAAAAAGATGAAGGATGACCCCAGAGTTCATCAATGTCTGAATGCATTGGATGATGTACACATTCGCTCCAGGTACTCTGAAGAAGAACAGGTTTATGATGCAGTTACATATGGTGTCAGTGTAATGGAACTGATCAGACAAAGGACGGAGGAACTGTTGATGGCTGTAAATATAGTTGCATATTTTGTTTCACAAAGTAAATGATCAGATTTAGTCTAAGTTAATATTAAAAGATGAAACTGAAAACACTGATGATCTATAAAGTGTTTTCCAGTAACTTAAATTTTTTAGACTAAGTCAAAACTAGTGTTTTTCAAGCATACAAAATTGTATAGATATAAGCTTGAAAACACTTGCATTATTTCTAAACAAATAGGGGGAATTTGTTAGGTCCAGATTTACTGGACTCGCTCCAGACTTGACTACTGGAGCCTTACTGAAGATCTGTCCAGAAATGATAATTACTGGACCTACTCCAGACTTAGAATCTGGAGTCCCTCTGAAGATTTGTTCAGAAATAATGGAAGACCAGTGAGCAAATACTTGTATAGGAAATCTGGAGTATTCTCCAGATTAGCTCACTGGACTTCACCCCAGTCCAGATCTATTCTACTGAAGATATTCTCACTGAAGTCAAAGACTGAAGTCAGAATAAAGAAGACTGACAAATGGCGGAGTCCACTGGAAGTCTTACCAGATCTGAACACTGGAGGATTGTCAGTGTTCTAGACCTTACAATTCTGAACACTGATATCGAGGAATTGACTTTTGCCTTTACACACTTTCCAAAGAACATTCCACTTGTTCTTTACTAAAGTACCTACATGTGTGAAGGTGGTTGGTTAAAAGAATAAAGTCATATTGATGTGACTTTATCCTTGTACCTTAACCAATGCATTTAATGATCTTGTCGGTTCATTAAATGCATGTAACCATATTTGTACGACACAATTTCACTGGTGAAATTGTTTGCCTATAAATACAAAGTCATTTCTTTGAGAAAATTACTTTTAACATTAAAGGTGAATTTGTCTAAATACTCTCGATCTTAAACAGGGATACTTCACAACTTTAAGTATCTCGATCCAAAGAGTTTATTTGGCAAATATAGATCATTTGTAATTCATAGGTTGTTAGGATACTTACATATTTGTATTATCTTGATTCCGCACAACCTTGTATTTTATTTAACATCATAAATAAAATACACTTGAAAATATTACATTGTGTTCCACCTTTATTTTATTGCTTTTAGTCTTGTATTACTTTGTTTATATACTTGCATTTATATTCAAGTAATACTAGTCCATTCTAGTGATTATTAGACTTGTTGTATTTTACACTTCTGGGTTAACCATCTCGTGCTAGGGACTTTACACATACTTCTTGTTTAAAGCAACTTTACGGGTGACAATGGTGTCATCACCTCCTTCAAATTGAATCACTAATTCATCCCACATTACCATGGCACTGGGGAACAACACAAATGTTAGAACTAGCTCTTCAGCCACAACACTGAGGATCATGTTCTTGAGCTTGGTGTCCAAGTCAACAAGTTTGCGATCCTCATCAGACCGATGGTCTTCTGGCTTTTCACGTCCACCTCTTCTAGATCCAGTTGGGTCAAGAAAAGGGCTAACAACGGGAGAGAGAGGTACATAAGAACCTTCTTCTAAAATTTTGAGGATGTATCTCTCAATGCTCCAGAAATGCAAAAGCATTCTAGCCTTCCATGTGTCGAAAGTCTCACTATTTCCATCGAATTTTGGAACAGTAGAATTGGAATAATGCACATGGACGAGTGGAGTGACAGGAGGAGGAGGAGGAGGAGGAGTGGTAAAAGAAGGATTTTGACCAGTATTAATATTTTCCGGATTATTATGACCAGATCCATAACCGTTCTCACCTTCAGTAGTAGCCATCTGAATAGATCTAGGTTATAGAATTGATTAAATTGAACCTGCCTGCTCTGATACCACATGTAAGTCCCAACTAAATATATGGTACTACACTGAAGACACCTCTATGTCGATGGTGAGATTCTTTACAATAAGTTCACTGGAGTCGACTGGAGCCAGTACCAATAAACGTTATACCAAGATACTGGTAGGTTTACTTGTCATGTGTATTAAGCAAGTAAATAAATGACACTACAATATAAATACAATAATGTAAACTGGTGAGACCAATATGTAATTTTTCAACGTATTTTATTTATTGATATTAAATAAAATACAAGGTTGTTACGGAACCAAAATAATACAAATATGTAAATATCTTAACAATCTAGAAATACAATTAATCTACACTTGGAAATTCCCTTTAACAATCGAAACACTTAAAGTTGTGAAATGTTCCATTTTGCGATTCAGAGAATATTGCACAAGTTCACAAAAAAAGCAAAGTCAGGGTTTGCAAAGATGATTTATTGATTGTGCCAAGACTTCTATTTATCGGCAAAGGAAGATATTGGGATATCAACGTCGCCGTACAAATATGGTTGAAAGCATTTAAGGAATTGCATTTAATTCCTTAACGTGCTTGTTTAATGTAACATATAAAGTCACTTTATAAGTGACATGTCTTACTTTAAACCAACCACCTTTACACACTTTTGTACTTTAATCACAGACAAAGTGTATTGTCCGAAAAAAAGAATGTAAAGGTAAAAAGTCTTCCTCATAATCAGTGTAAAGCTTTGTAAGTACTTTACACTGGTGAGATCTCCAGTCTTCGATCTAGGTAAAACTTCCACCCGGCTTCGCTGCCATGAATGTTTTCTTCCTTCACTTGTTGTCTTCGACGTACTTCAACTGGAATGTCTTCAATTCTTATCAGATCTCAACTGGAGTTGAAGCTCCAGTGACATAAACTTTACACTGGTCACTGGACCTCATATTATTTCAGACAAATCTTCTGGACTCCAGTTTTGCACTGGAGTCAATCCAGTTTGCTGGACTAACAGCCAATTGTGAATGATCAGCAACCTCATCGAATCGTACAAGGGAAGTGTCAGAAGTTTGGCCATTTGGTGCTTGTGCAGACACTAACTGATCGATGTCGTTGGACCGATCAAAAATAAAAGTAAACACCAATACTTAGTATGGGTAAGTCGAGTGTCGTATCCTCAGGGAATCATGGGAAAGTGTTAAACAAGTTGACAAATTAATTAAACTAGACATAAACTTAAAACCGATTGATTGATTGATTGATCTGATTAAAACTGAAATTAATTATGAACTTAACAAAATAATTCAATAAAAGGAAAGTAGACCATTCTCATGCTTCTAATTATGCTTTCAGTTGTATAACCTAACTTATATTCGTTAGAAATCACATAGACAATGTTCGTTATAACGTTTGGATTGAATGAATGTTAAGAATTAATTGATTAGGTTGTGATGATTCACGGTAATGAAAACCGGGGAATTGACAAAACTAAATTATCCATTCATTAACTAGATTACAAGTTCATAAGAGATTCTTCCAATAATCATTGATTAACAAGAATTTGAAATCAAAAGATAGATGTAAAACATGTAATCATTCAAATAATCCAAACAACATTAGATGTAAAACACTAATTAAAAAATTAAACATCTAATCCAACTTGAATACAAGAAAGATTGAATACAATTGTCTTACATAATTGTTCACATGAGAATGATCAAAAGGAAATTAGCCTAGTATCTTCATCATTGATTCTTCAATTAAGGCTATGATCTCCATGGAATTGTGATATGATGATGAATTTGGGGTCTTCAGAGAGTTTGAAACTGCTATTGTGTGTGAAAAAGTGTCCAGGTAACTTCACAATTCGTGTTTGAAAGAGATATAAACTGAAAAATAAATAAAACCAAAAAATTCGGAAACATGTGCAGCAGACCACCGTCCCTGACGGTCGGTGGTCACTAGCGTCCCAGACGCTCAGGCCAATTTCTTCAGTCTCCCTTTACGCTGCTTTGGACGTCCTAGACGTTGAACTTTCTGGCCCAGCGTCTCAGACGCTGGGTCTTGGCGTCTTGGACGCTGGCTTAGTTTTTTAGTTTTCCCGTTTTGGCTTCTTTGACTCGTTTCTTTATCCAAATAGTTCCATTTCGTCACCTATGACCTGAAAACACTAACAAACGTAAACGTACCCCTAATCGTCTATTAACCTTCACAAAACATGCCATTTTCACAAATTATGGTTATGCGAATTCGGCGTTTATCACATTCCCCAACTTAACTCTTTTTCGTCCCGAAAAAGGCATTCATCATGTGACAAAGTTAACTTACAATCTCATAATACTTCCTATCACCAAAGAAACACCATATAAGAATTATACCAACTATACAAACTTGTAAAACTCAATTCTCAAGTAATCTTCAAAGTACACTTGGGCGGAAACTAAATAGATGCAAACTAGAATTACACAACACAATCAACCCATGAGACTTACAACTATCAAAAGATTTACGACAAGCAAGTAAAAATATATGAAGTGTGCAATTAAACCTAATACGCCTCAAGTTTGCCACAATACATGCATCACACTCTCACAATTTGCACTCCCCTCGGTAATATTTTGAGTGAATTAGCAAAAGATGTGCTAATATATATATATATGAAGCTCTCAACCCATTATTGCAACACTAAAAGTCATAGGCTAGTACACAAATCGAACCGTGACCTCATAACACCAAACTATCACTTCGGCATTCATACAAAATTGGTGGAAATAATGGAATAAAACACGGTAATGATTCTCATTTGGGCAATTTACCAGAATGATTTTGGGAACATTTCACTTTGGTTCTTTTGTGACCAACTTACATGGATAATTGAAATAATATTGTTTATGATACCATATAGTTTGATCTTTTCAACCGGATATTGCAATTTGACTTTTGTTCTTTCTTTCGATTCATCGTAAATAACACAACTTTGAACAACTACACGAATTTCATGGTGAGGTGAGATGGAATATGGAGTGAATTGTATGACTGTTTTATCATTTTAAGCACATAGTCCGGGTTAGAGGTCTCAGCACGGTAAATGCACTAGTTCTAACCTAATGTACAATAATGGGTGCACACACTATAATCATCAAGAGAAATAATGCTACGCTAACAATCTAAACAATCGTCGACGAGGCGTTTCTCTCATGAAATTGAAGGATATATAGGATATAAGTGTGAAACATGTATTGCACTCACAAGTGGCATATTACCCTTAGTTGTACATTTCTATATTTTTACATGCTAGCAACTCTATCAAGATGCTCATAAATCGACCATGTCATGCAACCTAGCCTACACTACCTAGCCCCACTTACATGTACAAATCCAATCACAAAAGAATCTCGCTTTACAAACATGTATAGCCAATATAACTCAAACATTTTGCCCCTTTGGGTCAATTCCATACTACAAGAAAGTAAATTAACATCTAAACTACTTACATAATTGAAATTAACAAGAAAATGAAATCTACCTACGAAAGTAAAAATGCAAAAACAAAAACAAACACAAAATCATATAGTCACACAAAAGTTACAGAAACATAAAAAACGTGTACCCATCACTGTGGTCGTGGGCCCTAAGGTCCAAAGATCGACTCCATCAAGCTGGTGTACATGGTACGGGTCTCAAATGGATCAGCAACTGATGGTGGAGCACTCGAGCTATCCTCAACTCAACCGACACATGAATGCCTAGGATACCACTCAGAATCGTGGCTCTGAGGATAATGTGGGTGGGCTTTAGCGGAGTAAGGTCCTCGGTAATCATACTGAGGAGGAGTCTCTACATAGTCAAGCCCTGCAATATGATCATGATGATGGTGCACTCTCTCTGAATACTCAAATCGATTCCTGACTTCAAGCTCATGAGCATACGTCATTGCCCGCTCATAACTCCTTCGCTCCTCAGCCTGTCTTGTAGTCAAATCCCACATATTCTGCTCATATGATGTCCATTGTGGATACACACTAGGCCGCTCAAACCCAACATTCGGCCTACTACCTCCAATTCCAGCACCCAATAAACTACCATCCATCCTCAGTGGTTCTCTCTCCTCATTAACCTCTCTAGCACCACTCGACTCACCTCTCTCATTAACACCCACAGGCTCCATTTGAGCTATCACCTCCTCCCGAGTGAACCCCTCCTTAGGAGCTATCAAACACCCCTTTGACTTCACATCCTTAAGAGTTCTACCTTGGGGTTTATCTACCAACAACCACTCGGATCCTTGTAACAACCGCCTCATATTCACGGGAATTTGAGAAACATTAATCGTGGGTGTTTCACTTGTAGAGGCCTTTTGGTTTCTGATGAGGTGAGAAATAAGCCTCGGGTAGGGAAGAATTGTCTTCAACCTCTTGTTACGTGTATCCCAAACATTTGTCAGTATAATTTGCCTAAGTGACAAGGCCAAATTACCCGTTACTAATGCATAGAGCACTACAACTTCTTGAAATCTTACCATGGCCTTATCACCACTCCTTGGACACACATTCCAATTAAGAAGATTCATCATCAAACGGGGGAGTGGTTTCAAAAAATAACGCTCTAACTTAAGGTTCTAGTTTAAAGCATCTCGAGGAAAGGTAAAAAGTTCAGCTACCATTTCCAACCAATTCTCACCCTTATCCACCCCATTTAGAATGTCCTCATACAAATAATCAAAATCCCTTCCCGAAGTAGCACCCGAGTCAAACTTAACTATTCTATCCAAGGTAACAAAAGACATGGTTACCTTTTTCCCATTCACGGTGCCAACTAGCCTAGTGGTCTATGGAGGGTTATTACCAAGGTGTCTCTCTAATGTACCCATCCACTCAACAATCCCCTCTAAGTAAACTTTTTGGTCATCATTATTATTCCATGTTAATGCATTTTTCCACCCCATATTTTCAAAAGCTTCAATAAAACCAAAACCTCTAAAATCTTTCACAATAGTTTTCCTTTCTCCCAACAACTGTCTTTTCATATTTTCAGCCTCCCCCATTTTATCTTTAAACAATATCAATTTCCAATCATAAGGTAAAGTATGCAAGGGAGTACCATGTTTCCATTCGGGTTTATCGCCTGCGGGTTCAACCTCCATATCTTCTTGCTGAGGTGATCTTTCTTCTTCATCATCTTCTCGAATGATTTGTCTCTTCTTCTTTCTTTGTTGAGTTGAAGAAGATTCACCCATCTTGCTCAAAGTCTTCATCAATTTTCCTGGTTTCTTGATCTTATCCATATCAATAAAACTAACCAAAAGAAACAAACTTTAGTAATGGTTAGTAATTAAAAGCAAAAACAAGAAAATTTATTATAACCCATTTTTGAACTTACTGAAATCTTGCAAAGTAGGCTGAAATTGAACAAACAAATAGAGAGGTTTTGTAGCTCTTGAAAAGTTATGCAATTTAAACCCAAAAATTGTTTTATTTGGTTAAGAATTGAAGGAGATATGATTGATTGAAGGTTAGGGATTTTTGAAAGAATTTTTGGAGAAGAAATAGAGAGATCGTGAGAGAGAAAGAAAAACTGAGAATTATGTGGGTGAAAATAAAAGAGGATCGGCTTTGTGGCTGTAAATTAAAAGATTTTTCAATTTTGGATTTTATTAAAATACAAAAAAAATTTGACACCTATGCAGTACCGTCTCGGACGCTGGTGGGTGAAAATAAAAGCGGATCAGTGTAACAGACGCTAGACACGTGTTGGCATACCGTAAAAGACGCTTAAGGTACCGTGTCAAACACTGGTACAGTTTTTGCTTACCGTCTCAGACGCTAAGAGGTATCGTCTTAGACGGTGCTCTCTAAATGAGCATTTTAGCGTCTTGGTCACCGTCCAACAGAAGAACCCGGCGTCTGGCTAGCGTAAGGCTCAAATTCGATGTTCCAGGGCACCGTCTCAGACGCCACTACCACCGTCCAGACGCCGATTATTTTTTATTTTTTTTTTATAACTATAGCCACAAACAACCTTTAAAACTTTAATTGCAATTGTTTATAAATTAGACTCCCTTCCCCAACTTAAAGGTACATTGTCCCCAATGTACACTTCAAACTAGAAATAAGTTAATCTGCTCGACAAATTGCAAAAACGTTCTCTTTTTCACCCAAACCATCCTTCCCCAACTTAATTCTCAAGCCTAGGTGCTGAGAATTATCCAACTTATGTGATCATGCAACAAAATTACCAAAACAACTAAACAAAAGTGAAACAAACTAAACATACCGAAAATGAAGCTATAAAATTAAACAAGTGACGGGTTGCCTCCCGTGTTGCGCTAAGTTTATTGTCCTCAGCCCGACATTACCTCAAACAATTTAAGCAACCTCATAATTTGGTGGACTTGAAATGAAGTTCACCAATTCCTTTGTTGCTCCATTTATGTCGGTTGCATCCAAATATGGCTTCAAGCGGTGCCCGTTGACCATTTTCTTTACTCCATCTTTTGGATCTTCAATCTCAATCTCACCAAAGTTCCCAACCCGAGTAATGATATATGGACCCATCCATTTGCTCTTGAGCTTTCCGGGAAAGAACTTAAGTCTTGAGTTGTAAAGCCAAACCTTTTGGCCAACTTCAAACACCTTTTTCTTCAACTTGGCATCATGAAATGCTTTCATCTTATCCTTGTAAGTAGATGCACATTCATATGCCTCATTCCTCAATTCTTCCAATTCACATAGCTGTAATTTCCTCTCTTTGCCTGCATTTTCAAAATCCCTGGCAACGGCGCCAAAATTTGATCGATGTCCGTTGGACCGATCAAAAATAAAACTAAATTCCAATACTTAGTATGGGTAAGTCGAGTGTCGTATCCTCAGGGAATCATGGGAAAATGTTAAACAAGTTGACAAATTAATTAAACTAGACATAAACTTAAAACCGATTGATTGATTGATTTGATTAAAACTGAAATTAATTATGAACTTAACAAAGTAATTCAATAAAATTTGGATTGAATGAATATTAAGAATTAATTGATTAGGTTGTGATGACTCACGATAATGAAAACCGGGGAATTGACACAACTAAATTATCCATTCATTAACTAGATTACAAGTTCATAAGAGATTCTTCCAATAATCATTGATTAACATGAATTTGAAATCAAAAGATAGATGAAATTCACTCAAGTCATAAACATGTAATCATTCAAATAATCCAAACAACATTAGATGTAAAACACTAATTAAGAATTAAACATCTAATCCAACTTGAATACAAGAAAGATTGAATACAATTGTCTTACATAATTGTTCACATGAGAATGATCAAAAGGAAATTAGCCTAGTATCTTCATCATTGATTCTTCAATTAAGGCTATGATCTCCATGGAATTGTGATATGATGATGAATTTGGGGTCTTCAGAGAGTTTGAAACTGCTATTGTGTGTGAAAAAGTGTCCAGGTAACTTCCGAGTTCGTGTTTGAAAGAAATAAACTGAAAAATAAATAAAACCAAAAAATTCGGAAACATGTGCAGCAGACCACCGTCCCTGACGGTCGGTGGTCACTAGCGTCCACGCTCGGCCATTTCTTCAGTCTCCCTTTACGCTGCTTTGGACGTCCTAGACGTTGAACTTTCTGGCCCAGCGTCTCAGACGCTGGGTCTTGGCGTCTTGGACGCTGGCTTAGTTTTTTAGTTTTCCAGTTTTGACTTCTTTGACTCGTTTCTTTATCCAAATAGCTCCATTTCGTCACCTATGACCTGAAAACACTAACAAACGTAAACGTACCCCTAATCGTCTATTAACCTTCACAAAACATGCCATTTTCACAAATTAAGGTTATGCAAATTCGGCGTTTATCACTAACTCCAATGTGGGTTAGGCTAACCCACGTTGTTCTTCACCACCCTTTCCTACCGAAGTTGCGAGGGTGGTTGCTTGCAGTTTTTCCCTTTGACTATCTCCAGCATCCTGTTGGGAGGAAACTGGAGGGTTGGCTGTGTTTCTAGAGTCAGTGGCTCGTGCTGACCTATTCCTAGATTGTTTGGTTCGAGGAGCCAATTGGATAACTGGAGAACCCGTTGGGAGGTGTCCAGTAACAGTTAAAGGGACTGACACGTTGGAACTGGAAGGGTTAGAAGATTTTCTAGGACTGACAACCCTCATTGCTCCAGTATAAGAACCTGTGGGTCCCTCATTATTTTGAGGCCCGCACAGTATCCTTTCCGAGCCGACTGGTGATGTCGAGATGGTTTTAGGAGGGAACTCCAACAACATTCCTTGTGGAATCTCAACCTCTCTAGTAATAGAGATAAAGTTTCGAGATTCCTAAGTAATTCTGGGCGAGAAAAAGACGAGTCTGTATTTTATTTATATACTCCTCATCGCCCAGAATAAGCTTAAAGATGAGAGAAAGAAACCTTTAAAATGGAATGCATACACCTCTTGTACCTTTCAGCTTTTTGACCAGGCCTCTGAATAGGATTTGGGCAAAATCCACTCTCAATCATTCCACAAGCAGTATGCCATTTCTACCTGTGTGGAGTTAATCTGGTCAAGTCCACCAGAACTCCCACCCATACTTTCCACAAGGTGGATGAAAAAGTACCTCCAGGATGGTGTGAAGTTCTTCGCATGATCCCCTTTTGTTTTAAGGGTCCCATCTGCTTCAGTGCAGCGGGTATGTCCCATCGCCCGGAGCACTTCTCTAAAGTTAATATTTTGTGGGAGCTCCACTGGAACTTCTTCTTGGTTCCAGTAATTGAGATTTAGGGAATCCCTCATTATCTCAGCAGTAATGGTACAATCATGAGATCCCCCTTTAAGAGTAGAGTTAGTGGAGGCAAATGAGGAATCGTAAACAGAAGTGTGCCAAAAGTCACACAAGTAATCATGATATAACTTTCGTTGATTCAGTGTCAAGGCGTCGTGTAGGGGGCATATCTTTAAAAACTTCATTATTCTCCCTACAAGAGAATCGACGTCTTGTTCTCCCATTAAACTAGTCATTGGATTGTTTGGATTTAATTATATTTCTCCAGCGTTTATACTTGTGTTGGGGGTCGGTTTGACATTTAGAGAAGGATTATATGGGACAAGAAGGAGATTTATATCTCTTTTAGGAAATTTTGGTGCCAAATTTCTATAAGTGAAAAATGAAACTGAAACGAAAGAAATTTAGGGTTGTTGAATTTATGAGCAGAGAGAAAGAAGAGATAATGATTAGAAAGTAAATGAAGAATGTGAAGAGGTAAAAGGGGATGAGAAGTATATGTGGGGATATTTATAAGGATTATTAAATCCCCAAAGTAAATACGAAAATAAAATTTTATCCCCAAAAATTCAAATTTGATTTGATGGTTTTGTTTTGAAAATTTTGAAATCTGGAAATAATTTTATGTCTAGCGTCTGCATTAAATGCAAAACGGCTGGTTTACTATGCGCCCTTTCACATTTTACAATCCCAATAAAAAAACATATTTACGAAAATGACCTTGACACGTCAGCAGACGGTTACATGTTTTAAAGAATACTCAAGTGCTGAGACGTGTCACAAAACTTGACCAAGTATTTATAATGTTATGAAAAACTGGTGAAGTGCCAGTTTTGGATAAACCAAACTACTTCACTGGTGGATTAGGCCAATGACAGTTTCACTGGAGGGTTTCCAATGAAATGATCCATAAATCAATAGAGTTAGCCAGTGGTCACAAAAGCGTTCGATAGCATAACAGGCAAAGATTTTATGGATCTCTTAAACTAGTGAACCTTATCAGTGTCACTGAGGCGTTCATAACAAAGTTTATCAGTTTAAGGATTTAATATTCCCAGCTCACTCATGAGATGCATAAAAGTTTTCTCAATCAATGGTTTTGTAAAAACATCAACAAGCTGTTTGTCAATGGGGATGAAATGAATTTCAATATCTCATTTCATAACATGATCACGAATGAAATGATACCTATGGGTTAGTCTTGATCCTTTGGGACACCAAAGACCAAGACCAGGACACCCTTTCAGGTATCGAAAAATGCGCTTAACAGGAAGCATATGTGATTCTTTTGGGTTAGCCTGAAATCTGGCACATAAACATGTTGCAAACATTATGTCATATCTACTGGCAGTTGAGTACATCAGTGAACCAACCATACCTCTGTATTCACTGGTGTTTACTGGTTTTCCATTTGGATCAATATCCAAATTCAGTGGTGCAGCAATAGGTGTGTTCTTTGATGGGATAAAGTCAAATTTTTATTTTCTTAACAAATCTCTGACATATTTTTCTTGATTGATGAAAATTTCATCTTGATTTTGTTTAATTTGAAGACCCAAGAAAAATGTCAGTTCACTCATCAAAACTCATTTCATACTCTGATGACATGACTTTTGAAAACCTTTTGCAAATATTATCATCAGTAGACCTAAATATAACATTATCAACATAAATTTGTACCAATAAAATATTACCTCTTTTTCGAAGAATGAACAAGGTACTATCTATTGCACCCATTTGAAAACTATTTTTGAGAAGAATAATTAATAGGACATGTCGAATATTTGTGAAAAGTTAAGGAGGGGTACCAGACACCCAGTAACACCCTATTACATCAATATAACGCTAGTCTATCAATCAAAAACGAAAACTAGAATCATCCCACATGAACCATGTAATTAAAAGCTCACGTTACCCCACCTACGAGGATAATCCTAACTGGGCGGTCACCCTGTCAGCTCCATATCTTTGCCTAAAGTTTGATGTTATCCACCCTCTGCATGGTACTAGCAGGATTCTAGCTAGTACACACACACACACACACACATATACATATATATATACATATACATATACATATACATATACATATATATATACATATATATATACATATATATATAGGAAAAAGTGAATTTAAGGTGTCCGACACCTAAGCTTAGATGTGGAACCCCTCACATACTAATTTTTTAATATTTTTGTTTAATGAATAAATTTTTGGCCCCCATGAATTTTTTGGATTAAAAAACTTGTAGGTCCGGATCGTTTAGTGAACGATTAAACACTTAACAACAATTTAACTTAAATTAAGAACTCAAAGTTTATTTTCAATGGAATTCTTTATTAATGAATAATCAAAGAATTACAATGAGTAATGAGGAATAAAAGGATTAAAAGATAAATTCTAATCCTAAATCAAACACTAAGAACTGCTGATGGACAGAGTTCTTGAGAGAAATAATATTTGTAAAAACACGAAGTTACAAATATATAATTTTGTGCGTTAATTGGACGAACACATCTTCCAATGGGTTCTTTCCTTTTATAGACAAAGATTCACTTTGTGATTGATGCATGCCACTTTTCCAACTCTGATTTGACAAGTGCATGTTCTGACACTTTGTGCGCATCCCTTTATGTTCTTTGTCTTATCTTTCAGACAAGACAACTTTGTCTTTATTCTTCAGCACTTGCTGATGGATCAGCAGGTCTTTTAGAAGAATGTTGTAACTCCAAATTCTTCTAAGTCTTTTTCAAGAAATGTTGATGACTCTTTTCATGCATCTTCAAGTGATCATATTGACTTAAAGATTTATTCCACAAATCTTTAAAGTCTCTTTTGTTAGCTTCTGTCTTCGACTTCTGCTGACTGATAACTTTTGTTTGATACTTGATGATGACAAATTCCTGCTGATAAAATGTACTTAACAAATGTTTTAACTAATTAAATCATAAGTCCATTTTTGGGACTAACAAAACAAATATGTGAGTGTTTCACACCTAAATTTGGATACCTAACAACTTTATATTACCATCCCCAGGGGTGGGATAAATTGAGTCCAGCTTAATTTGAGTTCCAAAAAGGGTCCATGTAACTTACACATGTGTAAGTTAACTTACACATGTGTAAGTCGTGGTGGCGGTGGTCGCCGTCGCCGGAAAATCATGGTGGTGGTGGTAGGAGGTGGTTGGAATTTGAGGAGATGGAAGAAAATCAATGGACTCAAATTGGACTCAAAATAAGCTGGACTCATTTTATCTTTTCCCTATATATATATATATATATATATATATTATATATATATATATATATATATATGGAAAAGTTACTTTAGGAACCAATAAAAAGACAATAACTTTTGAGAACCTTTTAAATCATTTGTAACCATCAGATGAAAGTGATCAAAGGCTAATAATTATAATGACATATTTGTAATTTTAAAATACATATTAATCAGTCAATTAATTAAAAAGGGCAATCCTGGAAATTATCGTATAAGATTTTTAGTTAATAAAAATGTCATTTAAATTCAATGCCTTTAAAACCGTCGGTTGGTTATAACCTAACAAAAACTTGCAGCTTGAAATTAACTTTTTGAGTTAATACAATAATACAAGAATCAATTTGAGATACATATATTCAACGATTTAATTAGTTTTATAATCTTATAAGTTGTATGCAATAATATGATCGCTACCATTAATTATAGGCATATGTGAACTAATCTTATTTTACATATGTGAACTAATCTTATTTTAGACAATCATGTGATTATGTTTTGCATACATATGTCATATGATTTGCACATGTGATCACCAACTAATTTCATCAAACATCATTTATGAAATACTTGCATACATATGCTCATATGATTTGCACATGTACACCAATTAATCTCATCAAACATCAATTATGAGATACTTGCATACATATGTTCATATGATTTGCACATGTGATCACCAACTAATCTCATCGAACATCATTTATAAAATATTTGCATACATATGATCATATGATTTGCACATGTGATCACCAACTAATCTCATCAAACATCATTTATTAAATACTTGCATAAATATGCTCATATGATTTGCACATGTGATCACCAACTAATCTCATCAAACATCATTTATTAAATACTTGCATAAATATGCTCATATAATTTGCACATGTGATCATCAACTAATTCCATGAAACATTCATTAATATAAGGCCTACATACATATGTTCAAAACATCGTTCATGAACGACATGTTCATATGCATATTCATGCGCAAATACGATGTAATTGTTCATGCGCATTTGCTCATGTATCCAATCATACCTTTAACTAATCATCCAATGTTCATATGTGTGTCGTCTATACCGTTCACATTTGAAATAAAATAAATAATACTCCATACATATTAAAAAAGCGAAACAACCCATATTATTAGTTTACATACTAAAAAAATTAAAACATATATAGGTAAACCAAAGCAACAATTATTTTAAAACAAAAACCAAATTTTGATTCATAATGTTAAATAAATTAAAATATAAAGGAACGACAAATAATTAAAAGGACTGAATACTGATGAAAACAAATATATTGTAATGTTAAAAAAAAGTGATAAATCAAAATAGTGTGTGCATTTGGAAAGAAAAAGAATAACGATAGGTAGTTATGAGGAAATCGAAAATTATGACCAATGGAAAAAGGTGTATGATGTCTAGAATCAATCTGTAACCGAAAGAGATAAACGTTTGTTTTAATTGTCTATTAATTTAAATAATTAATTACTAAAGTACAAATATACTCTTATGTAAAAAGTTCTCAAAAGTCCTTGTCTTTTATGAGGTTCTCAAAATAACTTTTCAATATATATATATATATATATATATATATAAATATATAAAGGGGTTGGGTATTGTAAAACAAGTATTAAAGTAAAACAAATAAGACAAGATCTTAACCCTTAGATCATGGTTAAATTGATGCACAAAGATTCACGAATCAATTGATGCACGATGATTTTCATGATGCACGGTATTTTCAATGAAGAAAAACTTATTGTTTTATTTTACTTTAATACTTGTTTTATTTTACCTAAATCTATATATATATAGGGAAAAGTGAGTGTGGTTGTCACACACCTAACTTAGGTGAAAAACCTCTCACATACTAATTTTTAAACATTTTTTGTATAATTAATAAATGATTGGCCCCATGATTTTTATGGAATAAAAAATCAAGATGTGAGAGTTTTTCACCCAATTAGGTGTGAGACAACCCCACCTTCACTCTCCCTATATATAGATTCATAATTAACTCTTATACTAGTACAACTTACATTATCGACCCATTAGTTATAGGGCTTGGCTTGGATGATGTTGACTGCATCATTTTTTGATGCAGTTACCTTGAAAATCAGGGGGCATTTTTGTAATATATCAATCATACATTTAATCTGTGTGTATGACTGCAGTTATCAATTTTGCAGTTAACTGCATATTCGATTTTCCCTTAGTTATATATACAATAGTCACTTTGGATTTGCTATTAATATTTAGCACATATGAATCTTTCTCAGAATTTGGAGAATAAACTCGCAACATGGGAAGAATATTTGAAAATGTGCATGGATAATGCAAACAAACTCGATTACCTTCACAATGAGATGGAGGTCCAAAATACACATGATGATACAAATAGTGAAATTATTGTGTTGGATGATAATATATTGGGTGCAAACATAGTTAGGTACAGAAACTCAATGTTTCATAATGAGGTTTATATGGATCCAGAGTTCCTTGAGACAGGTATACTATGTAAAGAATCAGATGTATTTGGTTTTGGGGTACTTATGTTTGAAATGCTATGTGGATGTGAGGCGAGTGAGCTATTGAAATCAACGAGTCGTAAAAACGAAGGGATGGCAACTATGGTACGAACATGGTTTAATGAAGATTCAAGAAAAGGAAGTATTGCTGGTGTATTACTGGGAGGAAAGGGTGATAGCAAGTTATTTCTAAATAAAGGACCCAATGAAGATTCTTTGAACACATTTCTAAATATTGCATGTCAGTGTTTGGAAAAAACACGCAACGAACGTCCAACCATGGAAGTGGTCGTCCGGGAGCTTCAGAAGGCATTAACCTTTCAAGTAAGTCAATATCTTTAAGTGATACCCTTAATGTACATGTTAAACCTTAGTGTATAACGAATTCTAATATTCACTTAAAAATGTAGTTTAATTTGGTTATTGATCCATAATATCATTGGAATGTCATTCACATTGATTTTTTGAAATAATGTACAATTTTGTTTTTGTTATTTCTTAACATCAAAAAGACTGAACATGTTTTCACGGACGTATATCATATTAAAAAATTTAGCAAAATATAATAATAATTTTATGCATAAGAGAACATCTAATAATAGTTTTATGTATTAGAGAACATCCAACACAACAATTAAATGATGTATATCATTAACTAGCATGTACTCTTGTCAAAAACTTTTAATTGATCGTTGGTAGATGTTGTATAATTCTTGCGTATTTATATAGTTTAAAATTTATGGTTTATCAAAGTACTTGAAAACGTTTAAATTTCTAAATATATCGTTATTGGTGGATTCATTTATTCTATATTTTGTATGTAATTCACAGGAAAACTTCAAGGATAACTTTACATTGTCTTTTGAAGATATTAAATCAGCCACACAAAACTTTAGTCTCCCCATTGGAAGAGGAGGTTTTGGGAGTGTATACGAAGGAAATTTTGTAGATAGAAATGGTAAGGGGTATTGTCCTATTGTCGCAAAGAAGTTGGATACAAGAGATGGTCAAGGGGATAAAGAATTTCACACTGAGTTACAAATTCTTTGTGAATATAAGCATGAGAATATCATTGGGCTTGTAGGCTATAGCAATGAAACGGACGAGAAAATAATCGTTTATGAACGTGCATCTAAAGGAAGCCTTGATAAGCATCTGAACAATGCTAGTCTTACATGGAGAAATAGACTAAAGATATGCAACTGGGTTGGAGTTTCTTCATGAAGGAGGAGAAAAGAAATTTAGGGTTGTTGAATTTATGAGCAGAGAGAAAGAAGAGATAATGATTAGAAAGTAAATGAAGAATGTGAAGAGGTAAAAGGGGGTGAGAAGTATATGTGGGGATATTTATAAGGATTATTAAATCCCCAAAGTAAATACGAAAATAAAATTTTATCCCCAAAAATTCAAATTTGATTTGATGGTTTTGTTTTGAAAATTTTGAAATCTGGAAATAATTTTATGTCTAGCGTCTGCATTAAATGCAAAACGGCTGGTTTACTATGCGCCCTTTCACATTTTACAATCCCAATAAAAAAACATATTTACGAAAATGACCTTGACACGTCAGCAGACGGTTACATGTTTTAAAGAATACTCAAGTGCTGAGACGTGTCACAAAACTTGACCAAGTATTTATAATGTTATGAAAAACTGGTGAAGTGCCAGTTTTGGATAAACCAAACTACTTCACTGGTGGATTAGGCCAATGACAGTTTCACTGGAGGGTTTCCAATGAAATGATCCATAAATCAATAGAGTTAGCCAGTGGTCACAAAAGCGTTCGATAGCATAACAGGCAAAGATTTTATGGATCTCTTAAACTAGTGAACCTTATCAGTGTCACTGAGGCGTTCATAACAAAGTTTATCAGTTTAAGGATTTAATATTCCCAGCTCACTCATGAGATGCATAAAAGTTTTCTCAATCAATGGTTTTGTAAAAACATCAGCAAGCTGTTTGTCAATGGGGATGAAATGAATTTCAATATCTCATTTCATAACATGATCACGAATCAAATGATACCTATGGGTTAGTCTTGATCCTTTGGGACACCAAAGACCAAGACCAGGACACCCTTTCAGGTATCAAAAAATGCGCTTAACAGGAAGCATATGTGATTCTTTTGGGTTAGCCTGAAATCTGGCACATAAACATGTTGCAAACATTATATCTGGTCGACTGGCAGTTAAGTACATCAGTGAACCAACCAAACCTCTATAGTCAGTTATGTTAACTGGTTTGCCAGTTGGTCAGAGTCCAAATTCAATGGTGCTGCAATAGGTGTGTTTTTGATGGGATAAATCAATTTTTATTTTCTTAACAAATCACTGACATATTTTTCTTGATTGATGAAAATTCCATTTGTTTGTTTAATTTGAAGACCCAAGAAAAATGTCAATTCACCCATTAAACTCATTTCATACTCAGATGACATGACTTTTGAAAACCTTTTGCAAATATTATCATCAGTAGACCTAAATATAACATTATCAACATAAATTTGTACCAATAAAATATTACCTCTTTTTCGAAGAATGAACAAGGTACTATCTATTGCACCCATTTGAAAACTATTTTTGAGAAGAATAATTAATAGGACATGTCGAATATTTGTGAAAAGTTAAGGAGGGGTACCAGACACCCAGTAACACCCTATTACATCAATATAACGCTAGTCTATCAATCAAAAACGAAAACTAGAATCATCCCACATGAACCATGTAATTAAAAGCTCACGTTACCCCACCTACGAGGATAATCCTAACTGGGCGGTCACCCTGTCAGCTCCATATCTTTGCCTAAAGTTTGATGTTATCCACCCTCTGCATGGTACTAGCAGGATTCTAGCTAGTACACACACACACACACACACATATACATATAATATACATATACATAATTATATATATATATTATATATATATATGGGAAAAGTGAGTATGGGGTTGTTCCCCATCTAAGCTTAGATGGGGAACCCCTCACATACAAATATTTTATTATTTGTTTGAATTTAAAACAGATACATGGCCCCCCCTGATTTTCATGATTATAAAAATCAAATGTGAGGGGTTCCCCATCTAAGCTTAGATGGGGGACAACCCCATACTCACTTCCCCCTATATATATATATATATGATATATATATATATATAATGTAATATATATATATATAGGAAAAGTGAATTTAGGGTGTCCGACACCTAAGCTTAGATGTGGAACCCCTCACATACTAATTTTTTAATATTTTTGTTTAATGAATAAATGTTTGGCCCCCATGAATTTTATGGATTAAAAAACTTGTAGGTCCAGATCGTTTAGTGAACGATTAAACACTTAACAACAATGTTAACTAAAATTAAGAACTCAAAGTTTATTTTCAATGAATTCTTTATTAATGAATAATCAAAGAATTACAATGAGTAATGAGGAATAAAAGGATTAAAAGATAAATTCTAATCCTAAATCAAACACTAAGAACTGCTGATGGACAGAGTTCTTGAGAGAAATAATATTTGTAAAAACACGAAGTTACAAATATATAATTTTGTGCGTTAATTGGACGAACACATTCTTCCAATGGGTTCATTTCCTTTTATAGACAAAGATTCACTTTGTGATTGATGCATGCCACTTGTCCAACTCTGATTTGACAAGTGCATGTTCTGACACTTTGTGCGCATCCCTTTATGTTCTTTGTCTTATCTTTCAGACAAGACATCTTTGTCTTTATTCTTCATCAGTTGCTGATGGATCAGCAGGTCTTTTAGAAGAATGTTGTAACTCCAAATTCTTCTAAGTCTTTTTCAAGAAATGTTGATGACTCTTTTCATGCATCTTCAAGTGATCATATTGACTTAAAGATTTATTCCACAAATCTTTAAAGTCTCTTTTGTTAGCTTTTGTCTTCGACTTCTGCTGACTGATAACTTTTGTTTGATACTTGATGATGACAAATTCCTGCTGATAAAATGTACTTAACAAATGTTTTAACTAATTAAATCATAAGTCCATTTTTGGGACTAACAAAACAAATATGTGAGTGTTTCACACCTAAATTTGGATACCTAACAACTTTATATTACCATCCCCAGGGGTGGGATAAATTGAGTCCAGCTTAATTTGAGTTCAAAAAGGGTCCATGTAACTTACACATGTGTAAGTTGTAAAACTTACACATGTGTAAGTTAACTTACACATGTGTAAGTCGTGGTGGCGGTGGTCGCCGTCGCCGGAAAATCATGGTGGTGGTCGAGGAGGTGGTTGGAATTTGAGGAGATGCAAGAAAATCAATGGACTCAAATTGGACTCAAAATAAGCTGGACTCATTTTATCTTTTCCCTATATATATATATATATATATGCATATATATATATATATATGGAAAAGTTACTTTAGGAACCAATAAAAAGACAATAACTTTTGAGAACCTTTTAAATCATTTGTAACCATCAGATGAAAGTGATCAAAGGCTAATAATTATAATGACATATTTGTAATTTTAAAATACATATTAATCAGTCAATTAATTAAAAAGGGCAATCCTGGAAATTATCGTATAAGATTTTTAGTTAATAAAAATGTCATTTAAATTCAATGCCTTTAAAACCGTCGGTTGGTTATAACCTAACAAAAACTTGCAGCTTGAAATTAACTTTTTGAGTTAATACAATAATACAAGAATCAATTTGAGATACATATATTCAACGATTTAATTAGTTTTATAATCTTATAAGTTGTATGCAATAATATGATCGCTACCATTAATTATAGGCATATGTGAACTAATCTTATTTTACATATGTGAACTAATCTTATTTTAGACAATCATGTGATTATGTTTTGCATACATATGATCATATGATTTGCACATGTGATCACCAACTAATCTCATCAAACATCATTTATTAAATACTTGCATAAATATGCTCATATGATTTGCACATGTGATCATCAACTAATCTCATTAAACATCATTTATGAAATACTTGCATACATATGCTCATATGATTTGCACATGTACACCAATTAATCTCATCAAACATCAATTATGAGATACTTGCATACATATGTCATATGATTTGCACATGTGATCACCAACTAATCTCATCAAACATCATTTATTAAATACTTGCATAAATATGCTCATATGATTTGCACATGTGATCACCAACTAATCTCATCAAACATCATTTATTAAATACTTGCATAAATATGCTCATATGATTTGCACATGTGATCACCAACTAATCTCATCAAACATCATTTATTAAATACTTGCATAAATATGCTCATATGATTTGCACATGTGATCATCAACTAATTCCATGAAACATTCATTAATATAAGGCCTACATACATATGTTCAAAACATCGTTCATGAACGACATGTTCATATGCATATTCATGCGCAAATACGATGTAATTGTTCATGCGCATTTGCTCATGTATCCAATCATACCTTTAACTAATCATCCAATGTTCATATGTGTGTCGTCTATACCGTTCACATTTGAAATAAAATAAATAATACTCCATACATATTAAAAAAGCGAAACAACCCATATTATTAGTTTACATACTAAAAAAATTAAAACATATATAGGTAAACCAAAGCAACAATTATTTTAAAACAAAAACCAAATTTTGATTCATAATGTTAAATAAATTAAAATATAAAGGAACGACAAATAATTAAAAGGACTGAATACTGATGAAAACAAATATATTGTAATGTTAAAAAAAAGTGATAAATCAAAATAGTGTGTGCATTTGGAAAGAAAAAGAATAACGATAGGTAGTTATGAGGAAATCGAAAATTATGACCAATGGAAAAAGGTGTATGATGTCTAGAATCAATCTGTAACCGAAAGAGATAAACGTTTGTTTTAATTGTCTATTAATTTAAATAATTAATTACTAAAGTACAAATATACTCTTATGTAAAAAGTTCTCAAAAGTTCCTTGTCTTTTATGAAGGTTCTCAAAATAACTTTTCAATATATATATATATATAGTTATATATATATATACATATAGGGGTTGGTTATTATAAAACAAGTATTAAAGTAAAACAAATAAGATAAGATCTTGACCCTTAGATCATGATAAAATTGATGCACGAAGATTCACGAACACAAGTATATAATTGATCACGATGATTTTCATGATGCACGGTGATTTTCAATGAAGAAAAACTTATTGTTTTATTTGTTTTACTTTAATACTTGTTTTATTTTACCTAAAACCTATATATATATAAAAATGAGTTTGAGGTTGTCACACACCAACTTAGGTGAAAAACTCTCTCACATACTATTTTTAAATATTTTTTGTATAATTAATAAATGATTGGGACCCCATAAATTTTATGGAATAAAAAATCAAGATGTGAGTAGTTTTTCACCCAATTAGGTGTGAGACAACCCCACCTTCACTCTCCCTATATATAGATTCATAATTAACTCTTATACTAGTACAACTTACATTATCGACCCATTAGTTATAGGGCTTGGCTTGGATGATGTTGACTGCATCATTTTTTGATGCAGTTACCTTGAAAATCAGGGGGCATTTTTGTAATATATCAATCATACATTTAATCTGTGTGTATGACTGCAGCTATCAATTTTGCAGTTAACTGCATATTCGATTTTCCCTTATTATATATACAATAGTCACTTTGGATTTGCTATTAATATTTAGCACATATGAATCTTTCTCAGAATTTGGAGAATAAACTCGCAACATGGGAAGAATATTTGAAAATGTGCATGGATAATGCAAACAAACTCGATTACCTTCACAATGAGATGGAGGTCCAAAATACACATGATGATACAAATAGTGAAATTATTGTGTTGGATGATAATATATTGGGTGCAAACATAGTTAGGTACAGAAACTCAATGTTTCATAATGAGGTTTATATGGATCCAGAGTTCCTTGAGACAGGTATACTATGTAAAGAATCAGATGTATTTGGTTTTGGGGTACTTATGTTTGAAATGCTATGTGGATGTGAGGCGAGTGAGCTATTGAAATCAACGAGTCGTAAAAACGAAGGGATGGCAACTATGGTACGAACATGGTTTAATGAAGATTCAAGAAAAGGAAGTATTGCTGGTGTATTACTGGGAGGAAAGGGTGATAGCAAGTTATTTCTAAATAAAGGACCCAATGAAGATTCTTTGAACACATTTCTAAATATTGCATGTCAGTGTTTGGAAAAAACACGCAACGAACGTCCAACCATGGAAGTGGTCGTCCGGGAGCTTCAGAAGGCATTAACCTTTCAAGTAAGTCAATATCTTTAAGTGATACCCTTAATGTACATGTTAAACCTTAGTGTATAACGAATTCTAATATTCACTTAAAAATGTAGTTTAATTTGGTTATTGATCCATAATATCATTGGAATGTCATTCACATTGATTTTTTGAAATAATGTACAATTTTGTTTTTGTTATTTCTTAACATCAAAAAGACTGAACATGTTTTCACGGACGTATATCATATTAAAAAATTTAGCAAAATATAATAATAATTTTATGCATAAGAGAACATCTAATAATAGTTTTATGTATTAGAGAACATCCAACACAACAATTAAATGATGTATATCATTAACTAGCATGTACTCTTGTCAAAAACTTTTAATTGATCGTTGGTAGATGTTGTATAATTCTTGCGTATTTATATAGTTTAAAATTTATGGTTTATCAAAGTACTTGAAAACGTTTAAATTTCTAAATATATCGTTATTGGTGGATTCATTTATTCTATATTTTGTATGTAATTCACAGGAAAACTTCAAGGATAACTTTACATTGTCTTTTGAAGATATTAAATCAGCCACACAAAACTTTAGTCTCCCCATTGGAAGAGGAGGTTTTGGGAGTGTATACGAAGGAAATTTTGTAGATAGAAATGGTAAGGGGTATTGTCCTATTGTCGCAAAGAAGTTGGATACAAGAGATGGTCAAGGGGATAAAGAATTTCACACTGAGTTACAAATTCTTTGTGAATATAAGCATGAGAATATCATTGGGCTTGTAGGCTATAGCAATGAAACGGACGAGAAAATAATCGTTTATGAACGTGCATCTAAAGGAAGCCTTGATAAGCATCTGAACAATGCTAGTCTTACATGGAGAAATAGACTAAAGATATGCAACTGGGTTGGAGTTTCTTCATGAAGGAGGAGAACATGCAGTGATACACAGGGACATAAAATCACCTAACATTCTACTGTTTGATGATTGGAAGGCAAAAGTTGGTGATTTTGGGCTTTCAGTGATAAGTGCCACAAACTCCTATACCATCGATATTGTTTCGGGCACATCAGGTTATGTGGACCCACTATACTTAATATCTCGATCGCTAACAAAGGAATCCGATATTTATTCATTTGGTGTGGTTTTAATTGAGATCTTGTGTGGGAAAGCAATTTATGAAATCCAAAGATATGATGAGAGTCAGTCTCTACTGAGTTTCATTGAACATAATTTTGAAGAAGGAAAACAAGATGAGCTGGTGTTTAAGGCTATAAATGAGGAAATTGTACCGAATTCATTAACTGAATTTCTAGGCATTGTCTACCGTTGTCTAGATGATGATAGAGAAAGACGACCATCAACAAGGGAAGTTTTAGAACATCTTAAAAGGGCGTTGAATTTACAAGTAAGTTATCATATTTTGAATAAAGTTAATTGGTTCCCTTTGAGTGTTTTTTTTTTTTTAATTAAAAGATAAACAGATGTAGGAACACCATCGTGTCGAAGCTTGGGAAATATTTAACATTTGTTCCAAAATATATATATATATATATTTATGGTAATAAAATTTTTTAAAATGTTATGTTAATATGTTAGCGAGTAATTATGCACTCCTAAATTAGTTGATTACAATATAATCTAAGGGATTAGTATCATTAATGGTGGATTTATTTATATACTCTTCCATGATTCACAGGACCAGTGGTATAATTTAAAAATGTCACTTGAAGGCATAAAATTCGCCACACAAAACTTCAGTTCTGCAAATGAGATTGAAAGAGGAAAATTTTGGAACGTATACAAAGGAGAATTTGCAAATGAAGATAGTAAGCCCGTTGTAGTAAAGAAGTTCGATACAAGTCTTCGTGAAGGGAAGAAACAATACAACAATGAGTTTCAATTTGTTTACGAATATAAGCACGAGAATATCCTTGGCCTTGTGGGATACATTAATGAAATGGATGAAAAAATCTTAGTTTATGAACATGCATCCAAGGGAATCCTTGATAAGTATTTGACTGATGTTACTCTTACGTGGACAAACAGACTTAAGATATGTATTGATTTGGTAATCGGCTTGAACTTCCTTCATGAAGGTGTTGATGGAAAAAAGGCAATAATACATAAGGACATCAAATCTTCTAACATTGCGTTGTTTGATGATTGGAAGGCGAAAGTTACTGGATTTAGTAAAATAAGTACAAGTAAAAATTGTACCATCGATCTCGCTTGCTACACATCAATCTATGTAGACCCTCTATACTTAACGTCGGGTGTGCTAACCAAAGAATCTGATATTTATTCATTGGGTGTGGTTTTATTTGAGATCTTATGTGGGAAAGGAATTTATGAAATCCACGGATATGATGAGAGTCAGTCTCTACTGAGTTTCATTGAACATAATTTTGAAGAAGGAAAACAAGATGAGCTGGTGTTTAAGGCTATAAATGAAGAAATCGTGCCAAGTTCATTGTGGAAGTTTATAGACATTGTCTATCGTTGCTTACATGTTGATAGAGAAAGACGACCATCATCAAAGGAAGTTTTAGAGCATCTTCAAAAGGCGTTGAATTTTCAAGTAAGTTATCATACTTTGACTAAAGTTGATTATCATTGAGTATTCTCTTTTGTGAAAAGATAAATCAAGTAATAAAGTTGTTATGTTGAATCTTAGGAAATATTTAACAATGTGTTCCAAAAGAAATATATTTATGTTGATAAAATATTTTTAAAAAAATTTGGGTTAATATGTGTTGGCCGAGGAGGCTTGAATAGGGGTTCATAAACATCATTTTGTTCGTACCTGGTTACACCGTAGCTGAAACAGTCAAAACGCTCAATAATCAATATTGTACGTTTCTACACAAATTAGAAATACAACTATAAATATGAACCTCTATTTAAGAATGTGATAAACTCAATTTGATATATTGGTTAGATATTTACACCCTCTAACGGGTACATCCTTAACCAGTGTACCTATCACAATGAGTTTCAACCATAATATTGACCTTTATACAGACACAATTATTAGTTAATTATACGGTTAGAGCTATAATTAACCCTTACACTAACACATATTTACATTACTAACATGTTAGTTATAAATACAACTAGCTATAGAACTCGTGTTTTCATACGGGTTGACGATTGAAAAATTATACAATCACTTGTAAAAATAAAGGTAATGCTTAAACCTCTATGCCCATTATTATTAGTAAAAATAAAATATATATTACTTAAATAACTCTAGTGAAATGATACTTTCTTAACATAATCAATTGTTAATTAACATTACATTAAATACAAAATATACTACAAAGTTTTTTAACTCTTGACACATTAGCATTCAATATTACCATAAAGGAAAACAACTCATTTTATTACTTGATTTGATTAGCAACTATACCAAGCATCCCAAAAAGAACCTCCGTGCCATAAGACATTTTTCATGGAAAAAACCAAGTGTTCTACTTGATCTCCTTTTTCTTCTTCCGAGCTTACTAAATTCTTCCATTCGTATCCATCTCCCACGGAACTTTTCCCTGACATATGTCAAAGCATTACAATCATGAGAAATACATAACATGTTATCCTCCAAATGGACAACTTAGGTAATTAGCACCATATAATAAGATTAGAATATTGATGTTTGTAAAGCTGAAACTTAGCAGCTTTGTCTATTTTGTTAGAATCTACATATTAATTAGTATTAAATTATTTATGTGACCAAAGATAATTCGTAAATAATTGTTTTGGTGTTACTAAGTAAACCATAATAGAAATAAAAAAGGAACACACATTAGTCATCATATGTACATGTAATTTAGTAAGCAGAATCTTTCTCTTTACTGTTTACTTTTAGTTGACTAAAAATAAACATAGTTAGGGGATATATCATGTTTATACTTAAATATGGCCAGTGGTGTAGTAAAATGCTTAAAACCAAAAAAATGCCTTTCAGTCGTTGAGACATGGCAACATACACCTGCAATACAAATACAAAAGCAATTACATATTCTCTAAGGGGGGAAAAGATAAGCAGAAAAAGCGAGTTCAAAGCTTAGCCTTCCAATCATCTGTGGTTGCACCTTCAAGAGTGCAGAAATGAACCTGTCACCGTGTCCGTTTCCAGCTTGCACTGGGTTATATTTTTGCATACAAAAACAAAGACTTATTTGTTAGTTTTAGAGTCAAAAACATACAAATACAAGTAGTTGTACCCAATTAACAATGACAAACAAAGACAACAAATGGCATATCTTTCTGAAGTATACCAAAAAACCGTTTCTAATCTTAATTGACCCGTCAAAACCCAAGCGTGTTTTGACCCACTAACCAACCCACTCGAGTCTCCTATCTTGCCACTTCTACCGTTCTACTTTAAAAGAATAGTTTACCATGAGGGTAGATGAAATTGTGTTCTCACCAAGATTCTTGTTCAAGAACAGCATGCCATAAGTAACCTACTCTAGCATACAATAGTTCATTTGGTAGATCTTTAGGATGCTTAATCTGCAAAGTAAATAACAACCCAATTAAAGAGAACGCATAAATAGAGTGAAAATAATGAAACATGAGAAAGAAATAAAGTACTTTTCTAAATCTTCTTAGATAGTGATCACATAAACTATCATCATTGTTTTGTTTAGCCACAACAGCACCAAAAGCAGGTACACCAGCCTGCCCACATATGAACGTCCCACGGCTGAAATCCATACATACACTGATTAGACATGTAGTTTAATTGCACAACCGGTAGCCTTTTAACTTTTCATTTTTTAAATCATGTCACTCTGTTGGCAATTTTGGACCTATTTGCTTATAAATGAATCTATTTGAGTCATGTCTTATCTCAAGTGCGTCAAATCCATAAAGTTTTTTACAATGAGCATGGGTCAAGGTTGAATTGGTCACACGGGTCACACCAAAGGCTATGTTAACGCATACAACCTCATGAATCATTTCGTATGCAAGATTTAGATTACTATTATTGTAATATTGTAAATTTGTAATATGGATAAACCAACACTGCCCAGTTTCAAATTTTCAAATAATAACCGTTTCAACCTTAATTCATTGTGAAAAGTATTCCAACCCGGCCCGTTCATCTTCCCACATCCAAATAACTTTCATTAAAGCATAAAGCACAAAAGGCAAATAAGATGATACATGTAAATCATTCATTCTAATGTCCCGTTCATTTGAAATCACACTATCACTCAGAACCACATGACTAACCTTTCAATTCTAAATCAAACATGAAAAATCCATCTTTGTCATCTATTCTAAGTTAAAGCTCTCACTTTGATTTTAAATAACACCTTTCTTAGTTGCAACTGAATTGACAACTTTTTTTGGAGCCAAAAATTAATATAACACAAAAAAGACAACGATCTGAATTCCAAGAATATGCACTTTGAACTAAAAATAAAAGATTACAACTATAATGATATACTAATTAATTATGAATGGTCGAAAGAGAAATCACATTTCTTAAAATCCTAGATGACATAATTAATTATGTGTACTTACATAATTATAGCACTTGAAACATATGAATGGTCGAATAAGAAATCACAAGTTTCACTTGAGAACATAAGAACATAGGAACATAGGATTTTAAGAAATGATATTAAACCCCGAAAAAATATTGAATCTGTAATGACTAAATCATCTTTTTTTAGACATACCTCATACCTCAAAAGCATACTTATCTTTGTGACATAACAACTAGCACTTACAAAGTAATTCTCGAAATTATCTAATTCAAAAAAATAAAAATTTGAAACTAAGAATCTGAATATACAAAGAAAACATGCCTCATACCTTGAATAGAATGACAAACAATTTGGTTGTCGTCAAAATCAGTATCCGTCATGATCAAGAAGAATACAATATGTTCCATCTTCAAAATACAATCTGTTTTTTAAAAATAAAGGATGGCCAGAAACAAGTTTTTAATAATACTTTTTTTAGAAGAAAATCAATAAGAAAAACATTAGATTACTAAAGAAAAAAGGAAAGAAAAGACTGTACAAAAACTTATATCTTGGCATGATAGTCATCGGCCATAAGAATATTCCAAGATTTGAGAGAGATTTTGAGGAGAGAGAAAAAATATGTTTTAAAATCAGATTTGGTGAGAAGATAATGAAAGATTAGAAGCTTGGAGAAGTTTTTTCTCTCTCTTTTTTTGGAGAAGATATTTAAAAAATTAAAAGGCCCACTAAGTATATGTTAATACCGTATATATTTATATACACGAAAGTAAGTAATCGCGCGTTGCGGCGGTGAGATGGTGAGGTGATAGGTCATAAAGTGTGATAGCCAAATGTCTTAGCCGTACGGGCTCCGCCCTCGGATTTAAAAATTCGTCGAAAGTATATCGAATGACATTTCTAATGAAAGAACATGAAATTTTAAGAACACCCATATGATTTTTATAATTTATCGATGTACGGTTTTTGAGATAAAAGATTTTGAATGAATTAGAGAAATAAAATGATTTATGGAGGAGAGAGAAAATGAGTGGTTGAGATTTGAGAGAGAGATGAAAATTGAAAGTTGAAAGTTGTAGGGCATTGATGTATGGTACATCATGCATTATCATGTGTACATTGTTGAAATTGAAAGTTGAAACCTTATTTGCTTTATAATATAGTATAGATATAGATATATATATTATAATATATTATAATATAAATATATATTAATAATATATTATATATAATATATATATATATATATAATATATATATATATATATATTATATATATATATATAATATATATATATATATATTATATATATATATATATATATTATATATATATATATATATATTATATATATATATATATAATATAGTTTGAATATATATAAAAGGCCCACCAAATATATTTATACCGTATATTTATACTAAAAACACATAGATGACATAATTAATTATGTGTATTTTCTGACGTGGACAGGCTTACAAACTGCCAGCTTTTATTAGATAATCTCCCACCCTCTTCTAGTAGGAGACGGAGATAGGTACCTTTGATTCTCCTATTAATATTGAACACTTCCCCTAAAAGAAAAATCAAGATCCTTTATTGCTTTAGCCATCATTCAGAGTTTATGGTGATGTGATCGCCATAGTCTTCTTTGCTTCCATTCCCGCTACCATAATCTCAAAGACTTGGGTTCTTCATTGTCATCATCAAGAGTTATAACAACATGTTCTCCATTATTAAATGCAATTTTCCAGAAGATCACTCTCCTCATATGCCATAAAACATCCTTTTGTTCATCCCGTTTGGCGCCCATAGTTGAAACAATCCAAACTCTCAATAATCAATCTTCTGTCCATTCACAAAAATAGAAACACAACTGCAATAAATATGAATCTTTATATATGGAATGTGAGTTTGTTACAATGGTATATATACCCTCTGACTGGTACATTCGGCCTAATTGGTGAACCTATTATTCTAAGCGACACACCTATTACAACCACTGTTAACTGTCACAATGAGTTGTTTACAATGAGTTTCAACCTTATGTTTGACCATTACATATAGACACAAGTATAGATCAATTATTTGATTAGAGCCATCACTAACCCTTACACTAACACATATTATATGACTGACCCATTACTTAATAAATACAACAGTTACCTTTTGATTTTGATTTTGATATTCAACAATATGTTAGCCAATAATTATCCACTCCTAAAGTACTTTCTTTAAGTACTTAATAACAAATACGGTTTATATAGATATTTGTACTGTTAATGGTTGATTCATTTATATAGAATTTCATGATTCACAGGAGGAGGGGTATAGTTTAAAAATGTCACTCGATGAAATTAAATTCGCCACACAAAACTTCAGCCTTTCAAATGAGATTGAGAGAGGAAATTGTTGGAGCGTACACAAAGGAAAATTTGAAAAAGAAGATAGTAAGCCCGTTCTTGCAAAGAAGTTTGATACAAGTATCAGTGAAGGGACAAAACAATACAACAATGAATTTCAAATTGTTTACGAGTATAAGCATGAAAATATCATCGGCCTTATAGGATACATTAATGATATGGATGAAAAAATCATAGTTTATGAAAATGTGCCTAAGGGAAGCCTTGATAAGTATCTAACCGATGCTAGCCTTACGTGGACAAATAGACTTAAGATATGTGTTGATTTTGCAAGCGCGTTGAACTTCCTTCATGAAGGTGTTGACGGAAAAGAGGTAGTGATACACAGGGATATCAAATCTTCTCACATTCTATTGTTTGATGATTGGAAGGCAAAGATTGGTGGATTTGGCGTTTCATGTAAAATAAGTAAAAATACAAAGTCTACCATCAATCTCCCTAGCAGCACATCAGGCTACATAGACCCACTATACTTAACATCGGGTATGCTAACCATAGAGTCTGATATTTATTCATTTGGTGTGGTTTTATTAGAGATCCTGTGTGGGAAAACAATTTATCAGATTCACATAAATGATCAGAGTCAGTCACTAGGGAGTTTCATTGAACGTAATTTTGAAGAAGGAAAGCAACATAATTTGGTGTTCGAGGCTATAAGTGAAGAAATTGTTCCAAATTCATTGACTAAATATCTAGACATAGTCTGTCGTTGCTTACATGATGATATAGAAAGACGACCGTCGCCAAAGGCAATTTTAGAACATCTTGAAAGGGCGTTGAATTTCCAAGTAAGTGATCATACTTTAACTAAAGTTGGTTACCTTTTGAGTGTTTTATTTTATGAAAACATACATAAAAAATTTAAAACTACTGTTTCAAATATTAGGAAATATTTAACAGTTTTCCCAAAAATATATATTTATGTGAATAAATATTATTTTAATGAAATTTGTTATATTAATATGCTAGTGAGTAATCATCCATAGCTAAACTACTTGATAACAATATAATTTTTATAGAGGTTAGTATGATTAATGACGGATTTATTTATATATATAGTGTTTCATGATTCACAGCTGCAGGGTGGTAATTTTAAAATGTCACTTGTTGACATTATATTTGCCACACAAAACTTGAGTCTTAGAGATGAGCTTGAAAATCAATGGCCTTGGTATGATTATAAAGGAGAATTAGCACATGAAGAAGGTAAGCCCTTTATTTCAAAGATGTTCGATATAAGTTTTGGTCAAGGGGAGAAACAATGCTACAATGAAATTGAAATTGCTTACGAGTATAAGCATGAAAAAATCATCGGTATTATAGAATACGAAAATGATATGGATGAAAAAATCTTAGTTTATGAAAGTGCACATAAGGGAAGCCTTGATAAGTATTTGGCTGATGTTAGTCTTAGTTGGATGGATAGACTTAAGATATGTATTGATGTTGCAATCGGGTTGAACTTCCTTCATGAAGGTGTTGACGGAAAAGAGGTAGTGATACACAGGGATATCAAATCTTCTCACATTCTATTGTTTGATGATTGGAAGGCAAAGATTGGTGGATTTGGCGTTTCATGTAAAATAAGTAAAAATACAAAGTCTACCATCAATCTCCCTAACAACACATCAGGCTACGTGGACCCACTATACTTAACATCGGGTATGCTAACCATAGAATCTGATATCTATTCATTTGGTGTGGTTTTATTTGAGATCTTGTGTGGGAAAGCAATTTATGAAATCCACAAACATGAGAGTGAGACTCTACTCGGTTTCATTAAACACAACTTTGAAAAGGGAAACCAAGATGATGTTGTGTTCAAGGGTATAAAGAAAGAGATTTTGCCTACATCATTGACTATATATCTAAACATTCTCTACCAGTGCTTAGATGATGACCCGAAGAAACGACCATCATCAGAAGAAGTTTTACGACAACTCAGGCGGGCATTCCAATTACAAGTGAGTTATCATAGTTTGACCATCATCAAAAGAATTTTCTTTGATCATCTACTTATAACATGTGAATCTTAAAAGTTTTCGACCTACAATAAACATTGTTTATAGAAATTTGTCAAATTTTCGTAAGTACAACTATGAAAAAATTATATTTTTATAACAAGTTGACCCAATATTTGGAGGTCTATATTTTTCTTTTTGCTGTTGCAGGTTTGTAATAATTATATTTCAAAAGTAAAATTATATATAGTCGAGTATAAATTTTAGGATGGAGTAATTATCTGTTAACTAACTTTTTAGCTGTTTGTTCCTACACAGAAACATTATCCTGGATGGCTATGCTGTCTTCCTTTTCTTGTATGGTACCACGAAATATGAAAACAATTTCACAAAGAAAAAAGCATGGTTTTATAAAACGGTAAAGGACCTTCTCAAAAACTGGGTTATAATTATATAATGTTCTTGTTTAGATTATTATGATATGATACTATATGAATATATAATTACATGTGTTATATTTGATACAGGTGTAAGTTTAGAAGTGTAAGGGCCAAAGAGCACGAATTGAAGACAAAAAGATGAAATATGTCAATGAAATATCCCACCATTGATCAAGTCAACAGTAATTGGTAGTTTGGAGTTGCATTTTTAATTTGGATAATGTTAAACTAGGGCAATAGACAATTGAAGACCAATTTCTAGTATTCTTTTGTGATTCACGTATATTCTGGATTGTATTATCATATTTGGGTTTGTAAAGATGACGATAGACTTTGAAATCTCAAGGGTTATGGAAGGTTTTTGAGACAAACAAAGATCCTCTCATAGTTTGAAAAAATCCTACTATTGCTC
>CM067171.1:30723280-30773555 GCA_034093135.1 Erigeron breviscapus
GGGGAGATATAAGAATGACGAATCAATTTTATAACTTTGTATAAGTATTTACAACTGGTTAGAAATATGAATTGTTTCAAATGGTACAGATTCGGGAAAGCTAAATTCGAGAAAGTTTTGGAAAGATTGATCGATGAAAAGTTAAAGAATTTTGTGTAAGTTTATTAACTTTTCAGGTTAAGACGAAGATCGAGGAAAAGATGAAAATTTGATGCTTACAGGTTTGATCTTTTAAATTTTCATATTTCCAGGAAGTTCGTGGTAATCGTTGATCAATTATTCAGAAACTTTGATGAAAGTTGATTTTAAAGTGTGAAGGAGGTATTTACGACCTCGTAATTGCAAGAAGCAGAATACGACCTCGTAATTGGTCTAATTGGGCTAATTTAATACACCTCGTAAAAAGAAAAAGGAAAAAAAGAAGGGGACAACGTGTAAAAAAAAAAAAAAACAAAAAAAAAAAAAAAAAAAAAAAAAACTCGTATTGGGCCGGGTTAACCCAGACCCATTCGGGTCAAGTGGGTATATAAACCAAATTTACCCAAACACGACCTCACATTTTATTTTATCAAAATAGAGTATTACGACCCCGAAAAGCCACTTTGCTACCCCATTTGAGTTTTGATATATACAATTAGATCGAGTGTTTTTGAGTGATATATTTGTGATCCTCGTGAAATACTGAATCTAGGTATACTATCTAATCGTCTTATAGTTAACCATGCAACAAGAAAATCAAGAAAATAGAGTTTGAAATTTTCGAACTAGGTTTTTCAATTTTCATTCGATTTTGATGTTTTTGGTTAAAAATAAGGGTTGGGGTATCTTTATCGTTTGAATACGAGTATAAAGAAACAATTTTTACCAGTTTTGGTTGGGTAAATCGTAATTTCGTGTTGGGGAAGATGAACAGTACGCGACCTCGTATTTAGGGGTTTGCTAGTCCGAAAATACGACCTTGCATTTGTCAATTGATTTTGACTTATGTTGACTTCTAATACGATGCCGATTTACGACCTGGACCAAATACGATCCCAAATTGGAAAATACGACCTCGTATTTTAGAGTTTGGTTGACCGTATTTTGACCTTGTAATACGACCTCGTACAGGGATACGACCTCGTATTTTTGACTTAACAGATTTTCAAAAGTTTATTTTTATAAAAATTTGAAAATGAGTTAATTTATCTTTAACTTAATTACAGGGATAATTTATTACCTAACAGATTTTCAAAAGTTTATTCTTATAAATATTTGAAAATGAGTTAATTAATCTTTAACTTAATTACAGGGATAATTTAAGTTAATTTAACAGATTTTCAAAAGTTTATGTTAATAAAGATTTGAAAATGAGTTAATCTATCTATAACTAAATTACAGAGATAATTTATGTTATGTTGTAAATTACAGGGATAATTTACATATATTGACTAGATTAGAGAGATAATTCTAGTTATTTATGTTATGATAATGAATTTTTATGTCAATTTAGGTAATTAATTATTTGTTATTGATTACAGAAATGACAAGAAACTTCATAGCAGGTCATAATTATGTGATGAACTTCGATGATAATCAGGAAGGGACTGCTTATTATCATGAGATATTTGCGTTCTTCCGAAGATCAAGGATTCATCATGTACTTACACATTCGCCAGTTATTTATTTGGAATATTTAAGAGACTTTTGGGCGAATGCAAATACTGTTCGTGCTGGAGACGAACATATCTTTCATACCACTGTTGCTGGGCAGCAGATACAGTTCACCATAGCTGATCTCATCAATATTCTTAATCTGGGCACAGTAGAACAGGAAGGTGGTGCTACAGGTCTCACCAGATTCCGTCATAATTTGATTCAAGGTGCTTTCAGAAGGATGGGGTTTGCAGGTAGTCTGGCGAGCAGAACTCTATTCAAGAAGGGTTTTTATGGCAGGTGGAGGTATCTTGCTCATGTGTTGCTGGTTAGTTTAAGCAACAAGAAGTCTGGTTTTGATACGTTGAACCAGGAAGCACAGGCACAGATGGTTGGCTTAGTTTTTAACAAGCCATATAGTTTCTCGAAGTTCTTCTTTGAAGAGATGAGAAGACAGATCACAGCTACGGGCAAGAGGAGGTTTTTGTTATATCCTCGATTTGTAATGATGATCATCAATGCTCGACTTCCGAATCTACCAGCTGTAGGTGAAGTGAAGCATGTGAGTACGATCATACGCCGTGGTTATGATGAGTTTGTGTCTCGATATCCAAATGACCCAAATGCTCAAAGATGTAGCATTATTTGGTGCAATCATCAATGCCAACTACATAGCACCGGCTGATGGGGTCATATCAACTTATGAAGGGCCTCAGCCAGAGGGTGGTGAAGCTGCTGAGAATGTTGAGCAGTTACATGACGTAGTGGTTCAGGAAGATGCACCAGAAGAGCCTGAAGTTGTTGTACAGGTTGCAGATGATGGATAAACCAACCTGGAGCCAATCCTGAGATTGTGGATGATCTATTAGAGCAAATGGCTGATCCAGAGGGTGATATTGCTCAAATGCAAAGGAACAATGCTAATGTTGATGACCTAGTAGATGTGGACCTTAACCGAGACATAGATGATTATGTAGCTGAAGCTGCAGTTGGTTCTGAAGCAGTTAGAGCTAGTGGGTCAGGTACTGTAGAAGCTAGTGGGTCAGGAGCAGGTCAGGCTAGTGGGTCAGGTGGTGATGATGTAGGTAGAGGAAAGGCTGAGATGGAAGCTACCAGAGAGTCTTCTGATCATGCTGATGATGATGATTCCAGCAGTGATGGTGATGATGATCCCTACAGATCTCATGCATTCATCATAGTTGGATCGAAAATGGTTCCGAGACCTACATAGACCACTCAAAAAAGAAGAGAAACAGATGAAGACTGGGTGCCAGAGCAGTCTATGCCAAAGAGAACTAGACTTGTCAGGGAACAAGAGATTTCTGCTGCTGCTGGTGGCTCACAAAGTGTGCCAAGGATTGTTGTTCCTGAGACTACACAGCCACAGTTTCAAACAAGTGAAGAAACTAATCTTAGTGATCTGCAGAGACAGATGAATGAGATGAGAAGTTTGGTTACTCGTTTGACTGGTGATTTGAAGGTTGTTAGTGACAAGAACACATCTCTTGAAGACAAATTGGGCAAAGCCGAAGTGGTAGTGTCCAAGATGTATAAGAAATATGTGGCTCTAGATGATAAAGTTATCAAGATGGAAGATCCAATGAAGAAGGGAGTAAAGATCGCCGAAGAAAAACTGCATGATCTCATCGATAACTATCTCAAGGTTAGAGCTAAGAGAGATAGATTAGGTTGCAAAGGTGATGAGCTGGCTAAGGCAAGGCATGATAACGATCACAATGAAGATCCAGATGCTGCCAGAGCTACTCAGGAGCTTGGAGAAGGTTCTAGTTTGAGAACAGAGACTCAAGGGGAGTCTAGCCAGGCTGGTGTTGCTGGCAAGGCAGTTTCTGAAGTTCCACAAGCTCAAGAACAGATGTCTACAGAGATAAACATGGTAGTTGAGCTTGAGGCACCTCAAACCAAATCCCTTACAGAAGATGCTGACATTGATCGATTAAGCAAAGGTAAGGATTTGGCAGGGCAATCTGATGCTATTGCTCCACATACTGATATTGCTAGTGCTCAAAATAGTGAGTCTACCAAAACCGATTCTACCAATAATACTTCTACCGAGTCAGATTTGCACCCATTAATAGTGCATAGACTAGAGAAGAGATTGGGATATGATCCACAAGCTCATATGAGAGCTAGAGCAGAGATTATGGATTATGATGATTATTATGATCCAGGATCTATGAGGGATCAAGAGAAAGAACGGTTAGGGTTAACTCATACTCCTTCAGAGTCAGAGTCAGATTCTGATTTTGAGACTGAGACTGAGAAGGAGCAGAGCAAGAGCAAAAAGAAGCAGAGGAAGTAGATTGATGACAAAGACAAGACAAAGACATAGATATGTTAACGTCTAGAAGCTATTGCCAAGGGGAGTCTGTAAGTGCACGTCTATGTCAATAGCAGTCTAGATTGTTTGGGCTTATATTGTAATATGTCTTTGTAATGTGATTGTCATTAATGAACTTAGTATTATGCATAGAATACTAGATTAAGTTTAAGTATTGAATGTATAGTAAATCTGCTAAGTATGAATTGCGAGCTCGCAATTCATACATAATGCGACCCCGTATTTACAGGGTTAAATACGAGGTGACTTATAGGAATGCGACCCCGTATTTGCAGGGTCAAATACGAGGCCAATCACAGAATGCGACCTCGCATTAGTGACGGGCTGGGCTGGGTTTGCGAGGCTAACTCGCTGAAGCCCATGTTGGGTGTTTCCTATAAATACCAGAACCCTAACAGAGATTAGGGTTGAACATTTGTCGAATTATCAAGCAGGTATTGCAGGTTAAAGTCGTCAAAGGTTGTTCCGCTATCCCGAAGAAGATCTACGAGGCCGTAGATGATCTAGGGGCTTTCTTGTTGATCACCAAGTTATTGTGAGGGATTCCGCACCTCAAGATAACTGGATCAAGCTATTAACGATCCGTTTACCAGGGGACTTATATAAAATGAATTATTTTAAAGATAAAATTCAAAACTATGAACATCTCTGTTCATTCTTAAGAAAATCTTCTTTCTAAGAATCAATGCGAAAGCATTAACTCAATATCTGTTTATTGAAATCAACAACTCTGTGTTCTTTTCCTTAACCCCATATTCTGTTAATGTGACATACTTTCTTTTAGCTTTTGATCACAACACTATCGCTAAACTACCCTACTCGTTTATTCATTGTTCCATAAGAACGTAGTTAAGTCCTCTTGGAAACTAGATTCTATTCTGACTATATCTCTCGTGCAATAGGAACTTTTATTTTACAACAACAACAGAAATAAAAATTAAACATTTCACGAAAAACACAAACACACACTAAACATAAACGAATAACATAGTTACAAGAGCTAAAGTTACTGCTGATTAGATCAGATTAGCATGTTACATAAGCCTACTAGCGAGAAATAATTCTCTTATTATTAGTTATGAACAGTGATCCAAAAACGATTACCAATATGTTTGTCCTTTTAAACACTCGGTACTTCCAGTCTTCTTTTTGGTTTGTGACACTTTCGACATACCCTGGCCAAGGACAGTCACCATGTAACCCGAGTAGCCTAATAATTCACTTAATCAAGTTTGCGAACTTATGTGCCCCATATTCAGATACACTCTCACAATCGACATAAGCACTAAAATTAAGACATTTGGTGAGTAAAGTGAGAAAGTCTTTAAGAATCAAGTCAGCGGTGACAGGTCGGTGATTCCTCACGCGCAAAGTGACTTGACTTGACTCACGTACGAAAATATAAACAATGCATGAGGGGAGGAGCAGCGCATACCCCCGATCTCCCACTTCCTTCCGGTGATTCCTCACGCGCAAAGCGACTTAACTTGACTCACGTACGGAAATATACTCAACATTGCATAATGCCAAGTACTTGCATATTTGTGACATTATTTTTTAAAGCACTTATGAAAACCCGTGACTTTCTATGAGACCCGTGTAGCGAACTTTCTGACAACCTATCCCAAGTTGGAAGCTTTAGGTAGGCTAGGTATACAAAGACACCCCAAGGACTTACTTGTTCGAATCTCAAAGGCCACATTAGCTTCATACTTTCAATAGATTTATTTTGATATTTGCAAATCTTGTCACAAATATACATCCGAAAAAGCAATACATACACATATATGTACCCGAGACCTTCTTTATAAAGACCAAATATACCATAATTACAATGCAAGATCTTTCATAAGATTTAAAGGACTTGTCTATTTTAAGAACAAGCATTCTCAGCCATATATCTGAATACGTTTCCCATAAGAACATTGTATACATTTAAGTTCAGATTATAAGGAACCCTTGGTACTTTGTGCCTATCGATACATCATATAATGGTATCACTGAACTGAGCATTTTTAAAGTACAATTAAGTAGGCTTAAAAGCTAAAGTATCGTCACGTCTAATCATCTTGATGCAGTGACCTTACTCTTTTATTATTTTCTTTTTCTTTTCTGATTTTTCTCATTTTATTTTGTTTTTCTGACACTATATGACACACATACATTACGACACAAACACTGACTCATTTTACAAAGTTCCTTTGAGAGATACTGTCACTATAGATTTCTCATTCCAATCAATTGGACTAACAACTCGAAACGAGTTCGGTCGAAAGCCTTAGTGAACAGATCAGCTAAATTAAAGTCACTCGGCACCTTTTCTAGGACTATTAATTTCTTTTCAGCACAATCACGTATAAAATGAAACCTTATGTCTATGTGCTTAGTCCTACTGTGCTTAACAGGATTATTAGTTATGGATATGGTGGATTTACAATCTGTCTTTATGAGAGTACAAAGGAAAACCTAACCGTGATAGCCAGAGCCGGTGAATGAGTATTCACTTGCTGTTATGTAATTCGATCTCTCCCCTAAGACAAACATCCACTGATGTCTACTTCCTCAAGAACACCAATTTCTTCATCCCTGTGATTAAACTAGTGCACTTCTGGAACTGACATATAACATAACCAACAACAAAACAAAAAACATAATATGAGAATCTGTACTATAGATCATCATCTAAACATGATCTTCTATAGTACTTTGTTTATCACATAATAATAAATATAAACTAATTAGAACAAGTCTTCTTGGAACATTGATCATGTGTTTCATGAAACTGTCTCTTTCGTCCATCTAACACATCTTCAAAGTCCTTGACAGCCTGCTCATGAGACCTACAAATCTCTTCTTGTTCAGGAGTTAACACAAGAGGCACAACTTTCGGACGATCATAGCTGCGATCCTCCTTGTTAACTTCTACACTCCATACTTTGTCAATCAAAACCCGAGGAAAACAAAATCTTGAAAATTCCATCTCGGTAAAAACTCGATCACTACCCTTTAATCTATAATGAGTAAGATAGACTTTTTCCTTTTCTAAGTCCTTCTTAGACATTAATATGTCTGGCAAAACGTTCTGATCCTGTTTTTCAACAAAATTAACATTATCAATTAAGACGTTTCCTTTTACAACTCTTCCAACCCCGTAAATTTTTCCGCCTTTGGAATCGGCAAAACTAACATAAGACCCTTTAACAGGTGTGAACTCTGTTAACAGTCTCTTGTCACCAGTCATATGTCTTGAACATCCACTATCGACAAACCATAATCCTTTAGTTCTCCTTAGTGGCTCCTTATGTTCAACACCTTCAAGATGTGCCATCAAGCTCGTCTCAGCTTCGGCGACATCTTCGCTCTCAGCTCTTACTGGTTCTGATGATTCAGGTTCCTCTTCTACCCTCTGATGAACACTACCATGATCATTGGCACATACCATAGGATCAAATGAATTATCAGCAAGATCATTCATTTCTTCATCAAGGTCTTGAAATATTGCCATGAATGCATGATTCTGATCATCGGTACTAGTGAACCCCAATTATAAGTACCATCAGATTGAACGACTAAAGCTCTCGAGTTGTCCGATTCTCCTGAGCTTCGGTTCCCAGTATTAGCATATTGATGTCCGGAATTCTGACTCACTATAGAACCACTTTGATTGAAGTTCTGACGGCCGGTAGCTGAATTGTTGTCCCGTCTTGGCCTCTGACATTCTCTTGCAAAATGTCCAAAACCATCACAGTTATAACACTTCACCTTGGTTTTGTCAAACCCTACTTTGCCATTCACAACCTTCCTTCCGGTTCTATCTGTGAAACACTGAACTCTCAATGTTAACATAGCTAATTGCCAGTTCAGATCCATTTCTTCCAAATCGTCTGGATCAACTTGCTTGTAATCCTCCCTAACCAATTCAGGATCAGTTAGTTTTCCTCCAATTAACTTTTCATGAGCAGACACAAATGAAGCGAGCATGCCCAATTGTCCTTCAGCGGATCTTATGCTCATCGGCATCCCTGTGTAACTCGAACTTGGAGAATTACTATTCTGAACCCCATTATGCACTATCATGGCCGATTCTGGAGAAGTTACATACATCAAGTTGCTATCAGAATCCGTTGACATCTTCATCTTGTCATCATCTCCACTATAGAAGGCAGTAATCCCTCCATTTGAAGATTTTGCAGAAGGAACACTTGATTTGCTATGATAGAGTTCAGGACGCTGAACAAAATCACTGCTACCTGCTTCTTTCGACTTTCGTTTCATGTCTTGACCTCTCAGCTTTCGAATGATCTGATCCAAAGTCCATGTGCTGAATTCGGGATTTTGTTGGATTGAAGTGACAAACCCTTCTTACTTAGTTGGAAGTGCTTCCAACAACTTCTCGATGACATCTTCTGGATCAGGTTTGTACCCAAAATATGCAAGCTCAACCAGCAGATGACTGTAACGACATAAAATCTCATCAAGAGGTTCATCTTTGAAGCTAGTAAAGACATAATACTGCTTCTTCAAGCAAATCCTTCCTACTCTTCTTGAGATCATCATCACCTTCACAATGCTCTTTGAGTGCATCCCATAAGCCTTTTGCACTGTCATACATTTCAAACAAGTGCAAGAATTCCCCTTGGAGAGCCATTCGGAGTGATCCTAAAGCTTTACTTTCTGCTTCGTAATCTTTCTTTTGATCAACAGTCATTTGCTCATACGAAGCTGCTTTTCCACCACCTGAACCAGTAGGTTCTTTTTCATTTTGCACAGTGGGATGAACATAACCATTAACAATACATATCCACATCCTCACATCCATTAACCTGCAATATGACTCGAATCTGCCCTTCCAACTGAAATATCTATCAAGGCTTATCAACTTGGGCGGTGAGTTAGCCTTTCCGGTTTCGTGATCCATCAAAATTAGTTAATTCAGCAAAGATTGATAATTTGCGGGTAATTGAGACGTCATTTTCTCCGAGCTAGCAAAATTCACGAACTGTTTACAAAAATAAACGAGGTCGTAAGAAACTCATGAGGTCGCAAACGAAACACGAGGTCTCAATTGAGCTTACGAGGTCGCAATTAGCTACCCAGGTCGCAAAATAAGATGGATGAGGTAATACGAGCCCGCGAGGTCGCAACAGCTGCTGGAATCCTTAGATCTCTTGAATTCGAAACCCTAAACACCAACAAAAACACCTTCGACTGCTGCAAACACAAATAGAGGTCACAAACAAGATTTCCGGCCGTAAACTCGTGAAAGAATCACGTCTAAACGACCCTAAATCAATATTGTCTATCACCAACAAGCTATAACCTTCCGGTATTAAACCAAGAGGCTCTGATACCAATTGTAAGTCCCCTGGTACGGATCATCAATAGCTTGATCCAGTTATCTTGAGGTGCGGAATCCCTCACAATAACTTGGTGATCAACAAAAAGCCCCTAGATCATCTGCGGCCTCGCAGATCTTCTTCGGGCTAGCGGAACAACCTTTGACGACTTTAACCTGCAATACCTGCTTGATAATTCGAAAAATGTTCAACCCTAAACTCTGTTAGGGTTCGGTTTATATAGGTAACACCCGACATGGGCTTCAGCACATCGGCCTCGTAAACCCAGCCCAGCCCGTCACTAATGCGAGGTCGCATTCTGTGATTGGCCTCGTATTTGTCCCTGCAAATACGGGGTCGTATTACCTATATGACTAACCTCGTATTTAACCCTGTAAATACGGGGTCGCATTTCTTCTGTATGAATTGCGAGCTCGCAATTCATACTTAGCAGATTTAATATACATTCAATACTTAAACTTAATCTAGTATTCTATGCATAATACTAAGTTCATTAATGACAATCACATTACAAAGACATATTAACAATATAAGCCCAAACAATCTAGACTGCTATTGACATATACGTGCACTTACATGTTGAGAATTCTTCTTAGTGTTATATCTAGGGTTAAAGTTTCTAAGTGCTTATAGCTTATTGTGTTTATAAAAATATATTTGAGTAAAAGACTCCCCATTCCCGGATAACTTATACGATAAAAACGCTTATTGCGGTTTTTAAGCACTTTTTGAGTGTTTAGATGAGAAATACAAGACACAAGTAACTTTTTTAAATTTATATCAAGATTAAGCACCTTTCTTAAGCAGCATTGGAGATGTTTATTTGAACACACTTACAGATAAGGAAGTTTAAGGCTTTACCATAATGTTGGATATGGAAATAGAATGTGCTAGCTGGATTGTCGAAATGTGTAATATTTTCTTTGATTTTCAGTTTCTTGTAACTACGCGTCTATTAATGTGTGTGTGTGTTATAAGTTTCTTGTTTGAAACATATGGAACTTTGCAGTTGTGTATTTGAAATTTTGAATGTTAAAAAGTTGTCCCGGGTGGTTGGGGGCATGCAGCATAAAAGGAGAGGCCGGGGTAAAATCTCGACTTTTCCTATATCTTTAACCTTAGTGTTATGCGATTTACATGTACTCATGTTGGCCGTGGGAACGATCAGTGGGAGACCGATAAGGGGTCGGTTACCCATGTTAAAAGGTTCTTTTGATGAGGATTGGCTATAAGGAAAACGGACCTTAATATTTATACAAGAAGGCAAAGATTAAATCTACTGAATGCAAATAATTGTACGTGTAATATGAAAAAAACCTTTATTGGTTGCAAGTGAAAAAATTATTTATACAAGAAGGCAAAGATTAAATCTACTGAATGCAAATAATTGTACGTGTAATATGAAAAAAACCTTTTGTATTTTGTGTGTCACATAAAGTGATTTTTTGGTTCAATGTTTGGTAATTGTGTATAATGTTGGTTAGAATATGTATCGGTCCAACAAGGGCCCAAGCCCAATAGTCATGTGTAACCTAATTAGGGTTTAGTTCTAGTATAAATAGAGGGCGGAAGTTGTAATCAATAATTATCAAAAATTATATCAATACAAAAATCATCTCTTCAATTTCTGTTTATTAACATGGTATCAGAGCCGTTAATTCGGTTCTCATCATCTACCTAATCATCCGTTATACTCACAAACCATCGAGCAGCCACCATGGCCGACGAAGCCGGCGGCTCAAGCTCGGGTTCCGAGTTGGCTTTTCAACTAGCCAATCTGTTGCAAACCAATATTAATCAACTAGCCAATCTGTTACAAATCAATATCAATCTCTTGAAAACCAATATCAATCAACCACAAAACCCGATTCGCCGGATCAACGGCAGAAAAAAATGGGTGAATAAAGATGATAAATCTCATCTTACCTGTGATGAATGTGGCATGAAGAGACACACCAGAGAGCAGTGTTTTCAGATCGTGGGTTACCCGGATTGGTGGTCCGATGGCACCAAAAAAGGTACCAAATCGACGACCACGAGTTTAGGCCAAACTCGTGTGGAGGCCACGAGTTTAGACCAAACGCGTGTGGAGGCCACGAGTTTAGACCAAACTCGTGTGGAGGCCACGAGCTTAGACCAAACTCGTGTGGAGGCCACGAGTTTGGAGGTCCACGAATTTGAAGCCCAGCCAATCAAGAAAAACACCAACCTACCATCACTGGAAAACCAAATAAAGAAGGTAACCGGGACAATCGACCAGGTGGTTTTGGTGGTGTAGCAGCGGCGGCCGGAGGTGATGAAGGGGAAGAACATAAGTTTTCAGTGGTGGCAGGTGATACTAAGTTTGGAAAGTTTGATAATAATAAGTGTTATAACTCATTTTCATATAAACAAGTATATAGGGTTAAAAATACTACTTATGGGTCGGCCGATACTAACAACAAAGTTGGAGCCCAGTTTTGTGGGCCGAATAGTTCAATCCCTTTGCCTTCCACACGGTCAAACAACCCTACAAATAATAAGAATTTTCAAAAACAATCCCTAACTTGTCATGGAAATGCAAATATAGCCAACGAAGATACTTTAAAAGAAAATAATGGGGAATGGATATTTGATTGTGGTGCCACCGACACAATGACCTATGACTTGTCGGATTTTAAGGTCATAACGAAACCCAACAAAACCCATATTAAAGCCGCAAATAAAGGGAAAATGGATGTAAAAAATGGTGGAACAATTAAATTCTCCACAGACATTCAATTGTCTAATTGTCTTTATGTGCCTGACTTATCACACAAACTTTTGTCGATAAGTCATGTGACAAAAGAACTTAATTGCTCAGTTCTCATGCATCCAACCTTCTGTTTGTTGCAGGACATCAGGACGGGACGGATTATTGGGCGTGGCACTGAGAAAGGAGGACTGTATTATGTTGATGAGGTTACTGAAAGTGGAATGTCATGCTTGCTCATGGAACTAGTGAAAGAGAAGCATGGTTATGGCATAGAAGATTGGGGCATCCATCAGTGAGTTATTTGCATATTTTATTTCCAAAACTTTTTCCGTTGAATAAAAAGATTGATTGTGAAACTTGCATTCTCGCAAAAAGTCATAGGCAAACTTTTAAACCCCGTAAGAGTAGAGTTGAATCTCCTTTTTCATTGGTTCATTCAGATGTGTGGGGTCCTGCACCGGTGAGTGGAGGTCATAATTTCAAGTACTTTGTGATTTTTGTTGATGATTGCACCCGGATGACATGGATTTATTTTTTGAAAAATAAAGATGAAGTTTATGATAGATTTACTGTGTTCTATAACATGGTTCAAACTCAATTTCAAAAATCTATCAAAGTCATGAGAACAGATAATGGTGGGGAGTATGTGAATTCACAAATGAACCTGTTTTTTCAATCCAAAGGTATAATCCATCAAACCACTTGTCCTCACACCCCCGAACAAAATGGTGTGGCTGAAAGGAAAAATAGAATTCTTTTAGAGATGACTAGGGCACTTATTATTGAGTCCGTAGTTCCTAAAAGTTTTTGGCCCGAAGCTTTAGCTACTGCTACCTACTTGATCAACCGTCTCCCTACAAAGATTCTCGATATGAAAACCCCTTTGAAAGTTCTCTCTGAGTTTCATAAACTCCCATCAGTTCTTACTTTGCCCACTAGAGTATTTGGATGTACGGTTTTTGTTCATATCCCAAAATCATATCGTAATAAACTCGAACCGTGTGCTGAAAAATGTGTATTTGTGGGATATGGGGTTAATCAAAAGGGATATAGATGCTATAATCCTAAAACTCATCGTATGTTTACTACGATGAATTGTGATTTTTTGGAGACCAAGTACTTTTACTCTCAGGAACTCAGTGGTCAGGGGGAGGAACAAAGTGACACACTGAGTTGGCTTCAATATTCATCAGGAGTTCAGTCCACTACCTCATCAGAAGATCAGACTCCAGATAAAGATATACAGTCCTCCTCTCAAAGTGACAACCCAAATCCAGACCTGATATCCGAGGTAAGTAGTTCTGAGCCTAGCCATACTTTGAATAATATGGGTATTCCTGCTAATGAAGTACAGGAAAATGTTAATGGAGAGTCAGAAAATATAGAAGAAGTAACCCCTCCTGAAAATGCTCCAGAAAGATATGTTCTTCCACCAAGGTCACCAGAGGAATTCCTGCAAAGCGATATTCTCCAGAAAGAGTTCTCGGTCTACTAAGTATCCAGTAGACAAATTTGCTAATATCGCAGAAGGTTTGTTCTCCAAAGAAGCAAAAGCATTTGCAGCAAAACTATATTCAGAAGAACTCCCGTCAGATGTAGAGCATGCCTTGAAGTTAAAAAATTGGAAGGATGCTATGGATAGTGAAATGGAGGCTCTTATGAAGAATGATACATGGGAGAAATGTTTTCTTCCAAAAGGAAAGGATCCAGTAGGGTGCAGGTGGATATATACCATCAAATATAAACCAAATGGAGACATAGAGAGGTACAAAGCAAGACTTGTTGCCAAAGGGTATACTCAAACCTATGGCATTGACTATTCAGAAACCTTCTCTCCAGTTGCAAAGCTAGATACAATAAGAGTTCTTTTCTCAATAGCAGCAAATCTAGGTTGGCCCCTTCATCAATTTGATGTGAAGAATGCCTTCTTGCACGGAGAATTACAAGAAGAAGTGTATATGGAAGCTCCTCCAGGATTTTCTCACAGCTTTAAGGATGGGGAAGTTTGTAAATTGAAAAAGGCCTTGTATGGGCTTAAACAATCACCCAGAGCTTGGTTTGGAAGTTTACTCTTGCTATGAAGATATGGATATCAACAAAGCAACTCAGATCACACATTGTTTCTTCGCCACAGAGGAAATCTTGTGACATGTCTAATAATTTATGTTGATGACATGATTATAACAGGGAATGATGAAAAGGAGATTAATAAACTAAAAACAGCTCTGTTTGCAGAGTTTGAAATGAAAGATTTGGGAGATCTAAAGTATTTCCTTGGAATAGAAGTTTCAAATCTAACAAGGAATTTTTATTTGTCAGAAGAAATATATATAGATCTTCTGGCAGAAACAGGAATTGATTGTAAGCCAGCAGATACTCCCATGGTCATCAATCAGAAGTTGTTTGTGAAGATAGATGCTAAAACTACTGATAAAGGAAGATATCAAAGGTTGGTAGGAAAACTTATCTATTTGGCTCACACTCGTCCAGACATAGCATATGCTGTTGGAGTTGTCAGTCAATTTATGCATCAACCTCAGGAAGATCATATGGATGCAGTTCTGCGAATTATTAGGTATCTCAAAGGAACTTCAGGTCATGGGGTGTTATTTAAGACTAATGGTCACCTCAAAATTCAGTTATATACAGATGCAGATTGGGCAGGAGATAAAGGTAATCGAAGATCTACTTCAGGATATTTTTCGTTGGTAGGTGGTAATTTAGTTACATGGAAAAGTAAAAAACAGAAAGTTGTCTCCTTGTCAAGTGCTGAAGCTGAGTTTAGAGGTATAGCTAGAGGACTAGCAGAAGCTTTGTGGTTAAAGAAGCTGGTGTCTGAAATAGGTTTTGCCCCCAAAGAAAGTATTCGAATCATGAGTGATAATGAAGCTGCTATCCAAATCTCAGAGAATCCAGTTCAACATGATAGAACCAAGCATGTGGAGGTTGATCGTCACTTCATAAAAGAAAAGTTGGAAAGTGGAATTATCAAGTTACCATTCGTAAAGTCTGAAGATCAACTGGCTGATATTCTAACTAAAGCAGTGGGAACATCTATGTTTCATAAGTGTCTAAGCAAGTTGAATTTCGGTAATCCCGATATTCAACTTGAGGGGGAGTGTTAGAATATGTATCGGTCCAACAAGGGCCCAAGCCCAATAGTCATGTGTAACCTAATTAGGGTTTAGTTCTAGTATAAATAGAGGCGTAAGATGTAATCAAAATTGATCAAATGAAAATCAATACAAAAATCATCTCTTCAATTTCTGTTTCTTAACAGTTTCACTGGTTGATTTGGTTTACTTTTGAGACTGAGTTTGTGGTAAGAAAATCCTGTGCCTTGCTGATTGTATCCATATATTATAGAAAACGCACACACTCACACATACACTCTTAACTACAAGTTGTTAGGAATTAAAACTGCACACACAAAAGAACGAGAAATAACAAGAATGAAGAACACGAGAGATTTAACGTGGCACTTTAACTGTATCTATATCTATTAATATATATAATATCAGTATCTATATCTATACTTAATATATATATATATTTTTTTTAATTTTTATATAGGCTACAGATTAGGGTTGCTAAACTTTTTCCTAACAAAACCGGGCCTAAGTAATTAAGGGGCCGGTTTTACTTAGCTCAAATAAATAAGGCCTGCTGCCCTATTAGTTTCTGAAATCAGTAGCGCTTTGAGTGGGCCGATGACAGCAACGGCCAACACAAGTCATAACTATATAAAGTTAAAAACAGATATTTAAACATCTTATTTGTGATTCGTGTTTCAGCTACACAAAAGATGAGATTTCCAGCAATGACTTTTAAGGGTCATATTGTCATCATTAACTGAAAAGCTTACATGCAAACAGGTTATTTTCGTCACTTTTAAGTCTATATATGGACCAATTCTGGTTATGAACTTATGTTTATCATTAAGGGGTTAATTGGGTTGAAGCTAAAGGGTATAATTCAATACAACGTGGATCGAACGGGTCAGACTGGTTGAAGTGTATGTGAAGCGTTCCAATGCAAAATAAAAATAAAAATTTCTAATTCTTAATATATAAGAAATATTGGATTCATGTTACTTTGATATACTTCTATATTACCACATTTGGCACACTCATGATTATAAAAAATTTATAATCAATGGGGGTAAACTAATAAAGTAATATTTCGTGCCAAGCCTGGCCCATTGTAACCCGTCTGTTCTGCCATCTTTACATTGATTTTGAGGTACATAATTTAAAAGCTAACATTTCAAAAAAAAAAAAAAGAAGAAATTTTGGCAACCCCACCTGCCACGCTAGACCACCTGAAAATCTTGCTGGTTTAAAATGGTTTATTTGTGTACACAGATTTTTTTTATCGACTGACTTATTTTTCAACTTTGTAACTTCATATCTGGAAGTTCATTGCAACCTTAACTAAAATTCTCACTCAAATGCTAAAAAGATACCGCTGCTTGCAATAATGGGCAGTTATGGAACTATGAACCATTGTACTGGTGCTTCTTTTTTCCTTTTTTTTTTATATATATTTCTATTTTCTAGAGTGTTCCATCTTGCAAGGTATATTGGTTCTTTCACATTTTTCCAAGAACCAATTTCACATTTTTCCAAGACCAATGCTTGCTTGCAACAAAAGAAAAAGTATAATAGTTCTAGTAGCCGTTACTTGTTTTTCGGTTTGCCTTCCCCTCTTTCCATTTGGTTCTCTTCCTCTCTGCCAAATGTTTTATGTAAATGGTTGTTTGCCATACATATGGCATTGGGTGCATCAACCAGCAGGATTCTCATTAGAAAAGTTACCAGATATGGCTTTATCTTTAACGGATCAACTCGGTTAAGCTAAAGGTAACATAAAGTAAACGGGCCAAATAGGAGAAAAGTCATCTGAACTCTGAAGTGTATTCAAATGCATAAAATGTACTACATCATTTTATTATGAAAAATTACGAAGTTTAATTATTTTTCTGGTAATATATTTTTTTTTTGTAATCATGTTTAACACATTATAAATTCTAACTTTTTTGCAAAACAATTGTTTATTGGTCAGGCCTCGACCCAACCCCTTTGCTGCAATAAAACTACCTGATTTTGATGCAAACCTATTTCACCAGCTCTGTTATCTACAGTATCCATCGATACATCATACATGTCTTGCATCCAATAAGCAAGAGCTTAATTGCATGTGTATCTGTCTAAGACGAAGTTATAACTGGCCATACCTGTCATCTTGTAGGTTCCGAAACCCTCCAAGATTAGACTAGGAAATTGGGAGGCTAATCCGTTGTCAAGTGAACAGCTGAAATATGCAGCCACGGATGCATTTGTATCTTGGTACTTGTTTGAGGTAAGTAAATGAATGTCACCTCCAATTCACAATCAACTTAAGGGGTGTTTGGATGTGCATTATAGAAGGGGTTATGTGATAGAGAATAATTAAAAATCAGATAATCAGTTGTAAAAGTAGTGTTTGGATTGGGTTCTGCTGTTTAAAGTAGTATTAATAAGCTATTAGATTTTGTGTTGATAAATTTCATATTTATCTAGATTATGTTGGGTTATATAACAAATTATCAAATCAAATCACAAAGCACGCAGCGGAAGATTAAACTATGCAATTAATTAATTAACCAAGGAAAGAAAACATGTACCTTTACTTGAAGATAATAAAGCAAGAAACTTTATGAGGATTTGAAGTAAATCCCTCTACGTTTGCACACACGACACACGGATGTACGTATGCTAGTACTTGATCAAACCGCAAACACTTGGCTTTCTCTTTTTGATTTGTCAAACAACTTAAACCGAAAATCCCTTTAGGGATTGCTTTGTTCGGCCGAATGGAAGAAAGAAGAGGAGGAGAGTTATGAGGGTTTATGTTTGCTTGTAATTATGTGTTCAAAGCCTAAACCTTAACCCTTTATTTATAGGTAAATAATAAGGTTCTTTTAATTGGAAAACAAGTAGGATTGGGTTTTAAACAACCCCTCTCAAAACCGGCCACCTCCCTTGGAGGTTCTAGAATTTTCCTTTAATTTCCAAATTACAAATTAAGCCTTCCTCCGTTAACACCGTTAGTTATTTTCCGTTAACTATTAACATTTAACAAACGGTCGTTAGTTCAATTCGTGATCTAATTAATTAATAAATTACATTAATTATATTAATTAATTATAATTACATTTGTGTCGAGACGTGTGACCCCGTAGGCTTAAATCATTTCCGGACATACGTTCATTTTACGTGATCATATACTAACAGCTCCCACTTGAGCTCGTAACAAATGAAGGTAATAACATTGGTTAGCGTCTAGCAACACGCCAATGCTCCCAGAAATATTTAAGTATAGTTTCTTAAAGTATATTTAAATGGTTGAGGCATTTATTATCCCTTTGTTCAGATACCGTGTTAAACATGAATATGGATCATTGTCATTTCATGATTTAACGATTCTGTTTCTCATTCCATAACTAATTAATGATTACCAAATATAATCGAGAACCATCTGGATTTATTTGGGCACGGCCATGCAAACATCTTAATTAGTCCTAATGAGGGCGCCAATGGTATCATACTTCAACTTTTAAGTCGAAGGAACAAATCCTATATTGACTACACGTGTCAGTCATCATACTTCAATACACTTTCTGAAAATAGCCCTTTATGTACTCCCTTATTCAAGAGAGTTAGAACTATATCAAGTAAGTGCAATCCATACATGCTGACCTGCTTGTATCTCAAGTCAAAGGATCAATAAAGTAACCATTTACGAATTTCACTTAATGACGCCGATCCATAAAGTGATAATTCGTTAGTGGGGTAGTCCGATATGCATCAACTATGGATATCATGTGAGTTTGGTGGGACCATCCATTATATATTCCAAGAATATAACCAATCGCTCAGATTTGTCTTAGTTTAACTATACTCCCATATAGTTAATCGACAATGGACAATTTAGAATATTATAAAATATTCAAGGATTAAACATGCAAATATATGACACAATTAATATTAAATGAAATCAAACATATCAAGTACTTTATTTCATTATGAAAAATATAAATTGTTTAACATCCCTTATCCAAATACCGAAACAACAAATTTACATGAAATAACTAGCTAATTTAAGTCCCATGCCCTCGACATGCCTTTCAAGCTTGGGCCTAGACAAAGCTTTTGTGAAAGGATCAGCTAAGTTAAAATCTGTGTGAACTTTGAGTAAATTGATCTCCCCTAGTTCGATTTGCTAACGAACATAGTGATATCGTCTAGCATAATGTCTGGCACCTTTCTGAACTCCGGGTTCGTTGGCAATGATTAATGCACCAGTATTATCACAGTACATATCATGGGTAAGTCACTTGAGGGGATCACGTCAAGCCCGCTAATGAACTTCCTTATCCAGATTGCTTCCATTGCGGCTTCTGAGGCAGCAATGTACTCAGACTCTGTTGCAGACATAGCAACTGTTCTTTGCTTATTGCTTTTCCAATCCACAGCACCTCCGTTAAGAACGAAGACGAATCCTGACTGAGACTTCATGTCATCTCTATCAGTTTGAAATCCAGCATCACAGTATCCGGTCACTTTGAGTTCTAAGTCTGGATTTCCTCCATACACCAAAAACATATCTTTAGTAGCCCGTAGGTACTTCAGAATGCTCTTAACAGCAGTCCAGTGACTTTCACCTGGATTCTGTTGATATCGGCTAACGATGTTTTGCGCGAACGCCACATCGGGTCTAGTGCATCTAACCGCATACATAATAGATCCCACAGCCGAAGCATAAGGAACTCTTTGCATACGCTCCACCTCATTAGGTGTATTAGCACCCTGTTTGACAGATAAACTAAGTCCTTCTTGCATAGGTGTAAACCTACGCTTAGAATTCTCCATCTTGAATCGCTTCAAGACCTTATCAATATAAGCACTTTGACTTAGTCCAATTAATCGCTTTGATCTATCTCGGTAGATCTTGATTCCAAGAATAAATGCCGCTTCTCCTAAATCTTTCATGGCAAAACACTTTCCAAGATGAGATTTAACATCTTGCAACATTGGAATGTGTTTTCCTATGATCAATATGTCATCAACATACAAGACAAGGAAAGTAACATTACTCCCACTAGCTTTGCGATATACACATGGCTCATCGGGATTTTGAACGAAACCAAACTTTTTGATTTCTTCATCAAACCGCTTGTTCCAACTTTGTGATGCTTGCTTTAGTCCATAAATGGACCTTTGAAGCTTGCATACTTTGTTGGGATGTTTTGGATCAATAAAACCTTCAGGTTGATCCATATAGACTTCTTCATCCAAGTAACCATTTAAGAAGGCAGTCTTAACATCCATTTGCCATATCTCAAAGTCATAGTACGCAGCTATGGCTAAGAGAATCCTAATAGCTCTAATGTCCGCAACTGGAGAAAAGGTCTCATCATAGTCAACACCGAAACGTTGAGTATAACCTTTTGCCACGAGACGAGCTTTATAGGTGTGTACATTTCCATCCATGTCCGTCTTCTTCTTGAAGATCCACTTACACCCAACAGTTTGAGCATTTGGTGGAAGATCAACCAAGCTCCAGACTTGATTGTCTTTCATGGATTTCATTTCCACCTTCGTAGCTTCAAGCCATTTTTCAGATTCCGGATCTGATAATGCAGCTTTGAAATTCAGAGGCTCATCGAGATCTCCTAAAACGTTTTCTTCTACCATCAGACATAATCTGTCAGTAGGACGTCTTGTCCTTTCGGACCTACGGAGTGGAATCGCTTCATCATCATCGACTTGAGGTTCATCACTTTGAACCTTTTCCCCCCCAAGTTGATGATTGCTAGGAGCTTCAGAAGGTGACACATCTTCCTCTTGAGTCTCATCAAGTTCTACAACCCTCCCACTGTTCTCTTGAGCTAATTTCTTTTCAAAGAATTCAGCATATCGAGCAACGCGAACAGTGTTTTTGACGGGATCATAGAAGTCGTAACCCATCGTTTCCTTAGGGTATCCGACAAAGATGCACTTAGTAGTTCTGGGTTCAAATTTGTCAGGTGTATCGCGCTTCACAAGTGCCTCACATCCCCAGACTCTTAAGTAAGACAGATTAGGAACATTTCCATGCCATAATTCATATGGTGTCTTGTCAACCTTCTTGGTTGGAACCATATTGAGAATGCGTACAGCAGTCTCAAGAGCATAATCCCAAAACAAAAATGGGAGAGTCGTAAGGCTCATCATAGATCTCACCATGTCTAGCAAGGTTCGATTTCTCCTTTCAGACACTCCATTATGTTGAGGAGTGTTTGGAGGAGTAAGCTGTTGGACAATTCCACATGCTTTCAGATAATCCTTAAACTCTTGGCTTAAGTATTCACCACCTCGATCCGAACGAAGAATCTTGATGGTTTTGCCGAGTTGATTTTCTACTTCATTTTTAAACTCTTTGAATGTTTCAAATACTTCATGTTTATGTTTAAGCAAGTAAACATAACCATAACGACTGAAATCATCCGTAAAAGTTATGAAGTAGCTAGCTCATTTTCTTGACACATGTCTAAATGGGCCGCAAACATCGGTATGAATGAGTCCAAGAAGATCTTTAGCCCTCTCTGGTTTATTCAGAAAAGGTTTTCTTGTCATTTTGCCGGAAACACATGACTCGCATTTATCAAATGATTCATCATTTAATTGTAAGATCCCTTCACGTTGAAGTCTTTCAATGCGATTTTTGCCAATGTGTGCAAGACGACAGTGCCACAGATAAGGAGAGTCCAAGTTAGTCTTGGCTCTTTTGCTAACATTATACATTGAATTATTTGAATCACAACCACGCATATCAATTTCATAAATACCATCACAAGCAATAGCATCAAAATAATGAACATTATTTTTAGAAACTGAAATACCATCATCATTAAAAACATTAATGAATCCGTTGTCTTTCAACAAAGAAACTGAAACTACACCTCTAGTAATAGATGGTGCATAATGACAATTGTCTAATACAATAATTAAACCGGAAGGAAGAACTAAATGATATTCTCCAATAGCTTCAACAGGTGCTGGTAGACCATTGCCCACGAACAGCTGCAAAGCTCCGGGCTTCAACTTCCTCCTTTTCCTAAGTGCCTGTAATTCATTACAGATATGAGTTCCACAGCCAGTGTCATAAACCCATGATTTACGCTTAGTAAAGGAAAATAATTCAATAGTGAAGATACCTGAAGCACTAGCATTGCTAGCTTGCTTCTTCTTCATATTCAACTCGGCAAGATACTTGGGACAGTTCCTCTTCCAGTGCCCGACTTCATTACAATGATGACAGGTCTGGTCTTTAGCCGGATGCTCTTTCTTAGCCGGAGGGGTTTTCTTTGGTTTGGGGGATTAGCAGTTTGCTTACCCTTGCCTTTACCATCAAACTTGCCTTTAGCTTGTTGCGATTTCTTAGCTTTCTGGATCCGACCCCCCTTGATCATAAGAACATTTGGGTCATTGGCCTTCTTTGGAATCGTCTTCTCATATTCAATGAGCATAGCATGAAGTTCATTGACGCTTTTTTTCATAGAGTGCATGGTATAGTTTTGCACAAAACCCTCATATTCCTTAGTAAGGGATTTGAGAATCATGCCAACTTTTACATCTTTATGATAAGCGTACTCCATCGAATCCAATTTGTCAAAAATGCTCTTCATCTTGAGCACATGACTGCTAACCGATTTACCAGATTCAAGTTTCATGTCATGAAGTTCCACGACTAAGTCGAACAGTTCCACTCCAGCTTGTTTTTCATACAAGGATTTAAGTTCTCTGATCATATCATATGGAGTGTAGAGCTCGAATTGTTTCTGAAGCTCGGGAGACATGCTCGCAAGCATCAAACAACAAACTTCATTGAATCTAGTGTACTGAATCCTATATTTAGCTTTTTCAGCTGCTGTTGATTCAGCACTTGGTTCGGTTGGCCATTGCCTTTCAATGACATCCATGCGTTCTTCAACTCTTAGAACAATTCTCAGTTGACGATACCAGTCATTGAAATTTGATCCAGTAAGCTTTTCTCTTTCAAACATTTGCCGAAAAGCATTGGTGTTTGTGGAAGGATTCATTGCCATCTACAAAACAGATTAAGTTCAAAAATCAGTATTTTCGATAATAAATCCTTAAGAAATCAATTACCCAATGTTTATAAAATAAACAATTAATTCATTAAGGCTAGGATCCAATTGACATACAATCATTTCATCAGTTGATCTGCTAGAAATGATTGCACTCAAAAGGTAAGTGACGAGCAGTAATTGCATTACATGTGCAATTCCTAGTAAGAATGGTAGTCCCTATCGTTGAACGGATCGTAATAAGACGTTATTCGTTATGTCAAGAGTGCGGAATCCTCTTGAGATAACTAGATTGCTATTGCCTTTTGCTGATTAATGAGTAATTAATCAACCCAAGGAGATGCACGAAGCTTGTGGTTCGTGTAGAAGATCACACGAAGCAACAAGTAGCCTTCATATGTGATTTATGATTAATTCGTTCGAAATAGTGTTCTCACGAACTGATCGATTTATTGATTACCTAATTTCGTTGATTAGGTTTGTATTTATACTAGTAGGGTATTGATTTGTGTGGGCTTCGGCCTTAATTAAGTAATTAGGCCCAAAACAATAAACCAATCGATCTACCTCGTGCTGACGTCAGCACGAGGTCAGTCCTTCATGCTGATGACGTCAGCACGAGGTTCGACCCTTTGGCTCTTTGTTTGACTTTGTTTGACTTGTACATAACATCCAACCATCGTTTAAGTATTCTACGACACTTATAAACCTTGGTTCTATGTTCTTGTACCTGTAAAAGAATATATAACACACAAACACAATACAAAACATAAACAGATATAATATTGAAGTTCAACTGTAATCATTAAATATCAACACAAGTTCTTATTTAAATGATTACAAACATAGTTCCTAAAACATAAACGATAATCAAATCTATGTTGCGATTGTCACAACGAATCTGCATCTACAGACTCCCCCTTGACGGTTGCAACTAGATTTCTTTAAAGTCTTCAAACTTGAACTTCAAAGCTATCCATTAAACAAAAGCCTTGTGCTATTCGCATGAATTCTCTCTGACAAACAGTGTGCGAGAATGTTGCGATAGCGCCTTTCTTCAACTCTCCAAAATCTCACAGCTGAACACGGTGTATCCAAGAGTCTTCTCTGATCACCTCTTGACAAGTTGACAACTTGCATTGGATCATACATGCGCAGCAACATCTGTTTCTTTGAATCATCAACAAACATCTGTGCTTCGCCTGACTTGATATCTATGCCAATAAGTCATTGTTGTCAGCATATCTTGATCCCATTTGATAGCGGGAACTTCTTTAATACATTCAATCTTCCTTTGAACATATCGAAATGTGCCATCTGGATTTTTAATCTTCTTCATTGGCCTAGGTTTAATCAACCTATCTTCAGGTTTCAAACCTCTTTCACTAAAATGCCAAATTCTTTCTCTTCGGAATCTTTGCCAATAATAATCAGCATTTCCATTCTCTGAAGATTAACAAACCATCTCCTTCCCAAATCTATCAAATCAGATTCACTGAGACTTTGGAAATGTCTTTGACTCATCGACATGTACTGGCATCCTTCTTTTCTCTTGATAATAAACAACTTGATTCTATGATCGTAGAACCAACTTTGTATCACTGAGAAATACTTAGGTGCGTCCTTGTCTGAGATGAATTCCCAAAACATCGACGGTTTATAAACATCACCTATTGGCATACCAGTATGTCCTCTATAAGCTGGAATGTATCTATCAATACAAAATTGAGGATCTTGCTCCGCTGGAGGTATATTAAACCTTCTAGTATTAAACTCTCGCGTAGCATCAATCTTCCAGCCTAAATCAACAATATATTCACGTTCTTCATCTATAATCTTTGCAAAAACTCTGAACATCAACCTTGCAGTATTCCTTGGATCATCTGGACTATTTCTGATCGGATTAAGTTCTAAATGTTCTTCTACAGCTATCGGTTCAATCTATTCTTCATTAAAGACACGATCGAAATCATAAGGTACTTCAAGTAACCTTTCTCTATCAGCTGCAGAAACAAATTCTCCTTCTTCCAGATCTTCATCAATGATACTATCTAATCATCAGCATCAAGATCGTCCAATGCACCTATCCTTTGAAGCTTATCTGCAATTTAACAATTCAAATATGCAAAGACAAAGAACATAAAACATAAGTCAAGACATAAAAGATAGTATAAATACATAAAAGAAATTAAAATAAATAATACTATATCATAAATATAATGTAACAATTACATTAATATTTATCTTATAATCTTTATCTATTTTAACTTACAAAATAATATTATATCATAAATATAATGTAACTACTTAAGTACATTAATATTTATCTTATAATCTTTATTAAATACAGAAAATCATTAGCACTAAGGTACATAATTAGGATCCGATTCCGACGTATCTGTCTCTGACTCTGAAGGAGTATGAGTCAATCCTAACAGTTCTTTCATTTGATCCTTATAAGATCCTGGATCATAATAATCATTAACATCCCAGATCTCTGCTCTAGCTCTCATATGAGCTTGTGGATCATATCCAAATCTCTTCTCTAGTCTATGCACTATCACATGATGCAAAGGTGACTCTGAAGAGGTATTACTATGATTTTCACGTACTTTAGATTCATTCTTATGAGGATCATTCGCAATCTCCCTTTCTATTCTATTAGACTTAGAATTGGAGTTACCTGAATTGGAATCTTCCTCATCATCAGAATTATCTGGATCATCAGGATCTGCATCTGGAGCAACCATCACAGCTTTTCCTTTATCTTGAGTCCCAGAAGTACTAGCACCAGCTGTACCAGCAATCTCTGACTCTCTTTGTCTTGGCGACTCCCCCTGAATATCTGCAGTCTCTGAAATAATCACAGCAGCATCATCGACCTTGACCTTGATCTCTATTCTCTGGCTCACCAGCATTTGGTTGTCCTTGGTTTGGATCTTGAGCTTGATCTTGATCATCATGATCATCATCTCTTCGCTTTCTTGCTAGCTCATCATCCTACAACCATCTTTATCTCCCCCTTGAGCCAAGAATTGGTCAAGTCTAGAACCAAGAGAATGAACAAGAGCTGTCATTAAGTCCATCTCTTCTTGATGCTTAGCAGCTTGGAGCTTTAGCTGACTCTCCAAAGTTGTAACTCTCATCTCTAACATCTTCTTCTCCGAAACAATACGACTCAGCTGAACCTGAACTGGCAAAGCTGAACCAGAAGTAGAAGCAATGTCAGATGTAGAAACGGCGGTGGCATCGTAGCTTCAAATGAAGGCATACGAGCACAAAAAGTTCCTGGTGGACGCATCTGAGGTCTTTCCAAAGGCATCCTCAAACGTCCCATAACTGTCAAAACAGGAACTGTAGCCTGAGTAGGAGCAGAAGAAGGCCTTGAAGCTTGAATTGTCGTCTCCAGCTCTTGATGAACTGTAGATTCTGGAGGAGCAGGAATCGTTACAGTTGTAGCCTCAGTAACAACTCGAGCATGAGAACCACCTACATTAAGTATGAACTTGGTTCTCGGTCTCTTCTCACCAACAGAAGTACCAACAGAAGTAGTAGACATCGAAGCAGGAACATCAGAAACTGAAGCTCTTAAAGCAGCAACCAATGGAGTATCACCAACATGAGACCTCTCCATGGCTTCTTGATATGCAGCATAATCTCTATCAACTTCAGACTGAGATCGCTGAGTAGCTTGTAATCTCTCCACAGCGTCAATCCCTTTCCCTTGTCTTCTTCTTCTCTTTTTGGTATTCTTTCTACCTCTTCTTCATCTTCTTCTGAGTAATCACCAGCATTGACAGTAACTGGCAATCCAGAAGGACCAACATCTTCACCAACTGGAGTAGAAGTAGAAGTAGCAACATCAGTAGTTGGTGACAAGATTTATAGGATCATCAATATCTCGTGTAAGAGCATCAAACTCTGGATCATCTTCCAGATTCCCAGTAAACAAAGGAACATCATTAAGTCCTTCACTGATCTTCTTGCTCTTCCTGAGGATTATCTTGAACCTCAACATACATCATCAGCAGCAACAGGCTCTTCATCTTCCCAACCTTGTCTAGGAGCAACATAGTTAGGATTAATCAGATGACCGAACAATGGTGGATTGTCAACATCAGGAGCTATATTTCCTCCCCTCAAGTGTTTCATCATATCTTCAAACACTCTATGAGTAAGACGACCTAAGTTAAACGTCTCTCCAACCAATGCTATTTGAGTTGCCCTATACCGAATGATAATCATCACAAATCTTGGAAACAGATAAAACTTCTTGTCGCTCCCAAAAGATCTCAACTGCCTGATAAAGCTATCAAATATGTACTGAGAAAAGCTATACGACTTATTCAGCACCAAAGCAACTAACTGAGAAGCAGTCTGTATATTCAACTGATCATGACCTGAACTCCTATGACTAATGGACCTCAATAGGTAGTAAGCAAGTAATCTCCATTTGCCTCTAATACGATTCTTGCGGTAAGGATGTGTAATAGCACCAACATATCCCATACGCCTAAGAGCACCGTCACAAAAGCTTTCTTCAAACTCTGTAGGACCTTGCTCCATATCGTCTTCTCCTAAGTCCAAAATAGTCCTTAAGTCTCCAGCAGTGAACTCTATATTCCTTCCTTCAACAGTAGTGCGAATCACAGTATGAACGCCCACTTGTACTGGTCTAGCAGAGTTCCAAAACTGACGAATAAGACTTATGACCAACGGAGGATTCTCGGTCAAAGCATAGCGAATACGAGATCGTGCCAGATAATGCATGACACCGTGAAACTCTGGTGTACATCCTTGCTGAGTAATGTTGATATCAATCGCAGCATTATGCTCCTTAACGAACACACCTTGTCCAGCCATACCTGCACAAAAAAAGTAAAAACGACAAGAAAATAAAAGTTAAAAATAAAAATCCAAAAAGTTTCTAAGTCCACGACTGCTTCGTGGTGACGTCAGCACAAAGAAGATCTCCTTCGTGTGACGTCAGCACGAACTGACCTTCGTGAACCCAGAAAACATCTCCATTCGATGTCAAAATTGATCGAAATCAAGAATTAAAATCAACTTGGACTTGTTTATAATGAAAAATATGCCCAGAAATCGATTAAAATTCGATTTCATGAACACGAAGTGACTTGTTCTTCATGTTCTTCGTGTGAATAGTGACCGTGACATATAAACTTTAATTAATCTTGATTTAAACATTAATATGAACTTTTGTTAGATTAAGTGTAATAACATCAATAATCCAATTTTAAGTCCAATTAGTTAAAATCATCAAAAACAAAAGATCCAGATCTACAAAAAAAAGTTCACTTCGTTCCTGTGTTACTCAGTTCATGCGAAGGAACAAACAAAAATCTAGCATGTGAAAACGACTTGTTAATCGTAATCTTTCCATAGTTACAAACCTCAACGCAGCTATCCTATATTCAATTTTATTTCCCAACAATCTGGTTTAAACAAATCGATCGAAAAGACTATAGGGGAGAAAAAGAGAGCATGGACATAGTTATATCATCAAAAAGGTGAGAAAATGCGGCGAAGAGGAGTTCGTGTGATTAACTTTAGGGTTTAATTTCGTAAATGGTAATTAATTAAAAGTTAAAACCCATATTTATATCTAAGTTCGTGGGCCGGGCCGAAGAGAACTTCGTGGGCTCACGCTGACGTCAGCACGAGGGCTGATGATGTCAGCACGCACGAGGAAATAAGTTACCTGAACCTTGTATCTGCTCGCAAATGTAATCTTACCATAAATCATCCGTACTAACATGTCATCAAAATAATGTATAAATTAATCTTACATTATAATCTTGACATAAAATTGATCATTTCTTCATTGATGTTTAACTCAACAAATGCAAACTTACATCAAAACACATTTAATGTATAATGCATTACAAATACATCAAATTATCATATCAACAACCTATCACTATAAGTCTTAGGTTGTGATCTTGATAACACAATTATAACCTATCACACTAAGTCTTAGGCTATAATCTTCATGATTTGATGCATTCCGCATGTAAATTGATCGTGATTTAACCGATCCAACGTGTTTCAACATGGTATCCAAATGAAATTTGATATCAGTAACCTGCACACTTAACAAACTTCATCAATGCATCAAAACAACAAAGAACAAAAGAATGCAAAAACAATCAAAATCTTAACCTAATCAAAAAATCTAAGTCAAGTCACATCTTTGTCAAGCATACTTATCAACCATACAATTGAAATTTCAAAAAACTGAAACAAATTCAAAAATATTTTGACTTTTCAATTTTCAAAATCATTTCATTTTCTTAATTAATTAAACAACTTATGTATTAATTAGAAAATCCATCTTTTAAACATATACACCATAAGCAACAAGACTTATATAATTCACTAAGAATCATAACTTTCTATGGAATCATCAATTGCTTATCAAATCTCTCGTGCAATAAGAACTAGTTTGACACACAAACTGACACTAATTGTACAAAATAAAAGAAAATAAAATAAAATAAAATAAAAACTTTAAACTACTCATTATTTATTTACAAGAAATTTTAAGTTTCTGCGGATTAGATCAGATTAGCAATTACATAAGCCTGCGGGTGAGAAATAATTCTCTTATTATTAGTTATGAACAGTGACCCAACAAATTACCGGTATGTTTGTCCTCTTAAACACTCGGTACTTCCAGTTTCCTTTGGTTTGTGACACTTTCGTATTACTTGAGCCAAGGACAGTCACCATGTAACCTAGTAAGTTACTCATGCCACATTTTAGTTTGCGAACTTATGTGACCCACATTCAGATATACTTCCGTAATCGACACAAACACTAAATAACAAATATTCAATATATATCCGAAAACTTCCTTAAACAGACCATGAGACACTTTTTAGATTTATTTCATTTGATGAATTTAGCATTTTGTGATTTAACTTTCATTCACTTTTGCATTTCTTTGTATTAAGGAACCCGTGATTTTCTATGAGACCCATGTAGCGAACTTTCTGACAACCTATCCCAAGTTGGAAGCTTTAGGTAGGCTAGGTATACAAAGACACCCCGAGGACATACTTGTCCGAATCTCAAAGACCACATTAGCCCTTAACTTACATGCATTTAACAATTATCACATTATAACTAAATTTAACTTTCATGCTCATGACTTGTAGAAGTTTTCACATATATACTAAATAAATCCTATAATAATGCTAGATCTTTCACAGAATTTAAGGACCAGATCTAATCATTTCTGAAAAGCAAGCATTCTCAGCCATATATCTGAATATGTTTCCCAAAAGAACATTGTATAAATTAAGTTCAGATTGAAGGAAACCTTGGTACTTTGTGCCTACCGATACATCCTAAATTGTAATCACTGAACTAAGCAGTTATATTACGATTAAGCAGGCTTAAAAGCTAAAGTATCCTCACTTCTAATCGTCTTAAATGCATCAACTTAAATCTCTTCATATTTTTGTCATTTTCTGATTTTTCACATTTTTATGGTTTTTTATGACACTAAGAACTCTTTTTGTATTTTTATGACTCTAGCTATTTACAGACACAAACTTACAAAATCAGTTCTTTGAGAGATTTAATATGAATCAGCATTTTTCATCCCATTGAGAAGAATTAACTTCTCAAACCGAGTCTTATCAAATGCTTTGGTATACAGATCAGCTAAATTATCATCGGTTATAACTTTTTCCAAATGAATTAACTTCTTTTGGACACAATCACGCAAGAAATGATGCCTAATATCAATATGCTTGGTGACCTTATGCATGACAGGGTTATTTGTAATATCTATAGCTGACTTATTGTCTATTCTAATAGGAGTATCAAGAAAATCCATACCGTAGTCACGAAGTTGTTGCTGAATCCACAATACCTGGGAACAACAGCTACCTGCAGCCATATACTCTGCCTCACATGAAGACTGAGCAACACATGTCTGCTTCTTGCACTGCCACGATACTAATCTTCCTCCTAAAAACTGACAACCTCCAGTCGTAGACTTTCTGTCATTGTTACAACCGCCAAAGTCCAAATCAGTATATGCAACAAAATCAAACGTTCCTCCCATAGGATACCATAGACCAAGCCCTTGGTTTCCCTTAAGATAACGTAGAATACGTTTTGCTGCAGTCAAATGTGACTCTTTCGGACTAGCTTGAAATCTAGCGCAAAGACAAACAGCGAACATAATATCTGGACGCGAAGCAGTCAGATACATCAATGAGCCAATGATAGCACGATAATAAGTTGCATCCACAAGTTCATCTTTAGGATCTAGAACTCCTAAGCTATGATTCTGCTTAATAGGAGTACCATATTTCTTGGACTCTAACATTTGAAACCTCTCTAAAATGTCATCGACATACTTAGACTGGTGTATAAAGAATCCATCTTTCCTTTGATCTACTTGCAGTCCGAGGAAAAATTGTAGTTCCCCCATAGCACTCATTTCAAATTCTTGTTTCATGCTCATTTCAAACTCTTTGCACATCTTTGTGTTAGATGAACCAAAAATGATATCATCAACATAAACTTGTACAATCAAATAATCTCGCTTCCGCCATTTGATAAACAATGTGTTGTCTATCGAACCTCTTGTAAAACCATTTGTCAACAAATGTGTCGACAACTTTTCATACCACACTCTGGGTGCTTGATGCAATCCATAAAGAGCCTTATCCAGTCGATATGCTCTTCTTGGATAATTCGGATCTTCAAACCCCGGTGGTTGGTGAACATATACTTCTTCTTTAACTTCACCGTATAAGAAGGCACTCTTAACGTCTAACTGATACACCTTTATACCTTTGAAACTTGCATAGGCCAAAAATAACCTTATAGCTTCAATCCGAGCAACTGGTGCAAAAGTTTCGTTATAGTCATATCCTTCTCGTTGTGCAAACCCCTGAACAACCAAACGTGCTTTATTTCTAGTAACGACCCCTTTGTCATCTCGTTTGCATTTATATACCCAACGAGTTCCAATCGGTTCTTTACCTCTAGGCACATCTACTAGCTCCCAAACTCCAAGTTTCTCAAATTGAGCTAATTCTTCTTGCATTGCTTCAACCCAACAAGGATCTTGAAGTGCAACCTTAACATTCTTAGGTTCTACTTGTGAAATGAAACCAGTATACAAACACTCAGTTATTATACCAGTGTCCTTTACTTCACAAAACAAACTAGTCATCTCTTGATTCAACTGATTTCTAGTTCGAACAGGCACTGAAGCATCACCAAGAATATTCTCAATTGGATGAATCTTATTTATTCTATGTTGAGGAACCGGATCAACATTTAGATTATCTCCTAAGTTCGTTTGGATCTGTAACTCTGGAGAACCAAAATCATCTTCCGATTCTTCAGAAATAGAATCATCATCAGGTAATGAAACCTTGGATGGAGATAGTGGTGTAGTGTTCTCGGGTTCAGCATTATCTGAATCTGGTGTCTTATCCTTGTTCTTACTACCTTCACCAACAACAGTAGTAGACTTATCTTTGGTTGGAGTAGTATCAACATTTTGAACAGGCGGAGATGTAGGAGTATAATCCATGTGATCTCTTAATATAATCACATCATCAACTGTCTCAGGATCTGAATAAGAAGCAGGACCGTGTAGTGAACTAAACACACTATCATAATCGAAATTTTTGCCAGTTCCAGAATGAATAGCGGGCTTATGACTGACAATCTTGACATTTGTACCCAAGTCAACTTTGCCGGTCTGTTTGTTGTAAACCCGTCGAATTGATGTCCCCGGTTTATAACCCATGAAGAATCCCTCTTCAACCTTTGAATCAAACTTTGACTGAGGTAGATACTTCAAGAAAGTACACGGTACACCAAATGGTTCAACATTCTGTAAATTTGGTTTCTTTTTATGTAGAAGCTCATAACATGTCTTATTATGACGCTTAACTACCAAAACCCTATTTAAAATATGACAAGCTGTATTCACTGCCTCCCCCCAAAACATAGTAGGAAGCCCTGAATCTGCAAGCATAGTTCTGGCTGTCTCGATTAGAGTCCTATTCTTTCTTTCAGCAACTCCATTTTGTTGTGGTTCATATGGCGAACTGTATTGATGTTGGATTCCCTTTGACAAACAAAAGACATCCATCACTTTATTTTTAAATTCAGTTCCGTTATCACTCCTGATTCTCTTAACACGAACTCCATAAATATTTTCAGTTTCGATAAAGAAATTTATCAAAATCTGAGGAGTTTCATCTTTTGATTCAAGAAAGAATACCCATGAGAATCTTGAGTAATCATCAGTAACCACCAAACAGTAATACATCCCACCGATACTTCGTACATTCACTGGACCAAATAAATCCATGTGAAGTAACTCGAAAGGATTGGCAATAGAATTTTCTTGCTTCGGCTTATGTGCAGACTTTTGCTGTTTACCTTTCAGACAAGGTACACATTTGTCTTCCATTCCAAACCGTTTCATAGGAACACCTTCAACCAAACCATGTTTGACGATGTCATTCATCTTTCGGAAATTTATATGTCCCATTCTTCTATGCCATAACAACGATTCAGATTCGTTTGCTTTCGATAAAAAGCAAACAGACTCCTTTGGATCATCAACACCTAACACAAGGCCATAGATGTCTCTCTTCCTAGGAGCTTTTAGCAGGATCCAGTCTTCAGGAATAACATATCCTGGTTTCAGAATAAGTGCTTCTTTCTCAGTAAAATGGACATTGTTACCCTTGTCACAAATCTGAGAAACACTTAATAAATTATGTGATAACTGTTCCACATAATTGACTTTCTCCAGCGTAATCTTCCCATTGACAACATCACCTTGGCCCGAGATGTTGCCGCCCTTGGGACCTGCGAAACTAACATAAGAACCATTTATATCAACATAATTGGACAACAACTTCTTGTCCCCTGTCATGTGCCGAGAGCATCCACTGTCAACATACCAAAGACTGATAGGCTTCCTTGGTTCTCCCTTTTGATCTGCAGCTTTACAATCTGCCATGTATGCAACAAAGTCTTCAGTTGTCATACCTTCAGGTATCACGAAGTTCTTCATCTGATCTTCAATGCTCTTCGTAGAAATGTCATCACTGGAATAGATGACTCTTCCTTTTCTTCAGATGCTTTTACTGCTGTCATAGGTTCACTCTCAGATCTCACAGTCTCAGCAACATTTCGTACATTCTGCTTCACTATCTCAGATGCACTTTCTTCACTTGAGTATACAGCATAATCAATCGTTGCAGCTACCTCATCATAAACTTCTACCATGTAGGCATGATTCGAGGTATCATCAGATTGTGTATCCCATTGATAAGTACCATCTGGATTTTGGACAACAACAACCTTTGACTCCGAAGAAACTGACTGTTGTGGAGTAGCAGGAAACGTAATCATTGCTTGAGTTTTCTGATTACTTGGAGTAATACCGCCTTGATTGTAATTTTGATGACCAGCAACGGTATTATCAATCCTTTTAGGTCTTTGACACTCTCTTGCAAAGTGACCAAATCCATCGCAATTGAAACATTTCACCTTGGATTTGTCAAAGCCTTTGGTGCCATTACCTATAGGTCTCCCAGTTCTCTGAGTGAATCTTCTGACCTTAATAGTAAGCATAGCTAGCTGCCATTGTAGATCCATTTCTTCCAAATCATCAGGATCTATCTGATTGTAATCCTCATCAATCAAAGCAGGATCAGTAACCTTTCCTCCGATAAACGCTTCATGAGCATTACAAAAGGCTGAGTAAACACTCATTCTACCTTCTGCTGAACTCATACTCATTGGCATAGAATGGAAAGATTGTACATTGCTCTTGACATTCGTATTTGTATTGTCATAAGCAACATATCCAACTAGACCTTCAGCATCTACTATTGGTGTAGCTTCAGCACCACTTAGAAATGCATTGTTTCCCGAGCTAGAACTTGCCAAATGAACAGTATTGGCATGATACAATGACGGATCTTGAGTAAAATCCGAGTGTGTATCCTTAATTCTTCTTTTCATATCTCTGTTCTTAAGCTTGGAGACCACCTTTTCAAAATCCCATGAGCTATATTCTTGATCATCTTGTAGTTGATGAACATAATCAGTCCATGTTTTAGGTAGTGAGTCCAAAAACTTATCAACTAGCTCAGTTTGAGGATAAACAACCTCAAAGTATGATAACTCAGTAGTCAAATGACTGAATCGAATAATGATCTCATCAAGAGATTCTCCTTTCAGTCCGTTGAATGCTTCATATTGGCGCTTTAGGAGTTTGATACGATTTTTCTTCAAAGTTGTATCACCCTCGCAATATCTTTCGAGAGCGTCCCATAAGTCCTTTGAAGTAGTGTACTTTTTGAACAAATGTACACTATCTTGAGGTAAGGCCATGGTAAGAGTGGACAACGCCTTTCCCTCAACAGAGTATCTTTTCCTTTCTTCAATCGGCATATCAGCATAAGTATATCTACCGATTATTCCATTCTTTTCATAAGATGGCCAATCAAAACCTTGAGTTATCATAAGCCACATGTCCATGTCAGTAAGACGAATGTAGTCTTCAAAACGTCTTTTCCACATCCAATAGTTTTCCATACGGAATAGCTTTGGAGGTGTATTTCCACGACCAACCTCATGATCGTGCATGATCATCTGGCTGATGAGTAGGCATTTGGGAATTTGTGGCAGCTAGAATAGTCGTCATTTCGAATCTTTTGAAATCAAATCAAACGAAATAACAAGAAGTTCGTATGTTGCTAAGTCACACAAAGTACACGTGACACGAAGGACACTAAGTCACACGGATTACACGTGACACGAGGTGCACACGAAGTGACACGAGGGTGACACACGAGGTCACACGAGGCACACGTGACACGAACTAACGGCTGACGTAAGCAATACACGAAGTTCACCTCGTGCTGAAGTAAGCACGAAGTGACACGAAGAAGAGCACGAAGATGCTTATAAACACGAATTTCGAAACGAATTTGCAATCAATAGCAAATCAAACGATCTTACACCTTCTGGTAATCAACCTTAGGGCTCTGATACCACTTGTAGGTCCCTATCGTTGAATGGATCGTAATAAGACGTGATTCGTTATGTCAAGAGTGTGGAATCCTCTTGAGATAACTAGATTGCTATTGCCTTTTGCTGATTAATGAGTAATTAATCAACCCAAGGAGATGCACGAAGCTTGTGGTTCGTGTAGAAGATCACACGAAGCAACAAGTAGCCTTCATATGTGATTTATGATTAATTCGTTCGAAATAGTGTTCTCACGAACTGATAAAAGTTGATTACCTAATTTCGTTGAATTAGGTTTGTATTTATACTAGTAGGGTATTGATTCGTGTGGGCTTCGGCCTTAATTAAGTAATTAAGCCCGAAACAATAAACCAATCGATCTACCTCGTGCTGACGTCAGCACGAGGTCAGTCCTTCATGCTGATGACGTCAGCACGAGGTTCGACCCTTTGGCTCTTTGTTTGACTTTGTTTGACTTGTACATAACATTCAACCATCGTTTAAGTATTCTACGACACTTATAAACCTTGGTTCTATGTTCTTGTACCTGCAAAACAATATATAACACACAAACACAATACAAAACATAAACAGATATAATATTGAAGTTCAACTGTAATCATTAAATATCAACACAAGTTCTTATTTAAATGATTACAAACATAGTTCCTAAAACATAAACGATAATCAAATCTATGTTGCGATTGTCACACAAATCTGTATCTAAGAATGGGACCTACAAATGACACTTGATTCATCAAGTGATTTGTAGTCATGTTTTGTCCCATCTTTTTCCACGGGTCAAGGTCTCACCGCTTAACTCGCTTTAAGTCGTCCAACCAAGAACGCGCAAATTTGTCCACCACTGTGTACCAGTGAGTGGGATTTGCCATGCAACTGCCATTTCACCACTGTGTACCAGTGAGTAAAACAACAGCCACAAGTGTCATTTGCAAGTTGGATGGCAAATGACTTAAGTTTATTGGGTCAATCAATTTGATGTGTGATCAAAAAGTTATGTTTGAAGATTCATGCATATCTTCTAAACATAATATGTTTATAAAACTCATTTTTATTGCCTTTAAATACAAAAGAGCTCGGTAGCTCCATTTGAACGCACAAAGAAGCGCAAGGGCAAAGGTTTGCGATGAACGCAATTAAAAACTCGCCCTTTTAGGAGGCTAACGCACTCCGACTTATACCTCTCTTAGAGTTTGTTCAAATGGGTGAGCCGGTGTATCTTTTGATTTTAGGGCACCAATTTTATAAACAAAATCTTATTTCGATAGTTATTAGTCAAGTTTATTTTTCCAAAAACAATTTTGCACACAATTTTCATAAAAGGCAAAATTAAACTTACTAAATTTACAACTTAACAATTAAGGTAATCAACCTAATTTTGGTCACTATGGTATAAGATTGGCTCCTCTTTCACATGGAAAGAGACCACATACATCAAGTTGCCTTGATTGCGTAAGCCAAAATATCTATAACAAATTATCTACCATAAAACAGGATGCTGATCTGGAAAATCCAGCAGCTTCACGACCAAATCTGGCCCTGAAGAAGGCCGAACTGGGATTAGCACAAAACATAAAAGTTGTAGCCCTATGAGTCAAGCACCTACTGTAAAAAATTCGGCTTTTAACTCCTTACGGTTGATTAGTTATGGTCGTTTTAGTGAACTGGTGTCAAACAGGAACTTTCACAAAACATAATCACATTGTCACACAATTAATTATTCAATTATCTAGCATAATTAACCCTAATGATCAAGATTTCATATCAATATATCTAAGTAATAATCATGAATAATTTGCATGAAAAATTCATGATTTTTACTTCTATTTAACAATTAAATAATTAAAAGTACACCATAAACGCATGCAATTATCACATAATAATGCTTAAAGATCAAAACTTGGAATTAGGGTTTTAAAAAAAAATTTTATTTTATTACTGATTAAACAAATTAATTAATAAAATAATCAAAAGAATTACATAAAATTCTAAAAAAATATAAAACCCTAACCCCCCTTCAAATTTTGATCTTTTTGGTAATTAATCATCACATAGTAGGCTCGTGATACCACTGTTAGGTTATATAACAAATTATCAAATTAAATCACAAAGCACGCAGCGGAAGATTAAACTATGCAATTAATTAATTAACCAAGGAAAGAAAGCATGTACCTTTACTTGAAGATAATAAAGCAAGAAACTTTATGAGGATTTGAAGTAAATCCCTCTACGTTTGCACACACGACACACGGATGTACGTATGCTAGTACTTGATCACATGAACACTTGGCTTTCTCTTCTTGATTTGTCGAACAACTTAAACCGAAAATCCCTTTAGGGATTTGAAGGTTCGGCCGAAGAGAAGAGGGAAGAGGAGAGAATTTGTGAGGGTTTTGCTTTGCTTGTAATTGTATGTTAAAAGCCAAAACCTTAACCCTCTATTTATAGGTAAATTAGGGTTCTTGAATTGGAAAACAAGTAGGATTGTTTAAAACCCTAAATCAAAACCGGCCACCTCCCTTGGAGGTTCTAGAATTTTCCTTTAATTTCCAAATTACAAATTAAGCCTTCCTCCGTTAACGCCGTTAGTTATTTACCGTTAACTATTAACATTTAACAAACGGTCGTTAGTTCAATTCGTGATCAATTAATTAATAAATTACATTAATTATATTAATTAATTATAATTACATTTGTGTCGAGACGTGTGACCCCGTAGGTATTGGATAATAATCTATTAATCCATGTGTGTCAAATAGTTACGTATATAAGTTAAGGGGTTTAATGTGTCAGAAATAAAGTCTACAACCGAATGGAAGTTATTTTCGGTTATAGGCGTGTCGTTTAGAATAGTTGTGTCTGTTAGAAAGTCATACCAATTAGTGAAGAGGTATGATGGTTCGTATGTGTCTGTTGGAAAACTATATATATCATGTAAACCACAATGTAAACCAACGATTGTCTATCAATAAAATTCAGTGTGATAATATTGTTACTCAATTGTTCAAAAGAGACAGACAAGATACCGACAGGCCAGAACGGGTTAGAGAAACCCAGAGACCAACGATTCAGAGGAATCGTTCAGAGAAAGAGACAGATTGATTCAGGGAATCAATCAAAAGAAGACCGACGATTCAGGGAATCGTTCCAAATAAGAAAGAGAACCGATTGATTCAGGAAATCAATCAAGAGAACAAGCGAAATCATAGAGACCAAGAAGAAATTGATTCAGGGAATCAATTAACAGAAAAAGATTCAGAAAGAAAAGAGAGAAAGAGAAACATACCGGTTGTGCGAGGGAGTAACCGCCGCCCGTGTGTTGCCGGAGAAGAAAAGTAACCGCCGCCGTGTGCGTGCCAGAGAAGAAAACAGAAGAGTAACCGTCATTGAAACCGATTAACCACCACCACCGAAGAAGAAAGGAAAAGAAACCACCACCGCTGTGTGATTGAAACGAAACCAACCACCATCATGTTCGATTAAAAACCAGAAGAAAATAAGAGAGGGATTTTGCCCTAACTGTTATTGTTGATCGAACCAGAAGAAGGGCACCAGGGGCGATTGGAGATTTTCTAGCCCTAGTTTGCATTTAGAAGAAAAGAAGGAAGAAGAAAGGGGCGATTGGATTGTAGCCCTAATTTGCGTGCAGAAGAAAGAACTAGAAGCAGTGTTTATTTGGGAAAGGAAAAGGAACGAGCAGTTTTGGATTAAAAGGGGCGTGATATATTTGTTTGGAAAAAGAAGTCCACAAAAAAATAAAAATAACAGGTTTTTCATATAACTTTTAAATACTTGTTATTTTTATTACATTTGTTAGGAAATAGATCTCCTACTACGATTTGTGTTAAGACAACATTAGAATTGTTTGAGGATTATTGTGGGTTAGACAGAAAGTTAAGTTCGACTATTGTTAGAATTATTTTGGTTTTAGAAGAAAACCAAATCGAAAGGATATGTCGGGAGATAAAAACGAAAACAACAATCATGTTGTTGCCATACCGTTATCATCCTATCAATGTCCAATTTTAAACAATAGCAATTATACACTATGGGCATTAAGAATGAAGAAGATACTTGTGGCAAATGGAATATGGGATTTAGTAGAAGGAACGGGTACATCAAAAGAGATCGATATTAAAATGGATAGTTCTGCATCTGCATATCTATTCCAAGGATTGCCCGAAGATTTGCAAATGCAAGTTGCGGGATGTGAAACAGCAAAAGAAATTTGGGATTCATTAAAGGCCAGATTTGTTGGGACAGAAGATGTTCAACAAGCGCACTCGCAACAATTGAAATCAGAATTTGAGAGACTCGTGATGAAAGAAGATGAATCAATAGATTCATTTGCCGGAAAGATGATGAGTATTATTACAAAGGCTGCTACATGTGGATTGACGTTTGATGAACAAACAAAAGTACGGAAATTACTCAACGCAGTACCAGATAAGTTTATACCAATAGTAGCAACCATTGAAATGATTGTTGATTTTAACAAAGTGAAATTAGAGGAGGTTATTGGGAAACTTAAGACTTATGAAGAAAGGCTTAAGTTCAGAAAAGAAAGCGATGAAGATAAGAGTGAGAAGTTGTTGTTCACACGTCGAGGGAATGATAGAATCTATGAACGCAACTATGGAAATAATAGAGGAAGAGGTCAAGGAAGATTCATAAGAGATAACAAGAGTGAAGATAGTTTCGATAGATGGAAGAAAAGCCCTGGAGATCAAAACTATCCAAGAAGACAACTTAAAGATATACAATGTTATAATTGTCAAGATTTTGGACACTTTGCTGCAAATTGTCCAAAACCAAACCATAGAGAAGAAAAAGCAAACCTTGTGTTCGAAGATGATGAACCAGCGCTATTGATGGTTACTACTAAGGATGAAGAGGATACAACATCCTTAAAAGAAAATGAGGTCAGAGATAGAAATTGACTTGAGAAGTAAACTAGAGTTTTGGAAGTTTGAAATGCTTCAAGACTTTGAGATGGAGAAACAAGAGTTTGAGAAGAAAATGAGAAATAGAGAGATAGCGCATTTGAGAAACAAATGCAAAGGGAGTTAGAAAACCTCAAGAAGTTGAGAGATTGCACAAGCAAAGAGATGAAAGAGTTAAAGTCAGAAAGAGAACAGTTTGAGAAAGAAAACCATGAAGTTGTTTCAAATAAGAAACTCCTAGAAGAAGAACCAAGAGTTGACAATGGCGAATGCAAGAAGCATCAAGAGACGCCATCAAGATTTCAAAAGGAAAGCAAGATTGAGAAAGACATCAAGTCAAGAAACAAGAAAGTTGAATACGAAGTTAACAGGATGATCAAGATGAGATTGAAGACAAGGAAGAAAGAAGTGAAATCAAGAAAGAAGTTCAAGACATATTTCGTGTTAAAGATCAAGACAAAGGAAGTGGAAACAAGCCAAAGTTCAAGGATAAAGACAATGAGGCGCTTGAAGAAGTGAAGGCATGGATTAATAAATTAGGGGGGAGTATTGGATAATAATCTATTAATCCATGTGTGTCAAATAGTTACGTATATAAGTTAAGGGGTTTAATGTGTCAGAAATAAAGTCTACAACCGAATGGAAGTTATTTTCGGTTATAGGCGTGTCATTTAGAATAGTTGTGTCTGTTAGAAAGTCATACCAATTAGTGAAGAGGTATGATGGTTCGTATGTATCTGTTGGAAAACTATATATAATGTGTAAACCACAATGTAAACCAACGATTGTCTATCAATAAAATTCAGTGTGATAATATTTACTAATTGTTCGAGACGTGTGACCCCAGTAGGCTTAAATCATTTCCAGACATACGTTCATTTTACGTGATCATATACTAACATTTATGCTCAGAGAGCCAATAGACTAACCCATTACAGTATACATGTTAGTTTTGTCCCAGTATTCAATTCTACAATTCTATCTGCTCGTACCACTTAATTAGACTCATGATAAGAGTTTGTCAGAAAATGTAAAATCAAAGGCATGCAATCTGCATAATGGTCTTTTTTACCGTTGCATTTTGTATCCAACAAAGGTTCTTTCTCACTCACAAATCAACTTTGATTGATCAGGTTCTCAATAATCTACCAGATGCTGATACTCGTACAAATGAAGTGATGGAAGCCACGACACCCTCATGAGTTTTGCTGAATAAATATCAAGCTTTTTGCAAAGCACATGAGAGATTTTTGTAGCAAAAGCACCATATTGCTATTTTTATATGAATCATTTGTTAGTCTCCTAGGTTTTGCTTATAGAGTGGCCCTCTGTGCAATCAAAAGACTTGATCTTAAGTAAGTGTCACACTGTTACCCCTCTATTCATTTAGCTTATATATTCTAATTTAATTATATGGGGAACTTGAGTAGTAAACCACCAGTGTAGTAGCCTAGTGGTTAGGACTTGGTCTCTAAAGTGAAAATACATATAGATTCGAGTCAAGTGTTACCCCTCAACTCATGCATACGATTTTCATTTAAGATACAACACAATCGGATAATCTGATACTTAAGAAAACGGATTGAATTCTATTACAATCAACTTAAGGGGTGCTTTATAGAAGTGATTAGAATAATCAAAATTAGATATTGGTTGTAAGAAAACGGACTGTAGAAAGTAGCGTTTGGATGGGCTTTTGGTATGTAAAGTAGTAGCAATCAGATAATAGATCTTTAGCATTTACAAGTTTTCAATTTTTCATCATTCAAAAAGGTAGTAGCCAAACGGACCAAAACGTACTTTTTTCCCATTAGAATTAGAGATAGAAATGGATGAGGTTTTCTTCGTTCGTTGTAGACCTTTGTATAGAGGGTCCTTTAGTTTTATTAATTCTCCATGGACGAAAGAAATAAGTGGTATTCTATATTTATCCGCTAATTGGAACTCCTAATGACCTATGCATTTTGCTACCATTTCCAATTGTTAATCAATGAATAAATTAGGAACTAAACACTCATATGAAGATCAAAACCATGTCCACCAGGGAGGCCGGAAAAAACCCCTAGCCCCTCCAAGATTATACGTAACAAGATTTGGACTTGGCTCATTATATAGAGACATCTTGTGAAATAAAAATAGAAAGTTCCCCATTAATTTACATAAGTAACTTTCTTTTACTTGTTAAATAGTCAGTTTGGTCGCAACTGATATTCTGACTACTCAAAACTTGTTATATATTATTTCTCTCATGATTAGAATCGCAATCCCATTACGGCGTTACCCAAACAGTAGAAACTGATTAGAGAACTGATTACGGTAAGATTAAACGATGAGTTCCAAAATAGAAACCCAAATACCATGTAACCCCACCAATATTATCTCCTTTTTTGTAGTGTAATGACAATTATAGGTGGCAAACTGCGGGATTATGATGATTAAACTAAGTCAAAATACGATTAAGCATTTTTCTCTTCTATAACTTTGCATAGATGATATTAGACAGGATTATAAAAACTATTATTACGAAGATAATGAATCAGTTTCTACAAAGATGATTTTGGAGTGTATATAGATTCATCTATATAGCTAATAACTATATTGTATCATGTTTACATTTGTATCATTTATTACCATTGTTGCTTGTATTTTTATTAGGGTGAAATGCACATAAAAACAAGATATGTTGAGAAAACGAATAGCATACCGTTTATTTACATATCGAATGAGGTTCTCTCTGACCACTCACAAAAAGAATCTTGATCGATGAGGTTCTCAACCATCTTACATTCTTACGGATGATATTTGCATTTCTGTAATTCATAAATCATAACCCTTATATGGACCAGAAAGCCCATTAAGCCTATACTAATAGGCTAATAGCTAAATTTGTTAATTGGTTATGTCATATTCTGGTGGGATTACAAAGTTGATAGAGTTATACTAACTTTGTTAATTGGGTATGTCATAATGTCATATTTTGGTAGGATTACAAATAATCTGGTAGGATTTTACAAATATGTTTAAAATTCATATAAAGTGAAATCCATACGTCGGTATGCAGATTTTTTGGCATGTTACTTAGTACATAGTAAGTGAACTACTCCTTCGACTGGTCTGCCCGCCGTTTGGGGGCCTACATCGACTAGGCCTCCCGCTGACTGAGGGAAGCGATCTGTCTTAAACAAGAAGATTTTCCGGGTGAACAATGAGATGGCATGTGAATGCGAGAGATAATCATTTTATGAGCACGAGCACGGCGAAGCAATTTTTTAAAAAATAATCAGCTCAATAACAAGCTTTTTATTTTTAGTTCGAACTTTATTTGGCTTTTTGTTTCAAAACAACCCGAGTTCTTCTTAGTTCATAGTATTACGATGCATTTTTTTATATTTTTTTAAGCTGTGATACACTTTATTTAAAGCATATAACAATTTCACAAAGGTGCATTACAATTATAGCAATATATACATCATGATATCATCGAATAATGTTTGGCCAAGACTGTGGTATTACATGAATGCAACATTCAGCGAAGGTAACATTAAGCTTCTTTATTGCCCTTCAATTGATCATATTCTTCTTTTATTATGTATGTAATCTTTTAATATGGTAAAAGTCTAAAAGATATGTGTTCAAAATCTTTGTCCCACCCTTCCTCAAGAAAAAAAAAGGAAGGTAGCAACTCTATATAACATATTCATTCAACTAAGACTAGGGATGTGCGTGGCTCGGTTTGGCCGGTTTTAGCTTAAAATCTTAACCAAACTAATATAAATGGTTTAATAAATTTTCACTCTTTCCTCACGGAAGAGGCTGCCGCCGAGGTGCTCGGTCTTACCACCGCCCGCGAAATCTGGCTTGCCTTAGAGACTGTATACAGCAACTCGTCTGTGGAACGAGTCCACCTCCTTCGTGATTCTCTGCGGCAAATGAACAAAGGTACATCATCGGTTTCTGACTATGGTAAGAAGTTTAAGGGCGTTGTTGTGAGCCACTTGCTGCCTATAAGGACAATCCGTTAGTGAGATGGATAAACTACATTGGTTTCTTTGTGGTTTAGGCGTATCCTTTGAAAGCTTTTTCCACTACCATTAGAGCCCATCAACCTCCACGACCATTTCGTGAGTTATTAGCTCAGGCTGAAAGTGAAGAGATAATTTCTAAATCCTTGCATGACTCACATACTACTCCTGCAGCAGCCTTTATGGCTAACCATTCTTGTTCCAAAAACACTACCAGGAAGCGTTCCAATAATTTCTCTCGTGGTGGCGGTCGCAATATTCAAGTGGTTGTAGTGGCCATGGGGGTCGTCGACCCCCTCACTGTCAACTATGCCGAACTAATGGACACTATGCTTCTTCATGTCCGGACTTGCACTCTTATGCATCTCAGGCATCCTCCTCAGCTGCAAATTTGGTGCAAGCATTCCACGCACAATGCCATGTCACTGAAAATACTCCTGATTGGTATGTTGATTCTGCAGCAACGGCACACATGACACCTTCTCTGGGTAATATTTCTCATTCTACTCCGTATTCGGGTAATGCACATGTCGCTTTTGGCAATGGTAACAAACTCCCTGTTTCTCATACAGGCAGTCTATAATTCGAACAATATTTTATTGTGTGATGTGTTGGTTGTACCTAATCTCCAATCTTGCATTTCTTTTCGTTAAGTTGAAAACGGATATAATTTCCTTCAATCAAACCAGCTTTTGCAAATATAGTCCTCCAATCAGCTTCCAAAACCATATGATATTGCTCAACTTTACGACCATCAAACCTAATTTCCATTTTACCATGGAACTCCTCATCCCCATAATGAATCCGAGCAGCAGGAAAACGTCCAAGATCATTTTCAGCAACATAATTGTAATCCAAGGTCTGCAAAACAGATAATTGTAAAACATCAATCAACATGTTCATTATACATCAAACTTAAAGGATATTTTATTAAAAAACAAGAGTAATGTATATAATGTATATACCAACGAGTTGGTAGTCATGGTATGGAAATTGATCTTCTTAAAGCATTCAACGCCAAACATCTTGTGGTCATGCTGCCTTACACGACACACATGGAGAAACTCACGGGGATCAGAATGGTCACTGTCTTGGATATCCATCTCTTCTTTTCGCCATTCAATGTATTCATCCTCAGAAAATTCTTCCTTTACACATCAAACATAGACACACACCAGGAAATCTTAACTCAATTTCAAACCTATACACGATAACTTATATTTGATGCATAAAAAACAAGAGAAACTTAATTATACCTGCATCACCAAGCCCCACATCAAATTGGTTGAAAACATCCATATTGAAACCCAATTCTGTTTTGTCCTTTACCTTGGTGAATACCCGAGAAAACATTAAAGTAAATTCTTTAGATATTGTTTTCCATGCATATATGAGTCCATTTGGTTCCAGTCAAGCCACAAGCAATCCATTCTGTGTGAGATGGTGCCAACTTGAAAACAACATCAACAACTCCCGCCTGAATAGGTCCAATCACTTTCACTTTTTTTTCAGGTATCAATGTTGGTGGTGTTTTTTTGCTTCGATCCCGTCTAACAGGCACATTGAAGATTGACAGAAATCTGGGGTTCATCGGCTGTTACATTACAAATAAAAAAGATACAATTAACTTGATATAAAACTTATAGATTGTCAACATTACACATAAACTTGGAGAAAGAAATTTAACCTGCTCAATCAAACAGTGGCCCGTCGCACTAACCAAAGATCTGTTCACCACAAATCGACCATTACTAAGTCTTGTATGCTCAACACCATCTTCATTAAAACAAATCACTTGGAATTTGTTTCCTCGTACAAGCTTCAAACATAATCGACTGATTGACCTACTTAGTACAGTAGTCACAAATCTTGCCCACTGCAGACGACACAGTCGAAATTGGGTTGGTTCAGACCTATCAATGGCTACTACAAACAAGTTGTCGTTTGCATCAACCAATTTCACGTTTGTCCAATCACTAGCCAATTTCTGCCTCATGGCATCCGGTATGATCTATATTCAAATCAAATTTACAAAATCACTCATAAAGTAGAAAGCCGATGTTGGAAAATTGTTAGGTTACAATAACTTACCAAACCATTATTCTTGAGGTCGTTGTTGTAGTCAATACGGATAAGGACTTGGAAAGGACACAATGGAAGCTAATAACAATATTTGTACACAGAAAAAGCATAACAGAAAAATGGAACAAAAAGATGATGACAAAAATACATCATTGAAAAGAAAACCAGGAACAACGACATATAAGGAGAAGGAGGATGAAGTGATATTATTAATTTAAGTTGGATAATGTATAGGGTAGGGTTAACGTGAGAACCACAAATATGGAGAGAACCGTGAGAACCACTAGTTTTCCTCCCTTTTTCTTCTTTTTTGTGTGGTTTTTTATTTTTTTATTTTTTATTTTTCATTTTTTGAAACTTTTTTTTGTTTTTTATTTTCTTTTAACAAAAACCCATTCCAAAAAAAAAAAAAAAAAATAATTTTTTTGTATATATATATATATATAGTAATAACATATATGGTGAGAACCGTGAGAACCACTAAAAAACCATCTCTAAGGGCTTTGCCCTTAGAGTTAAGGGCTACGCCCGTACCGTATACAACCGTCACCATCTCTTGGATCGCCGTCCATCAAATCCATACGATTCCCATATGCGTCCCTTGACGGTCAGTTTAGAACGGATAAGGGCCTCTGGCCCGTACCGTATACATACGTTTTCTTAACGCGTAACCCATATGATTTTTTACAAAAAAATATTTTTTTTTTTTTTTGGAATGGGTTTTTGTTAAAAGAAAATAAAAAACAAAAAAAAGTTTCAAAAAATGAAAAATAAAAAATAAAAAAATAAAAAACCACACAAAAAAGAAGAAAAAAAGAGGAAAACTAGTGGTTCTCACGGTTCTCTCCATATTTGTGGTTCTCACGTTAACCCTACCCTATATATATATATATATATATATATATATCTAATTAACATATCTCTAAAATTTTATCAAAACAAATTTTTTCCCATAATCTTCACCTAAGAGAGTTCTTCAACTAAAAAGCGGGACTTATAACACTTTGCCCTATAAATGAAGCTTGTCCTAGTCTTTTAGATTTTAAGAAAGCCTTTGCTCTGATACCATTATAGAGGGGGGTACACAACACAAATAATTTTTTATAGTATAACAACTAATTTTTTACATATCCTAATTTTAAATACATTTGTAAATTTATATTAATATATATTTTAATATAAACATATATTTTAAACCATATATATTGCTTAATACAAATATACATAGGAAATAAGAGTATAGAAATCTTACAATAAGAGGAGTATGCACAGCAGAGATGGAGAGTATACACAGCGGATATTATTTTATATGTTATTAATATATATATTTTTTTTTTATTTTTGGAGCGGATATATTATGAAGAACAAGGAAAATATTAAAGGATTAAGAGTTTATCTAAGGAGAATAGGAGAGTAATTTAGTGAGCCATAAAATTGAGAGAAAACTTCTTATTATTATGAGTTCTCGGGTGTATGTTACAAATGAAATGAGATGCCGTTTTATAGGCAAACTAGAGTAACTAAATACAAAATATCTAATCTAAATGAACGGCCAAAAATAAAAGTTACAAAGAAATAAAAGACAAGTTAGTGGATACAACTTTTTCTTCCTTGTGAACTGATCGTACACGAGAACGCTTATAGTTATGACGAGAGTGCGGAATCCTCTCGTGATAACCTGTTTGCTTAATTAGATTATCGTCTTTCGTTGTAATACAACCTAAGACCTTAAACGCGCGCGGGTTTGCAGTTTGACAGAGTTTAGTCGTATTAGCTTAATTAACTGTTACTAATTACGTATTAACGAGATGTATTTATACTAAGATGTACTAAACGCGTGCTAAGTATGGGCCGTGTATATTAAAGCCCATAGTCCATTAACAAACGCGTGTCATTAAGTAAACACGTGAATACCACGTGTTTAGGCAAACCCGTGTTACTGTAGCACACGAGTTTAGCCAAACTCGTGTTACTGTAGCACGAGTTTGCATACACTTTATTTTGTCATCTTTTAAGTAAACTTTAATTACTCAAAACGTGACCAGTTTATCACTTGTATCTGTATGTTATTTATAATCACATTCATACAAGTCGTAAACATTAAACATACCAAACTCTGATCAATATGTAATCATTCACATTACTTAAGTCCAAATAACAAGTTTAAACATAACATAAGTCTATGATTACATATTACAAAACATGAACATATACTGATCAAATCGCTGTTGCTGTTGTCAACAGAATCATGCACTTACAGTCCCCCCCTTGACATCAGCTACACGATTTCTTCAGTCTTGTAAAAACACTATCCATCAAATAACAATCTCCTGCTATTTGCATGAATATTAGCATGTAGACAAATACGCAAAATCTTCCTATATCTGCTTTCCTCAGTGGTCCATGAAGGTCTAAACAGACATTCAGTGTCATATAATCTTCTCTGATCATCTCTGGAAAGATTCACAATCTGCATAGGATCAAATACACGTAACAAAATAATTCTCTTATCTCTATCTCCATACATCAATGCTTCACCAGTGTCCCTGTGAATCTCCCAGTGATCAAGTGTACTCAAAACATCCTGAGGCCATTTCTTGACTGGAACCTTCAGTACACGCTTAATTGATCTTTGAGTAAATTCTATCGTACCATCATCTTTTGTAACTTTCTTCAAAGATCTTGGCGTTATGTACACACTGGTTTTATCAAAATTATCATAAAACCTTTTCCTATAATCATCTTGCAACTTTCTACTCCAGTAAGTTGCATAACCATTTCCACTTGGATTAACAAGCCTTTTCCTTCCTAAATCCATTAAATCGGATTCACCAAGGCTTTTAAAATATTTCTTCATAGGCTTTAAGTACTGACAACCATCATCTCTTTTAATAATAAACAATTTCAGCTCATCATCAAAAAACCAACCTCA
>CM067171.1:30774555-30835496 GCA_034093135.1 Erigeron breviscapus
TCTTCATTCCATCGGTAGCGTCAAAATAGGAGCATCACATAGCATATCTTTAAGAGTTTGGAAGGCGTTTTCTTGTCTTTCGCCCCATTCAAAATTTCTCTCCTTTTGAGTCAAGAGAGTGAGTGGTTGTGCAATACGGGAGAAATTTTCAATAAATCTTCTATAGTAACCCGCCAATCCAAGGAATTGGCGGATCTCGGATGGCGTTTCGGGTCTTCTCCAATTCTTGACCGCCTCAATCTTGCTTGGGTCCACATGAATACCCTTGCTCACACGTGACCAAGAAAGTGGACCTCTTCCAACCAAAACTCACACTTGGAGAACTTAGCATACAATTTCTCTTTCCTTAGTAGTTCAAGCACTTCACGCAAGTGCTCAACATGCTCCTCCTTCGTCTTCGAGTATACAAGTATGTCATCAATGAATCAAAAAGAAAGAGAGAAAGAGAAGATTGAAAGAGAAAAAGGTTGAGTGAAAAAAAAGATCTGTAACTTTTGAGTTTTTTTTGGGAAAATGAAAAAGAAAGAGAAAGAAGAGTGTTAAAGAAGATTGGATCAAATCTTCCCATGGAAGCTAAAAAAAAAACACACATGACATCAGCCATTATGTGTTTTTTATGATGTGGATAACCTTAAAGGCCGACACATAAGCCTTTTCTTAGGTCATCACCTAATCTCCTTTAATATAGTTAGAGATATTTAGAAAAATTGAGTCCAGCTTATTTTGAGTCCAAAAAGGGTCCATATAACTTACACATGTGTAAGTCTCGCCGGAGATGGTCGCCGTCGCCGGAAAATCATGGTGGTGGTCGGAGATGATGGTGGTGGTGGTAGGAGGTGGTTGGAATTTGAGGAGATGGAAGAAAATCAATGGACTCAAATTGGACTCAAAATAAGCTGGACTCATTTTATCTTTTCCCTATATATATATATATATATATATACGATATATTTGACCAATGCACTTCGGTCTCGTTCCTTGTGTGCAACCCCACTGTAGCAGTCAAGATCCCACACTGTAGAAGTCACATCGTCTGCAAAGCACTGCGAGACCGGTATTGGCACTACCGGTCTCGATATTCAACTTGACACCGGTTTTGCCACTACCGGTTTCGAAGGGGAATTTTGAGTCCGGTAGTAGCACTACCGGAATACCTTGTTTCAAAATTTTTTGAGCCAAAACTTATTTGACAAACTACCCTCCAATAATGCTCATTTCAAAAAAAAATTCCATGAAAGTTGTATATATTAATGACTTTGAAGAGACGGGTTTTTTTTATGGGTTTGATAACATTAATTCAAATCAACGGTCATCGAGCGCAAGCATACGCCATATTGTGAAACTGGGTTAGCTATGCTATTCATGCTCATGTACTGCTACTTATTGTGGTTCATCATGCATTCTGTTCTGCCAACTTATACATAATCGCATTGCCACCAGTTTTGGACAACAACTCTCCTTTTCAACTTATTTACTCCAGCATGCCAAATTATGGGAATTTTCAGGCTTTTGGTTGTCTAGTATATCCTATCTACGCGATTATTCGCCACATAAAAATAGCTCCAAGAAGTACTCCTTGCATCTTTATTGGCTATAACTCTCAATACAAGGGATACAAATGTCTTGATCCAAAATCCTCTCGTGTTTATGTTACACGACATGCTCGGTTTGATGAAAATTCCTTTCCTTTTGCAAGCACTACAGGTCATCTTGGTTTGTCCACATTGGATTTATCCACTTTTTTAGAAGAAAATATTGGTTGTCCTCCTACACAGCCCCCAACTTGCTCTCCGCCTGATATCTCTCAGCTTCCTTCGGAGCCAACAAGCCCAGCCTCACTAAATTTAGATCATTCCACTAGTAACCCATCCATTTATGCTCCAGCAGGCTGCCTGAAAAGCGCCGGCGTCTACACATTCGTACTTCGAACCGAGCTTACCAAATCGTTGCCACCCTAAGGGACGATACGGTTCACAAAGACGACTAGACGATCCATGCACCCCATGATAACCCGTGGAAAGTCTGGCATTTCTAAACCTGTCCATCGACCTGATTATGCCACTTTATCTCTTCATCGTGCTCTCTTTTCATCTACTGACCCAAAATCTTACAAAACTGCTTCCAGAGATGCTAAATGGATTCGAGCTATGCATCAAGAAATAGAAGCTCTTCATCGAAATAACACTTGGACTTTGGTTCATCGTCCATTAAATCGAAACATTGTGGGTGCCAAATAGATTTATCGCACTAAATATCACTCTGATGGATGCGGTAGTTAGTAATTATACACCGTGGGACCTAACAATGGCTAAGTGAGCTGTTGGTATATGTGATCACGTTATAATAAACGCATGTCCGGAAATCATTTAAGCCTACGGGGTCACACGAAATGACACGGTAACTCTATATTATTAATTAGTATATTAAAGTAATATATTAATTAATATCACGAAATGATTAATAAACTAAATTAAAAGTATAATAGTGTTTATTAATTAAAAGGAGAAGGGCTTATGTGATAATTAGGAAATTAGTGTTGGACCCTAATTCCCTAATAAAGGGGGCCGGTTTTGAGGAGTTTCCTAATCCTCATCTAACTTGGTCACCAAGTTAGAAAACCCTTCTAATTAATCCTATATATAGAGGACTTAATTCAAGGGTTTTCATTCATTCTTTCACACACAAATCTCTCCTCTCCTCTCTCTTGGCTTCGGCCGAACCTCACACCACAAAAGGGTTTTGGGTTTTGTGATTTTCGACTTCAAGGGTAAACAAAGGGTTGTTGATCGGGTACTAGCATACGGTATAGGGGTGTCTAGTGTGCGATCGTAGAGGGGTTTTACTTTAAACCCTAAATAATAATAATCTTATTATTAATATTATTGGAAGCTTTGCTAAAAGGTACACGTTTCGATTCTCTTTGTTAATTAATGTGATTACATATTCGATTTTCGCTTGCGCTTATGTGAATTGATTTGTAGTGCGATAACACTACAAGAAAGTTAGTTTTTCGCGACGAAGGCTTTAGGGACGACGCAAAAGTCGTCCCCAAAAGCCCACTAAACGACAAAAAATTCAACGCTTTGACTAAAAAAGTCAAAAAAAGTTTTGGGGACGACAAAGTCGTCACAAAGGTCGTCACAAAACAATTTCGCCTTTTCTTTTTGATTTTTTTTCCTGACAAAATTTGAAAAATATTCTGCGACGTTTAAGGTCGTCACAAATGTCGTCGCCAAATATATTTATTTTTCTTTTTTCTTTTTTTCCTTTTCCCTCCAAAAAAAATAAATTCCCGCCAAAATTTTAGGGACGACATTTGTGACGACTTTGTCGCCCCCAAAACTTTTTCCTCCAAAAAAAAATGTTTTCGATTTTCATTTTAATTTTTTCGTTTCCCACCTAAATGAAAAGTTCCCGCCATAGTTTTAGGGACGAAATTTGTGACGACTTTGTCGTCCCTAAAATTTTTTCCAAAAAAAAACTTTTTTTTGAGCCTTTTAATTTTTTCTTTTTCCCTCCTAATTAAAAACTTCCAAAAATTAGTGTTATATTTAAATATAAAAGAAATATTAATTGTGAAATTAAATTTAGGCCCACGTGGATAAGCGGAACAAAATAAACGAACACAATACGAGTTAAAATAGACATTCATATATACATTCATACGTTCATTTGTCATACATTATCGATTAATCATATAACAAACAAGGTTTAAAGACCCGATAAGCCAATTCAAACGAATGACGAACACACATGTCCCAATATGGGCCCATATGAGATAACAAACGAGTGTAAAGGCCCAATAAGCTCACATCATATAACAAAGAGGTTTAAAGACCCGATAAGCCCATTCAAACGAATGACGAACACACATGGCCCAATATGGGCCCATATGAGATAACAAACGAGTGTAAAGGCTCAATAAGCTCACATATAATAAACAAGTTTAAAGACCCGATAAGCTCATTCAAGCAATGACGAACACACATGTCCCAATATGGGCCCATATGAGATAACAAACGAGTGTAAAGGCCCAATAAGCTCACATCATATAACAAAGAGGTTTAAAGACTCGATAAGCCCATTCAAACGAATGACGAACACACATGGCCCAATATGGGCCCATATGAGATAACAAACGAGTGTAAAGGCCCAATAAGCTCACATCATATAACAAACAGGTTTAAAGAACCGATAAGCCCATTCAAACGAATGACGAACACACATGGCCCAATATGGGCCCATATGAGATAACAAACGAGTGAAAAGGCCCAATAAGCTCACATCATATAACAAACAGGTTTAAAGAACCGAAGCCCATTCAAACGAATGACGAACACACATGGCCCAATATGGGCCCATATGAGATAACAAACGAGTGTAAAGGCCCAATAAGCTCACATCATATAACAAACAGGTTTAAAGACCCGATAAGCCCATTCAAACGAATGACGAACACACATGGCCCAATATGGGCCCATTTGAGATAACAAACGAGTGTAAAGGCCCAATAAGCTCACATCATATAACAAACAGGTTTAAATACCCGATAAGCCCATTCAAACGAATGACGAACACACATGGCCCAATATGGGCCCATATGAGATAACAAACGAGTGTAAAGGCCCAATAAGCTCACATCATATAACAAACAGGTTTAAATACCCGATAAGCCCATTCAAACGAATGACGAACACACATGGCCCAATATGGGCCCATATGAGATAACAAACGAGTGTAAAGGCCTAATAAGCTCACATCATATAACAAACAGGTTTAAAGAACCGATAAGCCCATTCAAACGAATGACGAACACACATGGCCCAATATGGGCCCATATGAGATAACAAACGAGTGTAAAGGCCCAATAAGCTCACATCATATAACAAAGAGGTTTAAAGACCCGATAAGCCCATTCAAACGAATGACGAACACACATGGCCCAATATGGGCCCATTTGAGATAACAAACGAGTGTAAAGGCCCAATAAGCTCACATCATATAACAAACAGGTTTAAAAACCGATAAGCCCATTCAAACGAATGACGAACACACATGGCCCAATATGGGCCCATATGAGATAACAAACGAGTGTAAAGGCCCAATAAGCTCACATCATATAACAAACAGGTTTAAAGACCCGATAAGCCCATTCAAACGAATGACGAACACACATGGCCCAATATGGGCCCATATGAGATAACAAACGAGTGTAAAGGCCCAATAAGCTCACATCATATAACAAACAGGTTTAAAGAACCGATAAGCCCATTCAAACGAATGACGAACACACATGGCCCAATATGGGCCCATATGAGATAACAAACGAGTGTAAAGGCCCAATAAGCTCACATCATATAACAAACAGGTTTAAAGAACCGATAAGCCCATTCAAACGAATGACGAACACACATGGCCCAATATGGGCCCATATGAGATAACAAACGAGTGTAAAGGCCCAATAAGCTCACATCATATAACAAAGAGGTTTAAAGACCCGATAAGCCCATTCAAACGAATGACGAACACACATGGCCCAATATGGGCCCATATGAGATAACAAACGAGTGTAAAGGCCCAATAAGCTCACATCATATAACAAACAGGTTTAAATACCCGATAAGCCCATTCAAACGAATGACGAACACACATGGCCCAATATGGGCCCATATGAGATAACAAACGAGTGTAAAGGCCCAATAAGCTCACATCATATAACAAACAGGTTTAAAGACCCGATAAGCCCATTCAAACGAATGACGAACACACATGGCCCAATATGGGCCCATATGAGATAACAAACGAGTGTAAAGGCCCAATAAGCTCACATCATATAACAAACAGGTTTAAAGACCCGATAAGCCCATTCAAACGAATGACGAACACACATGGCCCAATATGGGCCCATTTGAGATAACAAACGAGTGTAAAGGCCCAATAAGCTCACATCATATAACAAAGAGGTTTAAATACCCGATAAGCCCATTCAAACGAATGACGAACACACATGGCCCAATATGGGCCCATATGAGATAACAAACGAGTGTAAAGGCCCAATAAGCTCACATCATATAACAAAGAGGTTTAAATACCTGATAAGCCCATCCAAACGAATAACGAACACACATGGCCCAATATGGGCCCATATGAGATAACAAACGAGTGTAAAGGCCCAATAAGCTCACATCATATAACAAAGAGGTTTAAAGACCCGATAAGCCCATTCAAACGAATGACGAACACACATGGCCCAATATGGGCCCATATGAGATAACAAACGAGTGTAAAGGCCCAATAAGCTCACATCATATAACAAACAGGTTTAAATAACCGATAAGCCCATTCAAACGAATGACGAACACACATGGCCCAATATGGGCCCATATGAGATAACAAACGAGTGTAAAGGCCCAATAAGCTCACATCATATAACAAACAGGTTTAAAGACCGATAAGCCCATTCAAACGAATGACGAACACACATGGCCCAATATGGGCCCATATGAGATAACAAACGAGTGTAAAGGCCCAATAAGCTCACATCATATAACAAAGAGGTTTAAAGACCCGATAAGCCCATTCAAACGAATGACGAACACACATGGCCCAATATGGGCCCATATGAGATAACAAACGAGTGTAAAGGCTCAATAAGCTCACATCATATAACAAACAGGTTTAAAGAACCGATAAGCCCATTCAAGAATGACGAACACACATGGCCCAATATGGGCCCATATGAGATAACAAACGAGTGTAAAGGCCCAATAAGCTCACATCATATAACAAACAGGTTTAAAGAACCGATAAGCCCATTCAAACGAATGACGAACACACATGGCCCAATAAGCTCACATCATATAACAAAGAGGTTTAAAGAACCGATAAGCCCATTCAAACGAATGAAGAACACACATGGCCCAATATAGGCCCATATGAGATAACAAACGAGTGTAAAGGCCCAATAAGCTCACATCATATAACAAAGAGGTTTAAAGAACCGACAAGCCCATTCAAACGAATGACGAACACACATGGCCCAATATGGGCCCATATGAGATAACAAACGAGTGTAAAGGCCCAATAAGCTCACATCATATAACAAACAAGTTTAAAGAACCGATAAGCCCATTCAAACGAATGAAGAACACACATGGCCCAATATGGGCCCATATGAGATAACACACATGGCCCAATACATTTACTATTATTTCGACATAACGACATAACTACTTAACCACTTGATCGACTCAATTAGCATCCGTTATTCCACATTTTTAATGACACAATTCAACTATTCAAGTCACTTACAAAATTATGAGCATTTTAATTAACCACTTTTACACACATATCATGACTTAACAGAACGCTAAATTTGACTAACCGCAAAATTAACAAAGTAGAATAAGAAAAATTCGGGATGTTACAAAATTAACGGGTATTGAGTCCGAGTTCAAACAGTAACTAGCTATTAAATCGAAAAAAATATATAGCGAGTTTCAGTTTCTTTTTTAATTTTTTCGTTTTCCCTCCTGAATAAATAATTCTCGTCATAGTTTTAAGGACGATATTTTCTTTTTTAATATTTACTAATAACATAAATAATAAGAAAATGAAAAATGAAAAAAAATAATATTTTAACCCTGAAACATATTATTTTAATAATAAGTAAATGGAAAGTGAAAAAAAAAGAAACAAATTTAATGAAAAATGTGTGAAGGGGATTTGGGGACGACATGTCGTCACAAAAGTCGTCGCGGAATCTCGAAATTTTTTGTATTACCCGCCACACCATCCAGATCTACACACACACACCCCCAAAACCCTTTTTTTGGCTGCCATTTCTCTCCCTCCTAACAAATCAACCACCACGATCAGTCTATAACATCCCAAACTTTTTAATTAACGGTTGACTTGAGTCGTTAAGTCAACACTTCGTGTCTGTTAAGTCTCTAGGAGATTTAATGATTATATGTTATTAATATGCTTGATGTGAGAGGCTTGAATGTCTTAATGATGGATGTATTAAGGTGTATTTATATGCCTTAGAGGTGCTTGAAGCGTTTAGTGAGTTGTAAGTATACCCAATAGGAGTTTTGAGCTAAATATGAGCTCTATGGAAGTTCAGGGACTAGTTTTGACATATGTGGAAACCTAAAAACGGGATTAAGGGTTTTGTATCAACTCATTTGCCCCTAATTACAGAAAATTAATCTTCTCTTTGAACCCTAGCCGCCCTCTTGTGCCACATTCAATTCCTTGTTCAATTCCATCGATTTCGGGTTGATTCGGAGAGATCTAGGGCTTATATTTCGATCTTCTAATCATCTTCAAGGTATAGATTGCAATCATTACTGATTTTTGGTCATTTCCATCTATTCAATTCGTTCATACCTGGTCTTGATCGATTATATGCTTTTCATTGCTAGAATCGTTGATTTCGGGTTACCCGGTAACCGTTATTGCAATCTATTGGTGTGTTGGGGATCCCGGAAGGTATAATCTTGTTGTTACTGATATTTTTATGATTTAATGGAGTCATTATAAGTGTCATATCAGATCTGGACCATAGGGTGTGTTAATCGATTGAAAATCGTCCGTTTTGTCGATTCGGTAACCTAAAACGTTTATTATTGTGATGCAAATCAAGTATGGATTAATCAAAGATTTTATTGCATCATTATGGTCTTAATATGATGGATTTTGAGGTACAAAAGTCGTTCATATGGTTTGGGGTCGTTTGGATCTGGTTTGGGTTGTAATCGATCAAAACTTGTGCTGAATCGGAACTAGTTGCGGCGCAACTGGTTTCCAGAATGATAAGTTGCGCAACTATCTTCGTTGCGGTGCAACGAAGTGCTTGAGCTGCGGCGCAACTCTATGTTGCGGCGCAACTCACCAGTTTTCAGAAAATGATATTGTTTTGAACCGTAACCTCGTTTTGACACATAGCTTACTCCTGAAACTTAGAGTGTGTCCTTAGTTATGTAATTCCAGATTATGGTCTTAATGACTAGCGTATTAATGGCCGTTTACTAATCATAGGTAGACGAGAGTTGTGGCTTTGTTCGGTAACTTAGCTATCCTTTATTGCGTGCTACTTTGAGGTAAGATACACTACTTTGACACGCTGAGGGATTCAACAAAAGCATGGTTTTCATAATACAACTTCTCTATTCTCATCTTGTTTACTTAAGGGTATTCGGGTTGTATGGGAGGTTATATGGGATATGTATTTGACTTATGAGACCTGAAATGCATTTCCCTTTATATGCAATGCAAAGATATGTTATGAAATGATATGCAATGTAATGAAATGTGATGCAAGTATATGTTGATTATGATGTGCATGTATGTGTGGCTTGGTCATCTAGTTCACTAGACTTTATAAGTTGCCATGTCACGTGCACGTTTAAGGGCCCAAACATAAAAGATGATTATATGTTATGTTTAGGTAACTTTGTCACCTAAACTATATGTGATGAAATCGAGCTCGTATATATATGATGAAGTGTTAAGCTTAACCCGTATTCACCTTAGCCGGGTGGGTGCGTATATGTTGTTGCTTGGGTGGCTCCTTGCAACGTAATTACGTGGTTTGAGTATCTCCGGGTGGAGTGATTACCCACCAATGTCTTGAACATACGGACTACTCCGGGATTGGCTTGCCATTCCTTAACGACACTTGATGGACCGCCTTATGGCTCATCCATCTAGTCGGGTGTGAGGTTCCCGTTAGGTCTTATGACCGCCTACACACAAACTTACACCTATATGATATGCGTGACGTAAGTCACACCTTATATGACGATATGTGATGATATGAAATGACGAAACGATGGATAGGCACGTTTAGGATGATTAATCCTAATATGATATGATGTTGATGATATGTAATATGTGCCTTTAATATGAAAAGCTGCTTTACCAAGTTTTAATTGGACAAACGTTTTATTTACTTAGTGTTATCTTACTTAGCTAATTCGTTAGCTAACACTTGTTTCTTGAAATATGTTGTCCCCTCAGGTTTAGCAAGCTAGATGAAGTTTGATGGAGAATAAAAAGCGAGATGGGTAGATTATATGAAGATGCTTTAGTCACCCATAGATGCTGCTCATTTTAGACATTGTTCCTTTATGACATTTATGTTTTGATATGACTTGTATACGGTTTTTTTGTGTTGGGCAACCGTAGGATTTCCATTTATTCTATTTCTATGATGTGATGAGTAACACCACCTTTTTATGAACAAATCAAACTAGATTTTATGGTTTGAACTTTTGAAATGTTTTTCCGCATTCTTTAACACCGTTAGGTGAAAAGTTTTTGGAAATCCGTATTTTTAAATGTTGGGTGTTACAAGTTGGTATCAGAGAAATGGTTTAAGTGAACCAATGACTATAGGTATGCCATAGGATTTGGACTTAAACCGATAGAGATCAAGTTAGGCTTAAGTAGGTATGCTTAGCCTTTGAGATGAAATGCCTTAGGACGGGTTGAGATGAGTGAGTAGGAATAAGGCTATATGATGATTGTTTATTGATATGTGAATATGTGTTTTAGCCTTTATTCTTCCTTTTCTCGCTTCTCCGTCGCTAAGTTATTCTATTGTTACGATAGACGGTCCTCGAGGTGATCTTCTTTTCCTCTAACTGAATTTGATAAACTTTTTCCTTATGAAATGTGAGAAGTTGTTGAGATGGACAAAAGTTGGAGGATTAGATGAATGGAATTGGTGAAAAGAAGGTGATACACAATGGTGGTAACGAACACGCATGTGAAAGGATACAACTACAATTGTGGTCCGGAACATAATTGCAAGTGTATCACGACGCGAGCGTGTTTGTATGGCCATGCTTGTGTTGACCGGTGTACAAAGTAATGAAGTTGGAGAGATTTCTATGTAGTGAATCTTTATGTGTCGAGAGTAAACACCGTGTTACAACTATATTGATGTTGATGCCTCAAGTGTGTTGAAATGTGGGAAGATCGATGAAAAGTTATAGCCGGTTAAAGGTTTATGATGATTTTGATGTACATGAAGTTAAATGAAGTCTAAAGGTACGTGAGGAGTGAAGTGATTGGTAGACAATGTTGTTAAGTCTACTAGTTTAAAGGACATGGACTTGAAGCTGACGAGTGGAGTTGATGCTGGATTTTTGGAAGGTTATAAGTAGGTGACGCCTAGAAGGGTTACCGGGCACACGTATGGAAGGATACAGTTACAATTCCGGTCGCGAACGTAATTGTAAATGTATCACGACATGTGTGTGTTTGTGAGACTGTGTCTGTGCTGATCTGAATGGAGCGAAGAGGGGAATGATGGAATCACTGGTTAGTGGCATAATTAACCACGTGAAGAGTAGACGGGTATCTATGGGTTAAAGAATGATGAAGCTGAAAGCAAGTAAAGAAGATAACGCTATGGATGAATGAACCTTTTACCCATGAAGCTCTTCCATTCTCTGAACACCATGTTATGATGTGAGATCTTCTTCGAGCTGCGAAGTCTTAAAGTTGTGCTTGGGTGAAAGGAAGACGCTTAGATTTCGTTTGAAATCATCTTTCCTGATTATAGATAATATGCGACACATGTTTTGGTCTGTTTTGGATTTAAGACTCGTTTAGTTTTGATTTCGCTACAGGATGATATATGACGATTGGGACGAGTGTCCACAGGTGGAGATTCTTCCTTATGCAAGTGTAAGGGTGATGTTGATATCCTATATGTGTACGAAATTTGACTGACCCTCAAGATAAAGAGTTTTCCCTTAAGAAAAGTTTTGAGGTATGATGATGAGGTTATGTATAGTTCCTTATAGCATATGAAGTAAAAGTTTTCAAGAGTCTTTGATTCTGAATTGATCATGTTTCTCGCCTATGTGATTCACCCATGTAAGGCAAAGATTATATTTCTAAGTCGAGGCTACCCGTAGTTTGAGGTGCCCTAATAATGTTCCCGGTTTTATTGCCATCGTGAAGTCGAACCTTCAATTGATGTGTGACTAGTGCTACTTTCATGCAAGCGCGTTTTCCGTTATGTGCTCTATTATAGGAAGAAGTTAATGTTTTCGATTGTGGGATGCATTTCTTTTATAAGATAGATTCATGATGTTGCTACCATTTGTGGATGATGAAAGTCTTTGATGAGTATGAATTTAAGGAATCAAACCTAAAGTTTTCTCTAGATCATTTAGTCATTACGTCTATCAATGAAAAATCTTGCCATTCTAAGTAGGATGAAGAACATTATGTTGTGTAAGGAACGCTACTACGATTTTCTACAAGTAGAGGCCTAATTTTAAATTCGCCCAAAGTGAGTAAAAGTTAAAGTGGAAGCTGACGCGTAGAATTGAAAGGAACAAGGTTCCATTTAATGTTTAATTCCATGACTATAAGGATATGGTAAGCACTTGTCTACAATGAGCCAGTCAAAGGTGATGTTTCTAGAGACGAAGATGTTGGTATTATGTGAGTGGATTCTGGAAATTCATAAATAACCAGCGTAGAACTATAAGTCTAAAAGTAAGATTTCGGTATCCGAGAACGAAATGACCAAAAGTTGTACTTGAGGAAGTTTATGAACCGTGGTGGCATGCTCATTTGGATGCTGCCTGAAGTGTGATACGACCTATTATGATACGAGGTGTAGTAAATTTTATATGTTGACGTGTGATTGGGTTAAAAGCCAAGGCTAGACATCGAAAGTTTGGTGGCAATACAAAGAGTTTAATGGTCTCTGACGGAAGTGAGTGGTCACGTCTCCTTGGAATAAGAGACAAAGTTGTGTGGGAAGTTAAAGGTAATGATATGACATGAGCAATTAGTAGGCAAGTTGTCCAAAAATGTTTATTTCATGGTGAACAACCGCACCGTTACATTGGACATAAAGGAAAAGATGTATGAAAAAGAAGTTATGTAAAGCTCTTGTTTTATTCTTACCCGAGGGCATAGATGTTTTTGGGTTGTGATCATATGCATTAAGACAAAGTCGTTGCTTACGCGTTACGTCACATGAAGCCTTATGAGAAGAATTACCCCACTTATGATATAGAGCTTACTGAAGTGGTCTTTGCATTAAAATTGTGGGGACACTACTTATATGGCACTAAGTGCACACTATTCACTGATCATAAGAGCTTACAATATGTGTTTTCTTGGACGTATATGAATGTGAGATAAAAGAAGATGGATGGAATTACTTAGAGATTATGAATGTGAAATCAAGCACCATACGGGTAAAGCTAATGTCGTGGCGGATACTTTGAGTCGAAAAGGCGAGCTATTAGTAAGGTATGTTATGCATCAAAAGTTATGGCCAGTCGACCCTTTGTTCAATGAATCATGTGAGTCATAGTAGCAAGTTAATAAGGATATGTGTCAGAAGGTCTTATCCGCCAAATGAATAGTCTTCGCTGAATGTAATGTGTGTACTACGTATGAAGGTTGAAGAAATGAGGTGATTACTTGTTTTGATTTAAAGATTGAACCAAAGAAATGACGGAACGGATGAAATGTAAAGTAAAAGTAGAAAAGACTATGTAAGAAGTTCAATGAGTTTGGCTATGCTAAGTTGAAGAGACCCATAGGTCCTGAAATTATATTCATCCAGGTAGTACAAAGGTGTATTCTGATTTGAAACCCATTTTTTTGATGGCCAAATATCAAGAGTGATGTGATAGTGTGTATACAAAAATGTGTGACTTGTACTCAAGTCAAACCTGAGCACCGAACGCAATATGGAAAGATGCAACAATCGGTTATTCCAAAGCAGAAATGTACTTATATGATGACTATGGATTATGTGACGAAGTTGTTTATAACCCCTAAGGGCAATGATGTGATATGAGTCGTTGAAGACTAGTTGATAAAAATGCTCCTTCTTCTCGTTACTCATGAGTATGTGCGCGTGGTGAAGCTTGCCACTTGTATATAGGTGATGTAAGCATGGAGTTCCGTTAAGTCTTGTGTTTGATCTTCATAAAAAAGGGTAAACTCTAGAAGATATATGATATGTGCTTGTGTATTGCTTTTAGATGACATCCATAGTACTTTCGTGAGTGTTATTGAACATATGCCTTGATGATGAAACCAATGTGACTCCATTGGAAGATGGGAGCATTGGTGCTAAGAAAGTGATTGTAGATGAGCCGTTTAAGATTCTTGGCTTAAGTAAATAAGCTTCGTATGAAGCAAATGGACCTTGTGTTTGCGAAATGGAGGTATACTCTTAGAGAAAGTTTGATTATGGGAAACTGAAGCGGTAATGAAAGAAAAGTATCCCGAGTTGTTTCTTGCTGATGAGATTCCGGGGACGGAATCCTCTTAAGGGGGAGGTATTTGTAACATCCCAAACTTTTAATTAACGGTTGACTTGAGTCGTTAAGTCAACACTTCGTGTCTGTTAAGTCTCTAGGAGATTTAATGATTATATGTTATTAATATGCTTGATGTGAGAGGCTTGAATGTCTTAATGATGGATGTATTAAGGTGTTTAAGGTGTATTTATATGCCTTAGAGGTGCTTGAAGCGTTTAGTGAGTTGTAAGTATACCCAATAGGAGTTTTGAGCTAAATATGAGCTCTATGGAAGTTCAGGGACTAGTTTAGACATATGTGGAAACCTAAAAACGGGATTAAGGGTTTTGTATCAACTCATTTGCCCCTAATTACAGAAAATTAATCTTCTCTTTGAACCCTAGCCGCCCTCTTGTGCCACATTCAATTCCTTGTTCAATTCCATCGATTTCGGGTTGATTCGGAGAGATCTAGGGCTTATATTTCGATCTTCTAATCATCTTCAAGGTATAGATTGCAATCATTACTGATTTTTGGTCATTTCCATCTATTCAATTCGTTCATACCTGGTCTTGATCGATTATATGCTTTTCGTTGCTAGAATCGTTGATTTCGGGTTACCCGGTAACCGTTATTGCAATCTATTGGTGTGTTGGGGATCCGGAAGGTATAATCTTGTTGTTACTGATATTTTTATGATATAATGGAGTCATTATAAGTGTCATATCAGATCTGGACCATAGGGTGTGTTAATCGATTGAAAATCGTCCGTTTTGTCGATTCGGTAACCTAAAACGTTTATTATTGTGATGCAAATCAAGTATGGATTAATCAAAGATTTTATTGCATCATTATGGTCTTAATATGATGGATTTTGAGGTACAAAAGTCGTTCATATGGTTTGGGGTCGTTTGGATCTGGTTTGGGTTGTAATCGATCAAAACTTGTGCTGAATCGGAACTAGTTGCGGCGCAACTGGTTTCCAGAGAGATAAGTTGCGGCGCAACTATCTTCGTTGCGGCGCAACGAAGTGCTTGAGCTACGGCGCAACTCTAGGTTGCGGCGCAACTCCCCAGTTTTCAGCAAAAATATTGTTTTGAACCGTAACCTCGTTTGACACATAGCTTACTCTGAAACTTAGAGTGTGTCCTTAGATATGTAATTCCAGATTATGGTCTTAATGACTAGCGTATTAATGGTCGTTTACTAATCATAGGTAGACGAGAGTTGTTGCTTTGTTCGGTAACTTAGCTATCCTTTATTGCGTGCTACTTCGAGGTAAGATACACTACTTTGACACGCTGAGGGATTCAACAAAAGCATGGTTTTCAGAATATAACTTCTCTATTCTCATCTTGTATACTTAAGGGCCATGTCACGTGCACGTTTAAGGGACCAAACGTAAAAGATGATTATATGTTATGTTTAGGTAACTTTGTCACCTAAACTATATGTGATGAAATCGAGCTCGTATATATATGATGAAGTGTTAAGCTTAACCCGTATTCACCTTAGCCGGGTGGGTGCGTATATGTTGTTGCTTGGGTGGCTCCTTGCAACGTAATTACGTGGTTTGAGTATCTCCGGGTGGAGTGATTACCCACCAATGTCTTGAACATACGGACTACTACGGGATTGGCTTGCCATTCCTTAACGACACTTGATGGACCGCCTTATGGCTCATCCATCTAGTCGGGTGTGAGGTTCCTGTTAGGTCTTATGACCGCCTACACACAAACTTACACCTATATGATATGCGTGACGTAAGTCACACCTTATATGACGATATGTGATGATATGAAATGACGAAACGATGGATAGGCACATTTAGGATGATTAATCCTAATATGATATGATGTTGATGATATGTAATATGTGCTTTAATATGAAAAGCTGCTTTACCAAGTTTTAATTGGACAAACGTTTTATTAACTTAGTGTTATCTTACTTAGCTAATTCGTTAGCTAACACTTGTTTCTTGAAATATGTTGTCCCCTCAGGTTTAGCAAGCTAGATGAAGTTTGATGGAGAATAAAGAGCGAGATGGGTAGATTGTATGAAGATGCTTTAGTCACCCATAGACGCTGCTCATTTTAGACATTTGTCTCTTTATGATATTTATGTTTTGATATGACTTGTATACGGTTGTTTTGTGTTGGGCAACCGTAGGATTTCCATTTATTCTATTTCTATGATGTGATGAGTAACACCACCTTTTATGAGCAAATCAAACTAGATTTTATGGTTTGAACTTTTGAAATGTTTTTCCGCATTCTTTAACACCGTTAGGTGAAAAGTTTTTGGAAATCCATATTTTTAAATGACGGGTGTTACAAGTTGGTCCTCAACCACACCTACTCATCTCCCCCCGTTCTCAGCCCCCTTCCCCCCGCTGTCTACTGCTGCCGCCGACCGATTTTGGGTTTGGTTTTTAATATAGTTAATCTTTTTATATTTACTTTATTTAATGTAGTTAATCTTTTTATTTTGTAAGGGTTTAGTTTTTGTTTCTTCACAGCCACCACCACTGTCATTCACCACCGTCGTCGTTACCACCCTTGCCGCCATTCACTGCCGTATTTTCCTTTCTTGTAAGTGATATTTTCTGCTTTATTATATATATATATATATATATATATTTTCATTATAATATATATATATATAATATGTATATATTAATATATTTTTTTTAATTTCAGATTTAATTATATATATATATATTTTAATTCATTTCTAATTAATCTTACATATTATATCTATATATATATATATATATCTGATCTATATCTTCAGTCTATATATATATATATCTATATCTATATATTTAGATATAGATATGATATAGATATATGTGTGTATATATATGTATAAAACTTATATTTCCTTTAATTTACAGCTTACTTTTATGCTGAATTATTATTTATATTTCATATATATTATATATATATTTTTTATGTGATATAATATATTTATATTTATAATGTTAATTTATTCTAGGTAATATAAATATATTTTAATTTCAAAATATATATTTAATTTAATTTCAGATTAATTATATTTTTTTTAATTTCAGATTTATGTCGTTTACTCTATATTTTAATTCATTTCTAATTTTGGCTTACATTTGAATATTAATAACAAAGCATAAGTTTACTTTTACTGTTTGTTTACCATATATATATGACTTCAACTTGTTACTTATAGTTCTTTTTTTTTTATGTTGCAGTGTTTCTACCCTCAATTTGTTTATGCCTTTTATTAGTACGCCTATCTTCATACTAAACTCTGCTTATGATACATGGCACTATGGCAGGTTAGTTTAATGTTTGTATTTCATGACATATAATCATATTACATTGTTTCTCAATGAATCACTTATCTTTCACCAAGGTATACAACATTTTGACATCATATGAAGCTGATCCTAACAGTGATTTCACCAAGTGTAAGACGAATTTGAACGAATGCTCTACATCAAAACTCAACAGACTTGAAGGTGATGAACGAAATTAACTTATTTCCTTCTTGATTTTACTTATTTTTAGTTTGAACATAAAGCAATGGAGCAAGCCTAGCTACCTAGACTTATTTGAATTTGATGTCACTAAGGAGTTTGTTGTTCCTCTTTGTGATCCAGTTTTTTGGTCTGATTTTTTAAAGAGCGTTCAGCCATTGGTAACAACGCGTCCAATGGAATGTTTATCAATACGTGTTACACTCATTGCCAATCTGAAACTCAATCATCATGGTTGGAAATTCTTGCTTCAAAAGTATTGGATGATAAGGTAAATTTTTTATTTACGGTTTACACATTGGTTATAGCTAGAAACATCATTCATCGTTTTTGTCCTAAATTATTTGAGATTTTACAGACAGAGGGCGTTGGTGACTGGTTTTATGACAAAAGTGAGGTCCGAAAGATTGATGCTGGGCATGTGTTGCCTCACTATTGTTAGGTTTCGATTATACATTCATCGACAAAGTAAAGCTACAAAAATGGCAACCTTGACATATAGGTTGTACATGTTTTCAGTGTTAACTTCTCAAAGAAACATATATTGATTTATAATCCATATATTTGGAATGTAATAACTTAGGTATGTGACGTTTGGTATGCTACTTCGTATGTAATAACTTAGGTATGTATGTGACGTTTGGTATGCTACTTGGTAACTTAGGAATGTGAAGGTTGATCACTTTGGTATGAAAAGTTTTTGTCGTATTTGATAACTTAGGTAGATTGTTGATGATGTTTGATGTTGTTGTTCGTTTAGGTAGATTGTTGATGATGTTTGTTGTTGTTGTTGGTTGTTGAGTAGGCAAGAAACAGGTTCTATTAACAGGTTCTGTTTCCGGAAAATGCCCAGAAAAACTGGGTAGAAATCGAAAAAGCAGCGAAATGCTGCCCTTTTTTTTTGATTAGCGACGACTTTTGTGACGACAAAGTCGCCCCCAAAAGCCTTTTACGTCATTTTTTTTATATTTATTTTTTTGAAGAAAATGAATTGGGGACGACGTAGGCGTCACTAATTATGGTCGCAAAATATATTTAGGGACGACAATTGCGTCACTAATGTCGTCGCTAAAATATTTTTAAAAAATAAATGAAAAGTAAATGAAATTTATTTAGTGACGACACATGCGTCACGAAAGTCGTCGCTAAATTTTTTCGAATTTCTTTTTCATTTTCTTTTTATGGCTGTAGGACCCACTTGAAGTCGTCGCTAAATATCGTCGCTAAACACTTTCGGAGACGAAGCTTTGGGGACCATGGCTTGTCGTCACAAAAGTCGTCACAAAAAGGCTTTGGGGACGACATTAGTGACCATTGGGGGCGACTTTTGTCGTCCCCAAAACCCGAATTTCTTGTAGTGTAATATTCTAACAGTGGTATCACGAGCCACATATGTGATCTATCAATTACAAAGATCAAAACTTGAAGGGGGGTTTAGGGTTGGTTATTTAATTAATTATTAAATATTAAAATTGGTTTTCTTTATTTTTAATTAATTTTCGATTTTAATTAAATAAAAATTAGGGTTTTTGTTTAATTAATTCAACCTAATTTAATGGTTAATTGAAACCCTCTAAGCAAGTTTTGAGTTTGTGAATTGACATGTTTATTAGATATAAATTGCATGTTGTGTATCTTGTTAATTTAAAGTTGTTAAATAGAAGTAAAATCACAAGGAATTCATGCAAAATTACTTGTGATTATTACTTGGATATTTAGATATAAATAGCTAAGCATAATGATCCAATAATTAGGGTTAATTATTAGATAATTGTGTGACTATGTGAATTTTTCGTGTGATTTTTTTGCTTTGCGACAGTTCACTAAAAAATTCATATCTTTTAATCCGTAATGAGTTAGAAGTTGTCCTTTGGACAGTAGATGCTCAACTCATAGGGCTACAACTTTGTAGTTCTGGTCAAAGCTTGATTCTGACCAGAAACAGGTCTAAACAGGTCGTGAAGCTGCTGGAAATTTCCAGTCAGCATGTTTATGTGAATTACTTGTTAATTAAGTTGTTTAAAGGCTTACGCAATCAAGGAAACTTGATGTATGTGGTCCTCTTCTTTGGAAGGGGGAGCCGACTTTAGACATATGCATGAACCATAGTGACCATGTTTAGGTGGCCCACCTTAACTCGTTGCATGATTAATTAGTTAGTAAAGTTTATTAATTTTGCGTATTTATTGAGGTATAAATGGTGATGCAAAATTGTTTTGGAGAAAAGAATAAACTTGACTAAGAATTATCGAAATAGAGATTTTTAATAAAATTGGAGTCTTACAACCTTGAGATACACCGGCTCACCCATTTGAACAAACTCTAAGAGAGGTATAAGTCGGAGTGCGCTAGCCTCCTAAAAGGGTGGGTTTTTAATTGCGTCTATCGCAAACCTTTGCTCTTGCGCTTCTTTGTGCGTTCAAATGGAGCTACCGAGCTCTCTTGTGTTGTTAAGACTATACAAATGATTTTATTAAATATTATGTTATGAAGATTTGCATGAGTCTTCATACATAAACTTTTGATTCACATCAAATGCATTACCCATTCAAAGTTAAGTCATTGCCACCCACTTTGCTAAGAACACTTGCCAGTGCTTTTCGCTCCTACGTGAGACCGTAGGCGAATTGTATCTCTTCAAGGTAGATTACCACTCCACCGTGAGACCGGTGGTGGACTATTTACATGTTCTTAATTGGGCGACTTAAAGCGAGTTAAGAGGTGAGATCCTTGACCCGTGGCATAAGATGGAACAAAACATGTTTACAAAACACTTAACACCCTTAAAGTGTTGTTGTAAGTTCCATAATCTCTAGGAATTGCATGAATGCAATTATTGATCGTCGATTACCTTTTGAGTATCGTCATTTCTAGCTGATCAACAGATGAAATGATTGTATGTCAATTGGATCCTAGCCTTAATGAAATTAATTGTTAAATGAATTTAACATGGGTAAATTATATTTCTTAAGGATTATTATCGAAAATACCGATAATTGAACTTTTGTCTATTTTGTAGATGGCAACAACAAATCCTTCTCAAAACATACACCAATCGGCTTTTAGGTCGATGCTAGAAAGAGAAAAACTTTCTGGAACAAACTTCAATGACTGGTTTCGTCAGCTGAGAATAGTTCTAAGAGCTGAAAAGAAATATGAAGTTCTTGAAGAGCAGATGCCCGCTGTTCTGGGAGCCAATGCTTCGACTGAAGAGTTGGCTGCATATAATACTCTGTACGACAGACACAATGAGGTTGCTTGTTTGATGCTCGAGAGCATGGGGCCCGAACTTCAAAAGAAATTCGAGAATTATTCTCCACGTGATATGATCAAAGAGCTCAAGTCTATGTATGAAAAACAAGCTGGAGTAGAATTGTTTGAACTAGTTGAAACACTTCATGACTTGAAACACGAGTATGGAACACCGGTTAGTCCTCATGTACTCAAGATGAAAGGGTATTTTGAGCAATTGGAAAGGCTTAACTATGGTTATCATCCGCCTATTGCTATTGGCATGATTCTCAAGTCTTTATCAAAGGACTTTGAGGAATTTGTGCGCAATTACAATATGCATAGCATGAATAAAACCATAGCTGAACTTCATGCCATGTTGAATGAGTATGAGAAAAAGCTTCCAAAGAAATCTGCTACACCCCAAGTTCTTACGATCAAGGGGGAAGGATCCAGAAAGGGAAACAACCGAGAGCTAAGGGCAAGAATGATGGTAAGGGAAAGCAAAGTGCTTCAGTCTCGAAACCTAAGAAGACCCCTCCAGCGAAAAAGGAACATCCGGCTAAGGACCAAGCTTGTTATCACTGCAATGAAGTGGGACATTGGAAGCGAAATTGTTCTAAGTATCTAGCTGAGTTGAAGAAGAAGAAGCAAACTGGTTCGGCCAGTACTTCAGGTATCTTCACAATTGAATTATATTCCTTTTCTAAGCGTAATTCGTGGGTTTATGACACCGGGTGTGGAACTCATATCTGTAATTCTTTACAGGGGCTTAGAAGGAGAAAGAAACTGAAGCCAGGATCTTTACAACTGTTCATGGGCAATGGTCTACCGGCAGCTGTAGAAGAAATAAGCGACTATCATTTAGTTTTACCTACTGGTTTAGTTATTGTTTTAGACAATTGTCATTATGCACCATCTATTACTAGAGGTGTCATTTCAGTTTCTTTGTTGAAAAACAACGGATTCATTAATGTTTTAATGATTATGGTATTTCAGTTTCTCGAAATAATGTTCATTATTTTAATGCTATTGCTTGTGATGGTATTTATGAAATTGATATGCATGGTTATGATTCAAATGATAATTCAATGTATAATGTTAGCAAACGAGTCAATCCAAATTTGGACTCGACTTATCTTTGGCATTGTCGACTTGCTCAAGTTGGCAAGAAACGCATTGAAAGGCTTCAACGTGAAGGGATCTTACAAACAAATGATGAATCATTTGACAAATGCGTATCTTGTGTTTCCGGCAAAATGACAAGAAAACCTTTTCCAAATAAACCGGAGAGGGCTAAAGAACTACTTGGACTAATACATACGGATGTATGTGGCCCATTTAGACATGTGTCAAGAAAAGGATGTAACACCCCGCTAAAGCGGAATATACGGGATGCACAGATAAGCACAAATGCACACAGTACAAGTTCCAACACAGCCATTAACATTAACAAAGAACAGAGGTACAATAGCTATTACAGAACATGGGATAACCCGAAATAGTCAACAATCATAAGACAGAACAATTGTCCTTAAGAACTAGAACTTGAGCTGAAATAGCAAGGAAAGTCTTCATAGCTCCGGATCTCGTACGCTCGATCAATCGCCAAAAGGGAGAGCTTGGAAAGGAAGACTCCTATGCTAACATGATCTACTTAGCCTAGCCTGAAAAGCATGTAAGTTCAAAAGGTCAACTACAAAAGTAGTTGGTGAGATTCACATAAAGTACGTTTAGTTTACATATACGTATATATGTATAATAAGAACAAGATCGTAAGTTTTGTACGTTGAACCAAAGTACTTGTAATAATAAGGACTAGATCAAGATCTGCACGTTGAACATAAGTACTCTATAATAATATGAACTAGGTCACGATTTGTACGTTGGACCTAAGTACCTCATAATGGTAAGACCTGTACAAGAACATATAAGGAACTTCAAATATAAATTGTCACTGCTAAACCGCTTGGCCAGAACTGAACTATAATGTGATGACATGCTCATATAATTCAAGTACTTCATATAAGGTCTTTGTTAGAACAATGGCAAGAATAAGAACAAGTAATATGCATTCTCCTGAACTGTGGAGAATGAGGGTGGGCCTACCCTAAACAGCGCTGTCCATAATTACCTACGGTTCAATCCCTGAACTGTGGGATATGAATTGATAGCAGTGAATAAGAACTGAACAAGTACAAGTACGAACTAGAACATGTTAAAGATCAAGTACAGTAGTACAGAGGTATTTAAGATCCTGCCCATTCAAGACTGTGACAACCGCCAAAATTCCAGGTTGATTAATTTACTATTATGTGTGCTATTTAAATTTTTGTAGATCAAACAATATGAACAAACATGTTATGGCAAAATAAACTGAACAAATATTCTTTTTGATAAATCGTGGACAATGATTGCCAAGAACTCAAATAGTTATTTGAAAGTTGCTTGGAAATACTTTTCCATATTTATACTATCAATAACCGAATTTATGAATAGTAACGTATTCGTGAATAGTAACCGTATACATGAATAGTACCCGTATCAGCGAATAGTAACTGTATCCAGAAATCGTATTCATGAATAGTGATCATGAATAGTGATTGTGAATAGTGAACGTGAATAGTACCATGAATAGTGACTGTGAATAGTAACGGTAAATAGTAAAGGTAAAAAGTAAATTTAAATAGTAAAGGTAAAAGTAAATTGTAAAGGTAAAAGTAAATTGTAAAAAGGTAATAGGTGAAAAGTAAAACGGCGGGACCCACGTCAAATAATTTAGGACGTTAATCAAATTCAGAAAAATTTTATTAATTTTTAATTCAAGCGGGACCCACGTCAAAATAATAATTCATTAAAAGTTAAAAATTAAATAGTGTTGAATAGTAAACATCGCTTTCATATTTTATTCTTATAATATAAACGTCCAAAACCCGCTCACAGAGGTTAATTGAGCAAAAATTATTAAAATGAAAGTTGTATATCTTAATTTTCTGATCTTATAGAAACTTGAATTTTCTCAATAGGAGCTCGTATGGATAATTTAGGATTAAAACGATGTATAAATATATACTACTATGATAAAAGAAATCTATCATTAGAAACGTCCAAGAAGTAGTGGGAAACACACTTTTATCTACTTTATAATTTAAAATTTATATTATGAATCACGGGTTTAGTTCAAATATATGGACAAAAAGAATACTATAGTTGCATTATTCATGAATTATTTGCTATCTACCCAAGATTCATGATTAACGATTTAATATAATAATAATAAATATTTGAACGTTTTATTTCTTCTTTTTGACTAAAATATGACAAATTCTTCTTTTTTTTTCTTTCTAAATTGCCGGTAAGTATATTCTAAAGCATATTCAAAATTATTTTCTATAAATAGCGATCGTTATTAATTAAAACACACCAACATATATTCACTTTTAAATTTCTCTCTGATAATCACACAAGACTAAGTACGTCTAAGTGATCTTTCTTCTACAACACTAAGGTGAGTTTCCATATTCCCCTTTTTAATTCTTTTATATGATTTATTTCGGGGACTGAGATACATGCATAATAATTATTTTATGTTATATATATACGAAACTTTGAAGAACAATTGCAAAACTATATGATATATAATATACTATGTGAGTTTCTATAATCCCCTTTTCAACTCTTTTATATATTGGGGCTGAGATACATGCAAATAAAACTGTTTGTTATACTTATATGTATATTTACAAAATTATATATATTATATATATTTTGTAACTCCACTTTATTTATTTTACCTTCGGGGTAAAATATAAACTTTATATATGTATACGGATTACAAATTTTATATAATATGATATATTATATAACTCCACTTTCTTATTTTACCTTCGGGGTAAAATACAAACTCTTACTGTTATGATGAACACAAGTACTTCAGATTTGTATATATTGTTGATTCTAAGTTGCTCTGTTCACCCAAAGTCCTCTCTATCATGAACGATTAATTATGGTAACATAAACGTGGGTATATTGAATAGTACTATTGGGGTAGGCACCCCCATTCGTGTTGGTCATACCAACTGTATACGGATGCTTTATATTTGGAAAGCTTAGGGTACCCTGAACAAGGTACCTACTTCAGAGGCAAACAAACACACACTTGTCTAGTTTCGGTTCATGAGCTTAGAACTTGTTATATACAGTATCTACTCTTATATTCTATTTGATCCATTGTGTGATTAAATAGTTACTTTAAATCTTGTGGTTCATACACTGTATTTTAATTAAAAACCTATGATACTCTTTGCTGATATTGTATCATAACACTTGACATTGCGGTAAGGCAATGGTCACACTGAACTCTGATATTTTGAAACCTATATTTTCTATATGAAAAACTTATGGAACTCACCAACTTTATGTTGACGTATTTTAGCATGTATTCTCAGGTAACTAGACGATACATAATACATGGGACACTTTCCGCTGCATACAACATACTGGACCATGGCCTACCCTCAGACTCTAGTAAAGACTCATCAATTTGCTAAAGTCTCAGGCTACTGTTTAATATTGTTTAATATTAAATAAATGTTTTCAAGAATAATATCTTTCATAAATTGTAATATAAATTTGTGAACAATGTTTTATATAAATGTATTTTAAAACGACAACGTTTTGTGTCGTTTAGTATATCTTGTGTTGTGAATCCATGTAAGTCATATTCCGTCTAGGGCGGGGTGTGACAAAAGGTAAATACTCCTTTAACAGTATAAATGTATTTAAGGATCCTGCCCATTCAAGACTTAAATACTCTTTTTAAATAGTTAAGAATCATATCATAAGTACTTCGTAAGATCATAAAATAGTACGTAAAATAGTTCATGATCATAATATAGTACGTAAAATAGCTCAAGAACATATGTACAAGTACAAAATAGTTTTCATGCTTTTCAGTCCCCGATAAAGAACTTGAACAAAATGTACGAAAGGGGGATTAGTGAACTCACAGTGATCTGGTACAAGCACAGTAATATAGCACAGAGAACAAGCACAGAGATAGATAGGTTATATCTACCAGTTTCCAAGTACGTCTTGATGGAAGCCTAAGTACATATCATTGATCATAAATAAGTACGCATATTAGTTCACATGATTAATTAATCATTGAAATGTCCTTGATGAACTGATGATTTGGTCCCTTGAAGATCTTTGAACGTTTTGACCCAAAAAGAGTTTAAATGACTAGACTATAACCCCACATAGAACAACACCTACATGCATGCATATTTTTATTAATATGTATAATTCTTACTTGATTATATATGCTTAGAATATATATCAATAACTTAATGTGTATACATATATATATATATATTCTTATATATATATATAACAACAGAATAATGTCTGGATTAATTGTGGAATACTTATCCGATCGTGAGGAAGAGATTATTTCCCGATCACCTCCACCTGTACTTGAACCCTCCGACTCTCCTCGTCATGTAATGAATCTGCCAATGGAGGAGACCGATCACGTTGGAGAAGAAGCTGATAACGCACTTGTCCCTGAACCAAACACTACTGTCACCACTAATGCTCTTACTAGCACTACGCCTACTTTTACTTTTTCAAATCCATCTGGGGAAGGTCCTTCAAGCTCATCTCGACCTTTAATACGAAGGATCCGGATGCCTAGATACCCGGCGATTAACCGCCCTCAGCAACGACGTCCCCGACCTACTCATCCTGAACCACCCGCTCAGCGGCTGCGGCGATTTATCGATCTAAACGATATACCAAGATTCCTGGCGGAATGGAGATTGGAGGAAGGACTCCTTAACTCTGACCGGTTCAGAAGAGCCAGCGGTCCAACTAATATTCCTGCACTAACTATGGAACCTCTGCATGACACTGTCCCTACAATGGTCTTACGCATACACCGAGCAGAAAGGTGTATTACGGAGTTGAGGGAAAGAACAAACATACTGCGGAGGAAGGTGGAAAACCAGGATAGTCAGATAGTCAATTTGGAGAGCGAAATGGAGGAAGCTCAATTTAAGATTCATGGTCTTGAAGAAACAGTGTTAGATTTGCAGGAGAAGATAGCGCGATTTGAGGCTATGTTTGAAGCCATATCTAGGGCCGCCACTATTATTCCATCTACTCCATCACAGTAGATATTATCTGTACATTTTGGTTGTTTACTATTTACGGCACATGTGCTGGGAAATGTAAATTTCGATAAAATTATGGATTTCTGAGATGTTCATATCTCCATAATTGTTATGCAATAAATCTACTTTCTTTATCTTAATTTACATTTCTTTTAGTTATAACTATTATGTTATGATAATTGTGATGAGATTATGTAACGACATTTAGTAGTATCTTATGATTTTCCATATTTTTCTTGAAGAATCATGCCGCCAAGAAGAGAACCAAGATTATCTCCTGCTGATATCGCAACAATAGTTGCTCAAAGTGTAGCTGCAGCTTTCGCAGCTCAAGCAGCAAACGGGAATAATGGACACAACGGTACACCTAACGGTTGTACCTACAGGGCATTTGAACAATGCAAACCACTTCCTTTTAAGGGTACTGAAGGACCCATCGGGTTAACCCGATGGATTGAAAAGTTAGAATCTGTATTCCGTGTCAGTAATTGTGCGGAAGATAGTAAGGTTAAGTATGCTACTTGCACCTTGCAAGATAGTGCACTTACGTGGTGGAACGAAATTGCTGCAACAGTAGGGATTGATGCTTCTTATGCACTGCCATGGGAAGAATTGAAGGAACGTATGAAGCTAAGTATTGCCCTAGGAGCGAGATTCAAAAATTGGAGGCAGAATTTCATAATTTGAAGACAAAAGGGTACGAAGTATCTGAGTACACCAACCGCTTTCATGAGTTGGCACTTCTTTGTCCAACAATGGTTACACCCCCATATAAGAAGATTGAGCAATACATCTCTGGACTTCCACCAAAGATTCAAGACTTGATAACTACTACTGAACCCACGGACATCGAGCATGCAGTTCGTTTGGCAAACAGTTTAGCCGACAAAGCGAAACTTCGTGCTAACGCGGAAGGGAAGTCCGGTGATCAGAAAGGAAAAAGGAAATGGGAAGATAACTTCGGGAAGAATCAAGGGAACCAACAGAAGAAGCCTGCTCAAACCTCAGAACCATCATCAAATAACGGTTATGTAGGAAATAGGCCGTATTGCAGTAGGTGTACTTTACATCACACCGGTCCTTGTACAGTACAATGCACTAATTGCAAGAAAATTGGTCATCTGGCCAAAAACTGTAGAATTCCTAATCCGACTGCCAACAATGGAACAAAAATAAAATGTTATGAGTGTGGTGAAGAAGGGCATTTCAGGAATAGATGTCCAAAGCTGAGAAATAACAACAACAACAACAACAACGGAAACAACAACAATAACAACAACAATCGAAACAACAACAACAACAACACCACAACAACACCAACAATAACAATGCTCGAGGAAGGGCATTCATGATCAATGCGGGAGAAGCCCGCCAAGACCCAAACATCGTCACGGGTATGTTTTATCTGAATAATCATTGTGTCTCTGCTTTATTTGATCCTGGTGCCGATAGAAGTTTTGTGTCAAATAAAATTATTCACCTGCTTTCAATTATACCTATCCCATTAGATGCTAAGTATTCTGTAGAATTAGCAAATGGTAATATGATCGAAGTCAAAAGTATAATTCGAGGTTGTACCTTAGAATTAAAAAAAGAATTATTTTCTATAGATCTAATACCATTCGAAATTGGAAGCTTTGATATTATCATTGGTATGGACTGGTTGTCTAAAAACCAAGCCGAAATAGTCTGTCATGAAAAAGTTGTTCGAATTCCAATTGCAAACGGTGAGAAGTTGATTATCCAAGGCGATAAGAATGGAGTACGATGTAACATTATATCTTGCATGAAGACGCAGAAGTATCTCAGAAAGGGATACCATGCCATTCTAGCTCACGTATCAGAGAAAAAGCCTCAAGAAAAGCAGCTTGAAGACATACCCATTGTACGTGATTTTCCAGAAGTCTTTCCTGAAGACTTGCCTGGACTTCCACCAATCCGAGAAGTAGAATTCAAAATAGACTTAGTGCCTGGTGCTCAACCAGTGGCACGAGCACCATATCGATTAGCTCCTTCTGAAATGAAAGAACTTGCAAGTCAATTGCAAGAACTTTTGGAGAAAGGATTCATCCGACCGAGTTCCTCACCTTGGGGAGCTCCAGTCTTATTCGTCAAGAAGAAAGACGGATCTTTTCGCATGTGTATAGACTATAGAGAGTTGAATAAGTTGACGATTAAGAACCGGTACCCACTTCCTAGGATTGATGACCTGTTTGATCAGTTACAAGGGTCGAGTTACTACTCAAAAATCGATCTTAGATCCGGTTACCATCAACTTAGAGTTGCAGAAGAAGACATTCCCAAGACGGCATTTAGAACCCGCTATGGCCATTACGAGTTTCAAGTGATGCCATTTGGTTTGACGAATGCACCCGCAGTTTTCATGGACCTCATGAACCGTGTGTGCAAACCATATTTGGATAAGTTTGTGATTGTATTCATAGACGATATCCTGATTTATTCTCAAACCAAGGAAGAACACGAGATACATCTGAAGACTATACTGGAACTGCTCAGGAAGAAAGAATTGTACGCAAAATTGTCAAAATGCGAATTCTGGATTCGTACAGTACAATTCTTAGGCCATGTCATTGATAGTCATGGAATCCATGTAGATCCTGCCAAGATTGAGGCTATCAAGAAATGGGAAGCACCAAAAACACCAACAGAAATACGACAATTTTTAGGTCTTGCTGGCTATTATAGAAGATTCATCGAGAATTTTTCTAAGATAGCCACCTTTAACGTCGTTGACTCAAAAAGACAAGAAGTTTGCACTTGGGAAGATAAACAAGAAAAAGCATTTCAACTGTTGAAGGAGAAGCTCTGTAGTGCTCCGATTTTGTCACTACCCGAAGGAACGGATAATTTTGTGGTTTATTGTGACGCATCTCATCAAGGATTGGGATGTGTGCTGATGCAGAAAGATAAGGTGATAGCCTATGCTTCTCGACAACTTAAGGTGCACGAGAAGAACTACACGACTCATGATCTTGAACTAGGAGCTGTAATATTCGCTCTAAAGATCTGGAGACACTATTTATATGGTACAAAGTGTACTATATTCACCGACCATAAGAGTCTCCAACATATCTTCGATCAGAAAGACTTGAACATGAGGCAACGTAGATGTAACATCCCAAAACTTAAACGTATATGTTGACTAACGTCGTTAGGTCAAATTATAAGTCCGTGATATGTTTGTGTGGAAATATGTGTTTATATGTTTATGTGCCCTATATGTGAGATTTAATTATCTTTAATGAGTGACAATAAAGTGGATTAAATGATGTGTAAAAGGCCTATGTAGTGTGCGAAAGTGCTTTAGTGTGTTGTATGTATCCCCAATAGGGTTTGAATGTGAAATAAAGTCGATATGAAGTCCAGGGACTAGTTTTGCCAATGGAGAAAAGTTAAAAACGGGTTAAGAAAAGGATTAACCTAATCTAGGATCATTAACCTAATTAATAACACCTGCACAGCTTCTTCAGCCCCTTAACCGATTTCAAAAAGCAATTGTTCAAGTTTGGTTGAATTGATTGTGTATTTTGGGTTACTTTCAATTGGCTATCAAGCAATCAGGTAATCAATGGGTTGCTAATTGTATTTTCAGATCAAAAGATGTTTTTATATTGATTCAAAACTGATTTTAAAAGGGTTTTGCAATTAATTAGAGTTTTAGGTCCTTGTGGACTGATCGTACACGAGAACGCTTATAGTTATGACGAGAGTGCGGAATCCTCTCGTGATAACCTGTTTGGTTAATAATATTATCGTCTTTCGTTGTTAATACAACCTAAGACCTTAAACGCGCGCGGGTTTGCTTAATTGACAGAGTTTAGTCGTAATCTCTTAATTAATGGTTACTAATTACGTGTTAAGTGTGAGTATTTATACTTAATGTTCATAAACGCGTGCTAATTATGGACCGTATACCTTAAAGCCCAAAGCCCATTAGCAAACGCGTGTTTTATACGTAAACACGTGTTGACCACGTATTTAGACAAACTCGTGTTACTGTAGCACGAGTTTAGTCAAACTCGTGTTACTGTAGCACGAGTTTATACACACTTTCTTTTGTCATCTTTCAAGTATACTTTAATTACTTAAAACGTGACTAGTTTATCACTTGTATCCGTATGTTACTTATAATCACATTCATACAAGTCGTAAACATTAAACATACCAAACCTCTGATCAATATATAATCATTCACATTATCTAAGTCCAAATAACAAGCTTAAACATAACATAAGTCTATGATTACATATTACAAAACATAAACATACTGATCAAATCGCTGTTGCTGTTGTCAACCGAATCATGCACTTACAGTCTCCCCCTTGACATCAGCTACACGATTTCTTCAGTCTTAAAAAAAAACATTATCCATCAAATAACAACCTCCTGCTATTCGCATGAATATTAGCATGTAAACAAATACGCAAAATCTTCCTATATCTGCTTTCCTCAGTAGTCCATGAAGGAATAAACAAACATTGAGTGTCGTATAACCTTCGTTGATCATCTCTGGAAAGATTCACTATCTGCATAGGATCATATATGCGCAACAAAATAACTCTCTTATTTTTATCTCCATACATCAACGCTTCACCAGTATTATTATGAATCTCCCAGTGATCAAGTGTACTCAATACATCTTGAGGCCATTTCTTTACTGGGACCTTCAATACACGCTTGATCGATCTTTGAACAAATTCAATAGTTCCATCATCCTTCGTAACTTTCTTTAAGGATCTTGGCATTATGAACAAACTGGTTTTATCAAAATCATCATAAAATCTTTTCCTGTAATCATCTTGCAACTTCTTACTCCAGTAAGTTGCATACCCATTTCCATTTGGATTAACCAGCCTTTTCCTTCCTAAATCCATTAAATCGGATTCACTAAGGCTCTCAAAATATCTTTTCATTGGCTTTAAATACTGACAACCATCATCTCTCTTAATAATAAACAAGTTCAGCTCATCATCGAAAAACCAACTCAAAATAGTAGTGACATACGTATGAGCATCTCGATCACTAATAAAATCCCAAAAGACTGATGGTTTCAAACCTTCTCCTACAAATCCTCTTGCCGGTATCTTTCTATCAATTTGATGTAGGTGATCTTCATCCCTACTTGGCACTGGATACTCTGTCACATCAAATTCCTTCGAATCTTCAATATTCCAGCTTAGAGTAATTCCATCTTCATCATCTCCAACTTTGGTAAAAACCGTAAAGTGTAGAGTTCTTGAACTTGGAATAAAAACTCGCTCAGCTTGAATCTCTTGTTGATCATCTGGAACTTGTTGTTGCATAAAATCATCATCTTGAAGAACATTATCCCAGTCCAAATCAGGATTCATTTCACCTTCCTCCAAACTTTCATCATTTTCAGAATCATCATTTCGGACCTCAGATATACCTGCATCTATCTTTTGAAGCTTATCTGAAATTTAAAAATTTAAATATTTCAAATATGCAAAGACAAACAACATTAAGACATAAAAGATAGCATAAATAAAATAAACTATATCATAAATATAATGTAACAATTTAATACACCAATATTTATCTTATAATGTTTATCTTATTTACATCTAAAGTACACAGATCATTAATCTCTTAAGGTTCAAAAACAAAATCTGAATCTGACGAATCCGATTCTGACTCTGAAGATGTACAAGTTAACCCTAATTGCTCTTTTACTTGATCCTTATATGATCCTGGATCATGATAATCATCAGGATCCATAAAATCTGCCATAGCTCTCAAATGAGCTTGTGAATCATATCCCAATCTCTTCTCTAGTCTATGCACTATTAACGGGTGCAACTCTGACTCTGAAGACTTATTGGTAGTAGAATCAGAATTTGAGTTACCTGAATTGGAATCATCATCAAGAACTACATCCGGAGCCACCATAACAGCTTTTCCTGACTCTTTCTGAGTCCCAGATGTACTAGCACCAGCTGTACCAGCAATCTCTGACTCTGTTTGGAATGGTGTCTCCCCCTGAGTTGCTGCTTCTGGTTGAGCTTCAGTTCTTGGCTCACCATCAGCATTCGCATCCTCATCATCATCCTCATCCTCTTTCCTCTTCAACTCCGTTTCTCTACAACTATCTCCCCCTTGAGCCATTAACTGTCGAAGCTGTTCCCTGAGTTCTGCACTTTGACGCTTTTCATCTTCCAACTCAGAACTGAACATTCAGATTGAGGAACTGAGACTTGAACAGATTCAGATTGAGTAACTGAGACTTGAACAGATTCAGATTGAGTAACTGAGACTTGAACAGATTCAGATTGAGTAACTGAGACTTGAACAGATTCAGATTGAGTAACTGAGACTTGAACAGATTCAGATTGAGTAACTGAGACTTGAACAGATTCAGATTGAGTAACTGAGACTTGAACAGATTCAGATTGAGTAACTGAGACTTGAACAGATTCAGATTGAGTAACTGAGACTTGAACAGATTCAGATTGAGTAACTGAGACTTGAACAGATTCAGATTGAGTAACTGAGACTTGAACAGATTCAGATTGAGTAACTGAGACTTGAACAGATTCAGATTGAGTAACTGAGACTTGAACAGATTCAGATTGAGTAACTGAGACTTGAACAGATTCAGATTGAGTAACTGAGACTTGAACAGATTCAGATTGAGTAACTGAGACTTGAACAGATTCAGATTGAGTAACTGAGACTTGAACAGATTCAGATTGAGTAACTGAGACTTGAACAGATTCAGATTGAGTAACTGAGACTTGAACAGATTCAGATTGAGTAACTGAGACTTGAACAGATTCAGATTGAGTAACTGAGACTTGAACAGATTCAGATTGAGTAACTGAGACTTGAACAGATTCAGATTGAGTAACTGAGACTTGAACAGATTCAGATTGAGTAACTGAGACTTGAACAGATTCAGATTGAGTAACTGAGACTTGAACAGATTCAGATTGAGTAACTGAGACTTGAACAGATTCAGATTGAGTAACTGAGACTTGAACAGATTCAGATTGAGTAACTGAGACTTGAACAGATTCAGATTGAGTAACTGAGACTTGAACAGATTCAGATTGAGTAACTGAGACTTGAACAGATTCAGATTGAGTAACTGAGACTTGAACAGATTCAGATTGAGTAACTGAGACTTGAACAGATTCAGATTGAGTAACTGAGACTTGAACAGATTCAGATTGAGTAACTGAGACTTGAACAGATTCAGATTGAGTAACTGAGACTTGAACAGATTCAGATTGAGTAACTGAGACTTGAACAGATTCAGATTGAGTAACTGAGACTTGAACAGATTCAGATTGAGTAACTGAGACTTGAACAGATTCAGATTGAGTAACTGAGACTTGAACAGATTCAGATTGAGTAACTGAGACTTGAACAGATTCAGATTGAGTAACTGAGACTTGAACAGATTCAGATTGAGTAACTGAGACTTGAACAGATTCAGATTGAGTAACTGAGACTTGAACAGATTCAGATTGAGTAACTGAGACTTGAACAGATTCAGATTGAGTAACTGAGACTTGAACAGATTCAGATTGAGTAACTGAGACTTGAACAGATTCAGATTGAGTAACTGAGACTTGAACAGATTCAGATTGAGTAACTGAGACTTGAACAGATTCAGATTGAGTAACTGAGACTTGAACAGATTCAGATTGAGTAACTGAGACTTGAACAGATTCAGATTGAGTAACTGAGACTTGAACAGATTCAGATTGAGTAACTGAGACTTGAACAGATTCAGATTGAGTAACTGAGACTTGAACAGATTCAGATTGAGGAACTGATACTTGAACAGATTCAGATTGAGTAACTGATACTTGAACAGATTCAGATTGAGTAACTGAGACTTGAACAGATTCAGATTGAGTTACAGCAACCGAAGCCTCATCTCGCTCAGGAAGTGATCCTTCCGTCACCTCATTCTGCTCAGACTCTTCTTGTTGTCTATAAGTCTCAAATGCTGCAGCCAAATGAGCCGGTAGAACCTTTCCCGATCGAGGCGCTTTCTTGCGTCTAATCAAAGGAGTCTCCTCCTCCTCTGGTTCACTTTCCTCTTCAGTGCGAACCCTTTTCAACCCTCTCTCAACAGACGAAGAACCACTTGCCTGATCAACATCAGCCCTAACATAATTCAGTTGATCATCTACATCCTCCAATAAACGATCCAGCTCCTGATCTCTTTCAGCATTAGACTCTACGAACAACTCCAGATTATCCAACGATTGGAAGTTATCCACTTGTGCAATAACATCATCTGGATCCAATGCAGCCTGTACAAACGCTTCACCAACTTCGGGATTAGCACCTGCTGCCTGATCTAACAGATCTTCCAACGCTTCATTAGCTGCCTGAACCTCTTCATCAGCAGCTTGTACTTGTCTAACTTCAGGCTGAGCCTGTGGTTGAACCCGTGGACGAACCCGTCGTTGTCGTTGTCTTTGACGTGGAGCCACACGTGGAACTTGAACTTGAGGTTGTGGTGGTGGTGGTGGTGGTGGTGAGGTGGTGCATCATTATTTCCTCCTTCTTCAACCTCATTTTCATCTTCCCATCCAACAGCCGGAGCTCGATAGTTAGGATTGATCAAATGTCCAAACAATGGCACATTCTGAGGATTTGGATAATTCTCCTTAATCTTTAACATCATAGACCAAATCCGAGTTGGTGGAGAAACAATGTCATATATATCCTCCAAGACTGGCAGATTCGGTACAAAGTGATTAATGATTGCCATCGTTATCCTTGGCAACATCATGAACCTCTGCGCCCCAGTCTGAGTAATTTGAGTCTTCAAAATATCAAAAAAATAGTTCGAGAATGAATATGGCCTATTCAACGTCAAAGCCACCATCTGCGAACCAACTTGTTTATTTAACTGGTCGAACCCTGCATGTCGATTACTAATTGCCACTATCAAAACATGCGCCAAAAACCTCCATTGGCCATAAAAACCAGCCTTCGCAATCGGCCATTTAGCACCAGGCGTTGCATGACCCATCCTTCCAAAACATCCCCTGACCAAGGTCTCTTCAAACTCTATCGGACCATTCTCTTCTTCAACAGTCCCCAAATGTAATATCTCTCTCAAATCAGCAGCAGAGAACGAAAAAGTCTGATTAGCCACAGTGGTCTGAAACCTAACACTCCTAGGGACAGCAGCTCTATCCCCTTGTGCACGCTGCGCTTGAACCACCCTTACCGACGCATTGTTCCAAAAGTGATGCAGATAACCTTGATATAAGACAGGATTATGAGTAAGCACGAAATGAAGGCGTGATCGTTCCAAATACCGAAGCAACCCATTAAACTCCACATTCCTTCTATCTCTTGACAAATCAATCAACTGATTGTGAGTGGAGAAAAAGTTCCTCGGATTTCCAGCCATTTCTGTAAAGCAAAAACAATAGTGCAATAACAAAAATTTAGCAATAATAAATCTGCACAATAAAACTTAGGAAATTTTTGAATCTGGTTGTAAACACGTGTTAAAGTCTCAAACGCGTGTACCCATTCTTCAAACGCGTGAAAAAAAAAAAAAAAAAAAAAAAAAAAAAAAAAAAAAAAAAAAAAAAAAAAAAAAAAAAAAAAAAAAAAAAAAAAAAAAAAAAAAAAAAAAAAAAAAAAAAAAAAAAAAAAAAAAAAAAAAAAAAAAAAAAAAAAAAAAAAAAAAAAAAAAAAAAAAAAAAAAAAAAAAAAAAAAAAAAAAAAAAAAAAAAAAAAAAAAAAAAAAAAAAAAAAAAAAAAAAAAAAAAAAAAAAAAAAAAAAAAAAAAAAAAAAAAAAAAAAAAAAAAAAAAAAAAAAAAAAAAAAAAAAAAAAAAAAAAAAAAAAAAAAAAAAAAAAAAAAAAAAAAAAAAAAAAAAAAAAAAAAAAAAAAAAAAAAAAAAAAAAAAAAAAAAAAAAAAAAAAAAAAAAAAAAAAAAAAAAAAAAAAAAAAAAAAAAAAAAAAAAAAAAAAAAAAAAAAAAAAAAAAAAAAAAAAAAAAAAAAAAAAAAAAAAAAAAAAAAAAAAAAAAAAAAAAAAAAAAAAAAAAAAAAAAAAAAAAAAAAAAAAAAAAAAAAAAAAAAAAAAAAAAAAAAAAAAAAAAAAAAAAAAAAAAAAAAAAAAAAAAAAAAAAAAAAAAAAAAAAAAAAAAAAAAAAAAAAAAAAAAAAAAAAAAAAAAAAAAAAAAAAAAAAAAAAAAAAAAAAAAAAAAAAAAAAAAAAAAAAAAAAAAAAAAAAAAAAAAAAAAAAAAAAAAAAAAAAAAAAAAAAAAAAAAAAAAAAAAAAAAAAAAAAAAAAAAAAAAAAAAAAAAAAAAAAAAAAAAAAAAAAAAAAAAAAAAAAAAAAAAAAAAAAAAAAAAAAAAAAAAAAAAAAAAAAAAAAAAAAAAAAAAAAAAAAAAAAAAAAAAAAAAAAAAAAAAAAAAAAAAAAAAAAAAAAAAAAAAAAAAAAAAAAAAAAAAAAAAAAAAAAAAAAAAAAAAAAAAAAAAAAAAAAAAAAAAAAAAAAAAAAAAAAAAAAAAAAAAAAAAAAAAAAAAAAAAAAAAAAAAAAAAAAAAAAAAAAAAAAAAAAAAAAAAAAAAAAAAAAAAAAAAAAAAAAAAAAAAAAAAAAAAAAAAAAAAAAAAAAAAAAAAAAAAAAAAAAAAAAAAAAAAAAAAAAAAAAAAAAAAAAAAAAAAAAAAAAAAAAAAAAAAAAAAAAAAAAAAAAAAAAAAAAAAAAAAAAAAAAAAAAAAAAAAAAAAAAAAAAAAAAAAAAAAAAAAAAAAAAAAAAAAAAAAAAAAAAAAAAAAAAAAAAAAAAAAAAAAAAAAAAAAAAAAAAAAAAAAAAAAAAAAAAAAAAAAAAAAAAAAAAAAAAAAAAAAAAAAAAAAAAAAAAAAAAAAAAAAAAAAAAAAAAAAAAAAAAAAAAAAAAAAAAAAAAAAAAAAAAAAAAAAAAAAAAAAAAAAAAAAAAAAAAAAAAAAAAAAAAAAAAAAAAAAAAAAAAAAAAAAAAAAAAAAAAAAAAAAAAAAAAAAAAAAAAAAAAAAAAAAAAAAAAAAAAAAAAAAAAAAAAAAAAAAAAAAAAAAAAAAAAAAAAAAAAAAAAAAAAAAAAAAAAAAAAAAAAAAAAAAAGAATTATGTTAAAATTGAAAAAAAAAGGTAAAAATGAACGAGTTTGGGCAAGGTATATATATACCCGTGACCCAAACGCGTGGTCAAACCTGGTCAACCACGTGTTTAACTTAAGGTCAAACGCGTGAACAAAGATCAAACACGTGGTCAAATCCAAACACGCTGTACACAGTCAAACACGTGAAGGAAAACTCCAAACGCGTGGTCAAAACCAAACACGTGGAGTAGATTAGCACATGATTAAACGCGTGTTACCTGTACAATCAACCACATTTTCAATCAACACTTAGAGAATTTTCATACCCTTTACCATCAAACCTGAATAACCAGCCAACACACACAGGATAAAGATAACCTGTATGAAAACTCAATGATTGAACCCCCTGAAAACCAAGTCATCATTAGCAGATAAAATTTTAACAATCAAACCTGAGAATCTTGACTGTACGATATACCTGTATCAACTGAAAAAACCATTACATAAACTTTGGTAATCTTACACAACAAATTAATGTGATGTATAAAACCATGAAGTAACGGACATTTGAAAACAACGATACCAGGACTTGATTTGGACTCAATTCAATCACCGATAATCATTAGCAATCGAAAGCCTGCAAAAACAAACTCCCCCTTAACTAATGATACCAGATAAGATACTTTTTAACAACTTTGGACAAACACACAATTCCAATATCGAAAGTCCTGCACACTTAAAGAAAACTCATCAACGCATCAATATCAACAGATAACATTATTTTAAGCATGCAAAGAAAATATCGAAATGAAAACTTATGGTCGGTCAAGAATCATTGTCAAGCATATCTTTTCACCAAAAACAACAAATTCTTGAATCGATCGGTCCTAAGGCACTTTCATCAAAAACAAATTGAAATCTCAAAAATATATCAAACTAATCTTGACTATATTTTGACTTTTCCAAAGCAACAAAATTCAGAAAGATCATTTTCTTAACTTAAACAAATTAATGTCCATATCAGAAAACAACCTTTTAACATGATACTTCAAGCAATAAAAACTCATATAATCCAGTTAAGGACCATATAGCTGAACAATAGAATCATTTGATGATTATTAACTCTCTCGTGCAATAAGAACTAGTTTTGACACAACTACTTGACACATAAGATTGAAATACAGAAATGAAAATTTAAAAGACAAATAAACTTTAAATTTAAACCTCATTATTTATTTACCAGAAATTCTAAGTTTCTGCGGATTAGATCAGATTAGCAATTACATAAGCCTGCAGGTGAGAAATAGTTCTCTTATTATTAGTTATGAACAGTGACTCGACAACGATTACCGGTATAGTTGTCCTCTTAAACACTCGGTACTTCCAGTTTCCTTTGATTTGTGACACTTTCGTATTACTTGGGCCAAGGACAGTCACCATGTAACCTAGTAAGTTACTCATGTCACATTTTTTTTTTTTTTTTTTTTTTTTTTTTTTTTTTTTTTTTTTTTTTTTTTTTTTTTTTTTTTTTTTTTTATTCTTCACGATAATTTTTTTTTTTTTTTTTTTTTTTTTTTTTTTTTTTTTTTTTTTTTTTTTTTTTTTTTTTTTTTTTTTTTTTTTTTTTTTTTTTTTTTTTTTTTTTTTTTTTTTTTTTTTTTTTTTTTTTTTTTTTTTTTTTTTTTTTTTTTTTTTTTTTTTTTTTTTTTTTTTTTTTTTTTTTTTTTTTTTTTTTTTTTTTTTTTTTTTTTTTTTTTTTTTTTTTTTTTTTTTTTTTTTTTTTTTTTTTTTTTTTTTTTTTTTTTTTTTTTTTTTTTTTTTTTTTTTTTTTTTTTTTTTTTTTTTTTTTTTTTTTTTTTTTTTTTTTTTTTTTTTTTTTTTTTTTTTTTTTTTTTTTTTTTTTTTTTTTTTTTTTTTTTTTTTTTTTTTTTTTTTTTTTTTTTTTTTTTTTTTTTTTTTTTTTTTTTTTTTTTTTTTTTTTTTTTTTTTTTTTTTTTTTTTTTTTTTTTTTTTTTTTTTTTTTTTTTTTTTTTTTTTTTTTTTTTTTTTTTTTTTTTTTTTTTTTTTTTTTTTTTTTTTTTTTTTTTTTTTTTTTTTTTTTTTTTTTTTTTTTTTTTTTTTTTTTTTTTTTTTTTTTTTTTTTTTTTTTTTTTTTTTTTTTTTTTTTTTTTTTTTTTTTTTTTTTTTTTTTTTTTTTTTTTTTTTTTTTTTTTTTTTTTTTTTTTTTTTTTTTTTTTTTTTTTTTTTTTTTTTTTTTTTTTTTTTTTTTTTTTTTTTTTTTTTTTTTTTTTTTTTTTTTTTTTTTTTTTTTTTTTTTTTTTTTTTTTTTTTTTTTTTTTTTTTTTTTTTTTTTTTTTTTTTTTTTTTTTTTTTTTTTTTTTTTTTTTTTTTTTTTTTTTTTTTTTTTTTTTTTTTTTTTTTTTTTTTTTTTTTTTTTTTTTTTTTTTTTTTTTTTTTTTTTTTTTTTTTTTTTTTTTTTTTTTTTTTTTTTTTTTTTTTTTTTTTTTTTTTTTTTTTTTTTTTTTTTTTTTTTTTTTTTTTTTTTTTTTTTTTTTTTTTTTTTTTTTTTTTTTTTTTTTTTTTTTTTTTTTTTTTTTTTTTTTTTTTTTTTTTTTTTTTTTTTTTTTTTTTTTTTTTTTTTTTTTTTTTTTTTTTTTTTTTTTTTTTTTTTTTTTTTTTTTTTTTTTTTTTTTTTTTTTTTTTTTTTTTTTTTTTTTTTTTTTTTTTTTTTTTTTTTTTTTTTTTTTTTTTTTTTTTTTTTTTTTTTTTTTTTTTTTTTTTTTTTTTTTTTTTTTTTTTTTTTTTTTTTTTTTTTTTTTTTTTTTTTTTTTTTTTTTTTTTTTTTTTTTTTTTTTTTTTTTTTTTTTTTTTTTTTTTTTTTTTTTTTTTTTTTTTTTTTTTTTTTTTTTTTTTTTTTTTTTTTTTTTTTTTTTTTTTTTTTTTTTTTTTTTTTTTTTTTTTTTTTTTTTTTTTTTTTTTTTTTTTTTTTTTTTTTTTTTTTTTTTTTTTTTTTTTTTTTTTTTTTTTTTTTTTTTTTTTTTTTTTTTTTTTTTTTTTTTTTTTTTTTTTTTTTTTTTTTTTTTTTTTTTTTTTTTTTTTTTTTTTTTTTTTTTTTTTTTTTTTTTTTTTTTTTTTTTTTTTTTTTTTTTTTTTTTTTTTTTTTTTTTTTTTTTTTTTTTTTTTTTTTTTTTTTTTTTTTTTTTTTTTTTTTTTATTTGATGACACTAATTATATACAAACTTAAAATAGACATTCTTTTTGTATTTTCATGACTCTAGCTATTTACAGACTTAGACTAGACACAAGTAAAATAAAATAAAATATACAAGAAAAAATAGTTCTTTGAGAGAGCTAATAAGAATCAGCATTCTTCATACCATTGAGAAGAATCAGCTTTTCAAAGCGAGTTTTATCAAATGCTTTAGTATACAGATCAGCTAGATTATCATCAGTTATAACTTTTTCCAAATGAATTAACTTCTTTTGGGCACAGTCACGCAGAAAATGATGTCTAATGTCAATATGCTTGGTGACTTTATGCAAGACAGGGTTATTAGTTATGTCTATAGCTGACTTATTATCAATCTTAATAGGGGTATCAAGAAAATCCATACCGTAGTCTCGAGTTGTTGCTGAATCCATAATACCTGGGAACAGCAGCTTCCAGCAGCCATGTACTCTGCCTCACAAGTAGACTGAGCAACAGATGTCTGCTTCTTACATTGCCACGATACAAGTCTCCCTCCTAGGAATTGACATCCGCCAGTTGTAGACTTCCTATCATTGTTACAACCTCCATAATCCGAATCAGTGTAAGCAACAAACTCAAACGTTCCTCCCAACGGATACCATAGACCAAGTCCTTGAGTACCCTTTAAATATCTGAGGACCCGTTTTGCAGCCGTTAAATGTGACTCTTTCGGATTTGCTTGAAATCTAGCACACAGACAAACAGCAAACATGATATCTGGACGCGAAGCAGTTAAGTACATCAATGAGCCGATGATTGCCCGATAATGAGTAGCATCCACAAGTGTATCATTAGAATTAGAAACTCCTAGACCATGATTCAACTGAATAGGAGTACCATAAGTCTTGGATTCTAACATTTGAAACCTTTCCAAGATGTCATTGACATACTTAGTCTGATGAATGAAGAAACCATCCTTTCGTTGATCAACTTGCAGTCCAAGGAAAAATTTTAATTCTCCCATAGCACTCATTTCAAATTCCTTCTTCATACTCATTTCAAACTCCTTGCACATCTTAATGTCAGATGAACCAAAAATGATATCATCTACATAAACTTGCACAAGTATATAATCTTGCTTCTGCCATTTGATAAACAATGTGCTGTCTATCGATCCTCTTGTAAATCCATTTGTCAACAGATGTGTTGACAACTTCTCATACCACACTCTTGGAGCTTGATGTAATCCATAAAGAGCCTTATCCAGTCGATATGCCCTTCTTGGATAATTTGGATCTTCAAACCCGGTGGTTGACGAACATACACTTCTTCCTTAACTTCTCCATATAAGAAGGCACTCTTCACATCCAACTGATACACCTTTATTCCTTTGAAACTAGCATAAGCTAAGAATAGCCTTATAGCTTCAATCCGAGCAACTGGTGCAAAAGTTTCATTGTAGTCATAACCTTCTCGCTGTGCAAAACCCTGAACAACTAGACGTGCTTTATTTCTTGTAACAATCCCTTTGTCATCTCGTTTGCATTTAAAAACCCAACGAGTTCCAATTGGTTCGATACCTCTAGGCACATCAACTAATTCCCATACTCCAAGTTTTTCAAATTGGGCCAATTCTTCTTGCATAGCCACAACCCAAAATGGATCTTGAAGTGCTATCTTAACATTCTTGGGTTCTTCTTGTGAAATAAACATGAGTATAAACATTCAGTAATTAAACCTGTATCCTTCACTTCACAAAATAAGCTAGTCATCTCCTTATTTAACTGATTTCTAGTTCGGACAGATGCTGAAGCTTCACCAAGAATATTTTCAACTGGATGATCTTTAGTTGCTCTATGTTGAGGAGTTTTGTGACATTGAAAATCATCACCCATATTCGGAACAATTTGGGTGGGAGACTCTCCATCAGGTTCAGAAGAAGAAGAAGAAGATGAGTCAAGCGGGTCATCATCTGGTAGTGGAATATTAGTTGGATCACTTGAACCACTGGATTGACCAACCTCAGTTGTAGGAACAACTCTGGGTGGTGGAACATCAGCAGTAATAGGTGCAATAGGAGTGACCTCAGAATCATAATTCAAGTGATCTCTAATAATATCAACATTTTCATCAATAGGAGTACCAGGAAAAGAAATTGGACCCTTAAGTGAAGTAAACACACTATCATAAGCAAAACTTGACTCAGAACCAGCATGAGTAGCCGGTTTATAACTTACAATCACGACATTAGTACCAAGATCGACTCTACCTGTCTGCGAATTGAAAACCCGACGAATGGGAGTTCCCGGTTTATATCCCAGAAAGAAACCTTCTTCCACTTTAGAATTAAACTTTGGTTGAGGAGAAGTTTTCAGAAAAGTACAAGGAACACCAAACGGTTCCAATCCAGACAAATCAGGTTTTCGTTTGTTTAGAAGTTCATAACAAGTCTTATTAAACCTTTTAACAGTAAGCACCCGATTTAACACATGACAAGCTGTGTTCACAGCTTCTGCCCAAAACATAGTTGGTAGTCCTGAATCAGCAAGCATAGTTCTGGCAGTCTCGATCAAGGTCCTATTCTTTCTCTCAGCAACTCCATTTTGCTGAGGTTCATACGGAGCACTAAATTGATGTTGAATTCCTTTAGATAAACAGAAAACATCCATCACCGAATTTTTAAACTCCGTGCCATTGTCACTCCTGATTCGTTGATCTTCGTGTTGTAGAGATTCTCAGCTTCAGTGAAAAAGTTAATTAGAATCTCCGTAGTCTCATCTTTGGTAGCTAAGAAGAAAACCCATGAAAACCTTGAATAATCATCAGTGACAACCAAGCAGTAGTACATTCCCCCTCTACTCCTAACATTTACTGGACCAAAGAGATCCATATGCAGTAACTCAAAAGGAGCGGCAATTGAATTTTGTGTCTTGGGCTTGTGAGGCTTTTTCTGTTGTTTGCCTTTCAAGCATGGAAACACATCTATCTTCCAATTCAAACTTCTTTTTAGGAACACCTTGAACCAGATCATTCTTCACAATGTAATTCATCTTCCGGAAATGCAGGTGTCCCATTCTTCTATGCCATAAGAGAGAATCACTTTCGCTTGCCTTAGACAACAAACAGACTTCCTTCTGTACATTCTTGGTTCTAACATTAAACCATAAATGTCTCTTTTACGAGGAGCAGTCAACAATATCCAATCATCTGGAATAACAAAACCCGGTTTCAAGACGAATGCAGCTTTGTCGTTGAAGAAAACTGAATTTCCTCGGTCACAAATTTGTGATACACTCATCAGATTATGAGTAAGTTCTTCCACGTAATTGACATTTTAAAGTAAGTTTTCCATCGACGACATCTCCTTGTCCAGTGATTTGTCCGCCCTTGGAACCAGCAAAATTTACATGTGATCCTTTAATATTTACAAATCAGACAGAAGTCTTCTGTCTCCTGTCATGTGCCTGGAGCAACCGCTATCAAGATACCAAATACTAATAGGGATTGGTGGTAGCCCCTGCACATGAAACAAAAATGGATCAGTTATCAAGGACAACCCAAGCCTTATAGACTTGGGTTTACCATTCTCGTCCTTAACTAGCATTTCAGTCCAATATCCATTGCTCCCAATAGGTGCCTTGGATGATTGCTGAGCATGCTGTAGAGGTATATTCTCAACCCTTGATTGAGACCTATTAAGGGAAAATGGTCTATTCACTTGTGGAACACGAGATGTGTTACGGTCATTGTAGTTCTGTCGATGATGCCCTGATTTTGCATATTGTGATGACTGACCAGATCTATTTCTAGGAGAAATATATCTTGGTGAATCATTTCTTTTAGCCACAGGGAACATATTTACCAAATGCTTGATTACCCATCCCATGAGAACTACTGGACACATTCTGTTGTTTACCCTTCCCTCGTTCAGAGGAAACATGGGAATTAGGAGATAATCCTCTATTTGATTTGGCTTGACAGGAGAAACTGACTGTCTAGAGGCCTTCCTAACTCGGTTGGGACAACAACTATACACATGTCCCTTTTCAAAACATGCAAAACAAGATCGTTGTGCTGACTTGCTAGAAGATGGTTGAGCTGATGGTTTTGATGGAGGGGTATTCAAGATATTCTTAATCTCCTGAGTCGCTATCTCTTCCACAGTAGGAGCCTTAGTCTCAGAAGTTGAGAATGATTTGGTCAACACTAGGTTCAGGTTCAGTGACATACTTAACCTCAATTGAACTAGTCTGAATTCCTTTCTTGACAAACTTCTGACTTAGCTTTGGTATATCATGGTTTTTGGTCCTCAGTTGTCTAGGAATGAATTTGGATTGCTTAGGTTCAGTGGAGGCGGGTGACTTAGGATAGTCAGTAAGCACAGGTTTAGTAGAATCAGACTCAGCCAAATCTGGATAAACAGGTTCTAGGTTGTTGTTAAAAGGAGGTCTTACATCAGAATAATCAGCTCCTAGTCCTGTTTTATCCTTAGGATGTCTAGGTTTACCTAAAGAAGCTACTAGATCACTTCCTCTCCATTTAGCTAAAGTAGTCTCATGCTTAGTAATGGTAACCCTAGCATCAGCCAAATCCTTTTCTTTCTTACCAATCTCACTAGAAAGAAAAACTATCTTTTCATTTGCAAGATTTTCTCTAAAAATTGATTCTTTCAGTTTGTCTTTTAAGGCAGCATTATCATTTTCAAGTGACTTAATCCTACTCTTAAATTGACGTTCTTGATCAAGTAAAGCACTATTCTTAGAGAAAAATGAACTACGTTCCTTGCTGATAGTTTCATAACTAGCGGTTAACTCTAAAGTCTTGGATGAGGCAATACTATGTTGTTGCATCAAATCTTTAACAAACATACAAATACGACGAACAGTCAAATAAGAAAAAGTTACCTGTTTCTCTCGATCATCGCAGTCAGCCATATATGCAACAAAGTCTGATATTGTCATACCTTCAGGAATATCAAAATCATCAGCTTCTGTAGAAATAGCCTTGTCCAATTTTGCCACTTGAGCTCATCGATTGATTATCACTCTGGCTGCTTGTCTTATCAGAAGATTCATCTATCTGCTTATCAGCCTTTTTAAACTTCACTACTTCATCTGCATTCTTTTCATCATCAGAAACCTGTAATGCAGCATCAGTAGCAGCAGCCTCTTCACTTGTGTAGAGAGCATAATCAAATGCAGCACTTCCGTCATCAATCACATTAGCTACTTCATCATAAATCTCAGCTAGCAAAGCATTTTCAGGTTCATTTTCCTTTGTCCAAAGATAAGTACCATCTTCCTGTCTTGCCACCATGGCATTTTCAGGATTTTGAACTTGATTTTCTGTAGGAAGTCCTGAATGATCATTCCATCATGCTCTGTAGCTTTGGCTGATTTAATTTGATTTCCAGCTTGGACACCTCCCTGATTGTAATTCTGACGATTAGCTGTAGAATTATCAAAACGCTTTGGTCTTTGACATTCCTTAGCAAAATGACCAAAACCGTCACAATTATAGCACTTAACCTTGGACTTGTCAAATCCTCTATTCTTGTCAGATGCAAGATTTCTTCCAGTTCTTTGCATAAAACGACGAGCTTTTATAGTGAGCATAGCCATTTGCCACTTCAAGTCCATTTCCTCTAAATCATCAGGATCAACTTGTTCATAATCTTTATCAATTAAACTTGGATCTGAAATTTTGCCATTGATAAATGCCTCATGAGCAGAACACATAGCAGCAAATACTTGCATACGTCCTTCAGCAGATTGCATACTCATTGGCATAGAACGAACAGTTGTACTTCCACTGTTTCTTGATCCACTGCTATTCTTAGTTGAAGATGAATTGTCATAAACCAAATTGTCATAAACCATGTAACCTGCAATTCCATCAGAATCCATAACAGGATGAATGGTTTCAGTGGATAAAAGAGCAGTAGTTCCACTTCCAGAAGTAGAGGACGATGAAGACAATAGATTATCAGTGTTAGCATGATATAGACTCGGATTTTGTTGAAAAACCGAAAGCTCATCCTTTGCTTTACGCTTCATTTCCCTGTTCTTTACTTTTGACACAATCTCTGCCAAGGTGTAAGATTCATAATCTTTCTCTTCTTGAAGACTATGCACAAAATCATTCCATTTGTTCGGCAGAGAATCCAAAAATTTATCTACTAGTTTATTTTGTGTAAAAGTAACACCAAAATATCCCAGTTCAGTAATCAGATGATTAAAACGAGTTATTAAATCATCTAAACTTTCAGATTTCAATCCATTAAAGACTTCATATTGTCTGTTCAGCAGCTTAATTCTTCCCTTTTTCATCAACTCATCACCTTCACAGTATGCACTTAAAGCATCCCACAAACCTTTAGAGGTCTTATGTTCTCCGAGAAGATGAATTGCATCCCGAGGTAAGCACATTTCTAAGTTTGACAAGGCCTTCCCTTCAATGGCATATTCTTTCTTCAATACTTCAGACATATCCCCAATCTTGTATTTGACCTCATTTCCAAGAGCATCTTCATGAGTTGGCCACTCATATCCTTCAGTAATCATCACCCATTGATTGAAATCAGTAAGGCGAATATAGGATTCAAAACGTTTTTTCCAACTCCAGAAATTTTCAAGTCTAATCAATTTTGGGGGTGAATTGGTACGACCGACTTCATGATCGTGAAGAATTAAAGCATTTATGTATTGGGCCTCTTTTGATGAAACTGTAGGTATTCCAGACATCATTGAAATACGACAAAAGAAGAAATTAAAAGAAATGAACAGTACCACGCGTTTGAGATAAACACGTGATTAGAACAGAGAGTGAACAGGTACACGTGTTTAAGATAAACACGTGTTTGAGCACGAGCACGAGCTTAAAAGACAAAAACGTGTTGAAATAGCAAACACGTGATAAGGACGGCTAACACTAGTTTAAAAGACAAACACGTGTTAAAGAACAAAACACGTGTTATGATAAGGCCAACACGAGTTTACAATACAAACGCGTGTTAATAACCAAACACGTGTTACTAAGACAAACACGTGTTTTCCGATTAGAAATCTTGCACGATTTTTGGCAAAATTAAGCCAAACAAAGCGATCTCGAACCTTCAGATTGAAAAATCTATTGGCTCTGATACCACTTGTAGGTCCTTGTGGACTGATCGTACACGAGAACGCTTATAGTTATGACGAGAGTGCGGAATCCTCTCGTGATAACCTGTTTTGTTAATTAAATTATCGTCTTTCGTTGTTAATACAACCTAAGACCTTAAACGCGCGCGGGTTTGCTTAATTGACAGAGTTTAGTCGTAATCTCTTAATTAATTCTACTTAATTACGTTTTAAGTGTGAGTATTTATACTAATGTTCATAAACGCGTGCTAATTATGGACCGTATACCTTAAAGCCCAAAGCCCATTAGCAAACGCGTGTTTTATACGTAAACACGTGTTGACCACGTATTTAGACAAACTCGTGTTACTGTAGCACGAGTTTAGTCAAACTCGTGTTACTGTAGCACGAGTTTATACACACTTTCTTTTGTCATCTTTCAAGTATACTTTAATTACTTAAAACGTGACTAGTTTATCACTTGTATCCGTATGTTACTTATAATCACATTCATACAAGTCGTAAACATTAAACATACCAAACCTCTGATCAATATATAATCATTCACATTATCTAAGTCCAAATAACAAGCTTAAACATAACATAAGTCTATGATTACATATTACAAAACATAAACATACTGATCAAATCGCTGTTGCTGTTGTCAACCGAATCATGCACTTACACAGAATAATCACAACCAATGAGTCCATTCCTCACAAAAATAATCCAGCTTGGTTTCCACTCAAATGATCCATCAAACATTGACACACAACTTAACAGCCCACTTTCCATATTGTTAATCACATCCAGCTCCTTATCCTTTGTTCTATTGACTACAATCCAACCCGGTTTCCAACCAAATGAACCAATGGCTAGTTGAGTACCTAATACCCCTTCCTTATGGGATTTTTGTCCCCAAAAATCTTCAAAATGCACAATATCGCCTAAAAATTGGAATTCCATAACCTCACCACCACTAACTTTGACACACACATTTTGACTTAAACCTCCAATTTCATCTTTAAAATGCTTAAGAACAAGATCGCTACTATCATCCAATATAACAATCATATCATGAATACTCCCACAGCCAGATTTAACATTGAATTGAGCCTTGATTTCAGCATTACTCTCACCACTAACACTTTCAGGACTTACATCAAACACCTTACATGCACTAGTTTTAAATTCTGAACTTACTTCATCTTTTTCTACAAAACCTACTGAATTGTTGCTTAAAATAGTTCTACATAGAGAGATATCACTAAATCAAACCTCAAATCCAACCAAATTTCGGGGAGGCATTTCATCAAACACCTGGTGTGCACTATTTTCTACTTCAAAATTCATTCTAATTGCAGTTCCAAAACTCACTGAAGAAGAAGAATTAGTTTGAGAATGTATACCTTCTGTTTCTGATTTCTCCTCACACTCAGAAATCTCATCTGCTATGTCATCGGAAGGTTTTTGCAGCATCAACAATTCGTTTTGTAGTCGTGTCACAACTGTTGCTACTGATGCAATTGCTGATTCTAAACTGTTCAATGCCTTCGTAATTTGTAACCGATTATCTGCCGCCATTTGTGCAATCAGATTCTTCTCTCTTTTTTTATAATTTTTTTTTTTAAAGGATAGGTCACCGGAAAACAAAGTTCACCGGAGAAAGTGATCGGAATCACAGGCTCTCGAAAAAGAAATCAAATCAAGAACTCCAACCGCCATTGATTTTAGGAGGAAGAGAATCAAATAACTAGCCGGAATCTCAATCGGAATCTCTATCGGAGTTGTAACCGGAATCGAAAGCTCGTCGGAGAATCGACGGCTCTGATACCACTGTTACGTAAGAAGAAGAATTTGAGAGAAGAAGAAGCATGATCAAATCAATATCTCCTCATATATGTGATAATACGATGTATAACCACCAACTTCCACTTTGGCAAGATCAGTCCTTCAACTTCTATTATTATTACACAAGTGGCTAAAACCTCATTTACTATGTAACAACAAATTAAACGTAAATGTGGTCAAAGGGAACAACCAGGTTCAACTAGAAAGGTATGATATTTCAGTACGCGTCGGATCATGTTGACATGAAGCACTAATTGTCCAATAATTTTTTATAAGAATTGGTGTGGAAGATATGTTTGCAAGAATTTTATTTTTTTAATTAATATATTATCATGAGCCACAAGATTTATATTATTTCAACCAGTTTGAACCTTTTCTCACTAAGCTATTTTTGACACTTTTCACAAAAATCACAATTCAAATCCACCAATAAATAAAAACTTGGATTGAAATTACAACCTGTGATAAAACTTTTCACGTACAACAGAAAAAAAACCAATTAAATTCTTGAATTAAAAATGGCACATTCTAACAAACCATCTCAAAAGTCCACTCGAATTAAGTAAAAATAAATAGATATGGTGTCTGTGATTTAAAGCATATGCATGCATCCTACTAACTACAACTATGTGTATTCCCATCTACTAATGTAATCGCAAATCAAAATACTAAAGAAGTGACAAAGTAAATGTACACAAGAAACATACTGCAGCAATAATGTCGTAAAGAGGGCAAATGACTTGTTGAAGAAATGAAACACCACGCTGAGTGTCGTCACAACTTTCAGCTCGCTTTGCAAGTTTCTGCCTCAATATATCATCCAATTCTTCTCCCATCTGTCAATTAAACTTTAAGTTAAAACAACTTGGAAGTTGGAACATCTGAATCTGTTTTACGCACCACTTATCCAATAAAAGGAAGAATCCAAGCATATTTTCAATGTTTAACAACAACAAAAAAATCTATTTTCCATTACATAAAAAGAATTCAAAGAGCAAAAGTTTATTTCAAATGATCCTACACGGTGGAAAATGTAGCATATGCATTCTGGAAGATATCTAATGTTGGCAGCTTCACCCCAAATCAAATAGTACAGTGAAATAAAAAGTACTTTCTTTTCGTCGCTGACATCCGTACTGCAAAAAGAAAAGATTAAGGATTTACAAACACACATGTAATTGGTAAGAAAGATTTTAGCTTTGGCACTGTATATTTTAAATATTGTAAACGTCATACTTGCTCCACATTGGTGGGATACCCAGGTAGTTACACCATTTGATGTAGTTATCCAGAGACTTCCAAAATACATTATCCACGGCAGCCTCGTCCAGTTTCTGAAGCAACATACCGTGCACCTTATTAGAAAAATCATTTAGGTGGGGGTGTTTGCGGCCATATTGTAAAGCATATATGCATCTTAAGTTTCGCTTTATAGACATTATAAAAAAGGGTGCATAGATATGGGACCTACCGGTTCATGCTCACCGGGAATACCAAGTCGACTTTGCTCATTTGAAAGAAGATTCACAATATTCTCCCGTTGGTTTCGAACGTTACCTATCTGCCAAACGACAAGTATGAAAACTAGTTAGGACCCATATATGTGTTAAAACTAATTTCTAATTAAAAAGTGGATCCCTGAAGTCCCACCTTATCATCAGGGTACAAACCTGAAATCCAAAAGTGTAGTGCAAAAAGTCGAGAACATCAGCAGTCCTCGTAGCGGGTACTGGAAAACTTTGTGGCAGCTCTGGAAGGTCTTTGAAGTACTTCAAAGATGATATTGCAACACGGACCTGAATCCACCGTGTCATTGATAATATTATGAATAGATAAAAATAATAATAATAATAATAATAAATGAACTTCATCCACCTCTGGGAACGAAATGATGGCATTCTTCTTATCAGGAGAATCAAGAGGAATAATATTATAAGGAATAGACAGGTCTGTCTCATCACGAGAAATTTCCCCAGAAATGTGCTCTAAAACAGTTTCCAAAACACGAAGAGTATTCTTCTCTCTATGTAGCTTGGAGAACTCCCATAAGTAATTCATGTCTTCCGTTAAATCAAAGTCTGTGTCCTTCCTCGTTGCACGCTCTTGCTGCCAGATAAATAGTCCAACACATGGGAAAACATGTCATTTAGCATGCAGAAACATGTATGAAAACTAGTTAGGACCCATATATGTGTTAAAACTAATTTCTAATTAAAAAGTGGATCCCTGAAGTCCCACCTTATCATCAGGGTACAAACCTGAAATCCAAAAGTGTAGTGCAAAAAGTCGAGAACATCAGCAGTCCTCGTAGCGGGTACTGGAAAACTTTGTGGCAGCTCTGGAAGGTCTTTGAAGTACTTCAAAGATGATATTGCAACACGGACCTGAATCCACCGTGTCATTGATAATATTATGAATAGATAAAAATAATAATAATAATAATAATAAATGAACTTCATCCACCTCTGGGAACGAAATGATGGCATTCTTCTTATCAGGAGAATCAAGAGGAATAATATTATCATGAGCCACAAGATTTATATTATTTCAACCAGTTTGAACCTTTTCTCACTAAGCTATTTTTGACACTTTTCACAAAAATCACAATTCAAATCCACCAATAAATAAAAACTTGGATTGAAATTACAACCTGTGATAAAACTTTTCACGTACAACAGAAAAAAAACCAATTAAATTCTTGAATTAAAAATGGCACATTCTAACAAACCATCTCAAAAGTCCACTCGAATTAAGTAAAAATAAATAGATATGGTGTCTGTGATTTAAAGCATATGCATGCATCCTACTAACTACAACTATGTGTATTCCCATCTACTAATGTAATCGCAAATCAAAATACTAAAGAAGTGACAAAGTAAATGTACACAAGAAACATACTGCAGCAATAATGTCGTAAAGAGGGCAAATGACTTGTTGAAGAAATGAAACACCACGCTGAGTGTCGTCACAACTTTCAGCTCGCTTTGCAAGTTTCTGCCTCAATATATCATCCAATTCTTCTCCCATCTGTCAATTAAACTTTAAGTTAAAACAACTTGGAAGTTGGAACATCTGAATCTGTTTTACGCACCACTTATCCAATAAAAGGAAGAATCCAAGCATATTTTCAATGTTTAACAACAACAAAAAAATCTATTTTCCATTACATAAAAAGAATTCAAAGAGCAAAAGTTTATTTCAAATGATCCTACACGGTGGAAAATGTAGCATATGCATTCTGGAAGATATCTAATGTTGGCAGCTTCACCCCAAATCAAATAGTACAGTGAAATAAAAAGTACTTTCTTTTCGTCGCTGACATCCGTACTGCAAAAAGAAAAGATTAAGGATTTACAAACACACATGTAATTGGTAAGAAAGATTTTAGCTTTGGCACTGTATATTTTAAATATTGTAAACGTCATACTTGCTCCACATTGGTGGGATACCCAGGTAGTTACACCATTTGATGTAGTTATCCAGAGACTTCCAAAATACATTATCCACGGCAGCCTCGTCCAGTTTCTGAAGCAACATACCGTGCACCTTATTAGAAAAATCATTTAGGTGGGGGTGTTTGCGGCCATATTGTAAAGCATATATGCATCTTAAGTTTCGCTTTATAGACATTATAAAAAAGGGTGCATAGATATGGGACCTACCGGTTCATGCTCACCGGGAATACCAAGTCGACTTTGCTCATTTGAAAGAAGATTCACAATATTCTCCCGTTGGTTTCGAACGTTACCTATCTGCCAAACGACAAGTATGAAAACTAGTTAGGACCCATATATGTGTTAAAACTAATTTCTAATTAAAAAGTGGATCCCTGAAGTCCCACCTTATCATCAGGGTACAAACCTGAAATCCAAAAGTGTAGTGCAAAAAGTCGAGAACATCAGCAGTCCTCGTAGCGGGTACTGGAAAACTTTGTGGCAGCTCTGGAAGGTCTTTGAAGTACTTCAAAGATGATATTGCAACACGGACCTGAATCCACCGTGTCATTGATAATATTATGAATAGATAAAAATAATAATAATAATAATAATAAATGAACTTCATCCACCTCTGGGAACGAAATGATGGCATTCTTCTTATCAGGAGAATCAAGAGGAATAATATTATAAGGAATAGACAGGTCTGTCTCATCACGAGAAATTTCCCCAGAAATGTGCTCTAAAACAGTTTCCAAAACACGAAGAGTATTCTTCTCTCTATGTAGCTTGGAGAACTCCCATAAGTAATTCATGTCTTCCGTTAAATCAAAGTCTGTGTCCTTCCTCGTTGCACGCTCTTGCTGCCAGATAAATAGTCCAACACATGGGAAAACATGTCATTTAGCATGCAGAAACATGTATGAAACTCACCACATTTGTCACAGGGCTGAGAAACAGTACCAAGATCACACCCACGAGCATCAATTTGAATTGCGGTATGCCCCTACCGTTGCCAGTAGGATCTGTATCGTGAGCCAATATTAAAGCATGCTCATATACTGCAGCAAAAGTAACAGACATAATATTTTCGATCAGTTAGCAGCTGCTTAACTGGTAAAACATATGAAATGGTCAAACAGAAAAGAAAGAAAGATATACAAATTCTATAAATGTTTCGATCCTCGTCATGGATTTGATCGGCTACATCTAAAACTTTCCTAATGTTTGTATTTAAGAGTGAAGATGGGAAATCACGCTTCCCCGGAAAGGCCTTGCCTGCAACAAAAGAAGCAGGCACACCATTATAACATTGTTTTCGACAGCTTAATAAGTAATGTAAAAGGTATGTACGTAAAAGAGAAAAAAAAGGAGACTGAAAAACATACAAGAAGTATTAAAAATGTTTGGATCCACATCAAGGTAAGCTTTCAAAACGAGATTAATGTCAACTCCACGAAAGCGAGACATCTATCTCACTGTATATGATGTAATGTGGTGTCAGAGATTACGGGCTCAATTCATAGAGAAAAGGAATACAAAACATTAAATATATAATACATGAGAAGTAATATATATATATATATATATATATATATATATATATAAACAGAGAGATTACTAAACACTGTTTTCGATGATTAACATTACAATAAAATATCATGTGGTTCCTTATTACGTACATAGGCTCAACTATCAAAGTTCCAATAAGAAAGAAAGAAAAAATAGGGGCCGCCGGTGTGTGGGAGGGGGGAGAAGAAAGGGGCCGCCGGTATGGGGTTCCAAATGTAAAAAATAGGGTCTTTATATATATAGTAACATATATATAGGGAAAACTAGATGTAATGACTTTTTATTTTTAAATTTTTAAAGACCCCGCTCATCGGCTCATATAATCGGGGGAAATCATTTATAAATATTACCCTGCATTAAATCTAGCCTATTTTGTCTTTCATTTTCAAAAGGAAGTCATTTTTCTACTTAACTACTACAAATAATATTTTATGACATATTTACCCATTACAATTTAATATGATTTTGTCTTTAATGATCATAAATGTCCATCGTTGGTTAATACTCGTAATTAAGTATTGTTACTCTTTCTCTTCTACATCTAGGCCTAAATAAACAATACGAATGGAATACATCCACTTATACTTGTTTCCTGATCGAAATTTGAAATCTTCAAACGCATTGATTATTTATTCGATCATAATTTTCGTCCAGAAAAAAGAGATAATCTTTTTTCATATAACAAAACAATTGTATAATTCAAATACAAATAACTGATTTACGAAAAATAAAATAAAAGGCAATGATCATACCTAAAAGCCTATACTATTGATAGATTGAAATGGATTGGTAAAAATTTAACAATTTTCTTGAATGAAAAAAGAAAAGTGAAAGAAAATTTTTAGGCAGGAATTTAACAATATATGTATGTATGTAAATATTATTATTATTATTATTATTTTTTGAACAGCGAGTTAGTAGTTAGCAATTAGCATTCGAAACACCACAGTGAAATCCAATTGGGCAGTATGCAGTGTTCGAACCACGCATGTCTGAGACGAAACTCATGACTCTCGAAACCCCTAATAATCCACTCCTACAAATGTAGGAAGTGAGATTCGAACCCTGGTGGATTTTTCCAAGGTCAATGACCTTACCAATGGGCCACCAACCCATTGGCTTAAATATTATATTATTTTTTTTTTTATAAAATAAACTTTTATTATTATTATTATTATTTTTTATTTATTTTTTATTTATTTTTTATTAAACATCACTTTCATAAAAAGAGACATAGTTTTTATTAATATTTTTATTATTATTATTATCATTTTTATTAATTTTCATAAAAGTTACAAGAAATTAGTAGGGAGCCGCGATACTATCTGAGCTCCCACACCTCTAGCTATAGCAAAACTAATCCTATGAAAAATATGAGTAGAAGCACGTGCCCCAAGAAATATGATTATTATTATTATTATTATTATTATATTATTATTATTATTATTATTATTATTATTATTATTATTATTTTTAGAACAGCGAAGGGCCGGACCACGGGTATCCGGACTGAATACCGTGGGCCTACCCGATCCCCTCCCCCCGCCCGATCCACCTGGTAAATTCAACGACTCAGCCCGCCAGAAGCAAAGCCAATACCTCAATATAACCCCTGGCCGAACCACAACGGGAATCGAACCAAGGACCTCGAGGATAAAATCCGGGTGTCCAACCACTAGACTAAGTAGTGTTGGACATTATTATTATTATTATTATTATTATTATTATTATATTGAAAAATCATTGTACAAAACATCAAAGGTAAAAATAGGGTTAATTAATATGTAAAAGCTATAATTAAGGAAAAAAGTCATAATAAATTATTAAGGGCAAAAATGTCATTAAAGTTTATTTATAGTAAAGAAAGTAAAATTATTATTATAAGTAAAAAAATCACCTCCTGATTGCTAGTTATTAAAGACATTAAAAGAAACCAAATGAAAATTCCAAAAGCATATGCTTACCCCATCCTCTTATCAATTGCAATTGTTAATCAGACTATATAAATCATAAGTGGAGATGGACTTAGATCCTGTCAAAAAATTTGATAAGCGGAGAGAATGAAAATAAAAATAAAAAATTTCACTACTACAAAATGAAGCTAATGCAACACCTATAAAGTGTTGCATTAAGTCTTAAAAATGTTGCATTTTGCCTAACACAACACTTTACCAAGTGCTACATTAGCCAACATCGCCTTAAGTCTAAAGCAACACTTTTATCACAATATGCAACACTTTTTCAAAATGTTGCATATGTTTTGAAATTGCAACACTTATAATTGCAACACTTTTTACACTCTAAGACAACACTTTAAGACTAAATGCAACACTTTTTATCCTATCATGCAACACTTTTAAGGCTAAAGGTAACACTTCTAAAATCAAATGCAACACTTTTTTATACTATAATGCAACACTTTTTATGATCAAATGCAATGATTTTAACAATTAAATGCAATGATTTTAACAATTAAATGCAACATTTTTAATAACCAAATGCAACACTTCCAATAAACTTAATTCATTCATAACACTTTTGTTTCAAGCAATTACGATTTCATTCCTCATAACAATAATTACATATCAATTATCAAATTCTAAACTTTTACATAAAAATCTACAGTAGCATATAAAAGATGCCATTAATGATCCTAAAAATATTGATATTCTAGGTGAAAATATTCAATTGCTGATCTCCAAACTTTGGTTCCTTACCCGTGTGCATTTCCAAAGTCTCATGCCACAATCCAGTCTTCTATGTAAAACAGGCATTGGAAACTTTACTGGTGTAATACTTGTTAACAAAAAAAATGTTCATGGCAAAAAAAAAATGAAAATGGTTAAAAGTGAACAAAAATTACAAAACCAAAGTAGAAGAGCATAAAACAAAACCAATCTAGCAGCATCAGTTGAGAGAGCTGGTTCAAGTTCCTGTGGGCAAAATATATTTTTCAGTATCCTACAACATTTATTAGATGAAAGCCAAGGTAGATGGTTCAAGAGTTGGTCATTGCATGCCTGACAATTCGTTAAAAGCTTCAATGAAAATGCAGATATGTGACTAATCATAAAACTTTGATGTACGAAGGGGCAGATAAAATTAAAGACATACATAATACTTTAGAAGTGGCAAAATGGGTAGCTCAAGTAACACTTCAAATTTAGCAGATCTAATTATTATATCAGGTCGTTTTTGTCCACTATAAATAAATAGTCGACTAAGATTCTAGCAAGATTACTAAAACAGTCAAAATATTTGCATAAATACAACTTTTAACATTATATTCTTTGAAATAAGACTCTGTAGATGACTTTCACCGGTATCATCACCAGCATAACCATGAAAATTATCATTGAAAAATCATGACTTTCCCATATTCCCGTTAAAAAAAATATATGACCCGTTTTAACCAATTTGAGATAGCACACTCCTCCATCAAACCATTTACACATATATGGGTTCACAATGCTAGTTCCACTACGACTTTGGTGTTTGGTTAGTGGTAGCACAAAGCAAAAGCCTAATAGATGCACATGTTTTTTAATGGAAATGGTTTCTTAAGTTCCATAGAATGTTGCAAAACCGACAATAGAGATATGATAATGATTTTTCCATAGTAAGAAAGGACTTCGATTTATAATAACTTGGGAGCATACCTATAAGTTATATATGATCACCATGTTGTAGCATATAAAGTGTACACCTGAGCCTGCAATACAATTAAAGAGACGTCAAGCCATCATTAATGGTACTGATTAACAAGATACATACTTAAAGAGATTAACTTGTATTATTAATCTACATATAGTATGGAAAGAACAGCAATGCATTAACGAAAGACACTAAACAACAACATGGAAGTTATTCAAGACACAATCAAACTATTTACCAGCAATTTATTGACTAAACACGTGAGCATAAATCCTTAGCTAGAAAGAACCAATTAAGATACAGCCCAAACTCCTTGGAATGTCATATAACTTACATGGAATCTTGTAGCTTTTAAGGAAAGGTATAAGCTGCAACGTATAACATATAAATATGTCAGAATAATAAAATATCAGACATTTAAAATTAATATATGAGATTAAACAAACTTCCACACTTGTAACTAACAAGGCGATCAGCTATGTTGCATCGTTTTGGAATCGTCAATGGAATCTCAGGATTCACACCAGAACTCTTGGCAATCTTAGACATCAACACTGAACACAAGCATTTTGGGTTTTGGCCCATTTATTTGACAGTAACGGGAGGAAACCGATGCGTTTTTTGTCATTTGCAGGTGAAGCACAAGGGGCAAGCTTGAACGCTTCCATTTCAGGGTTAGCTTTCCCACACTCACCAGCTCCACTCACTTCACCCAACCCAACAATCACAAGAAATGAGCAACACAAGGCTTCTGTGGATACAAGAACACTTCACACTAGCCATCAAGGACATCTGCCATAAAGAAGACAGTGTTTGCAGAATTGCAGTTAAGACTTATAAATGAATTGTAAATACAGGACAAACTTGGCTTTATAATCAGCACACTCCCTATCTCCTTTAGGGGCTTTAGGTAGCATTTGCATCTAAACTGATAATGGATCGAGTTCATTTAATAAGTCATAACAATTCATTTCTTTCGATAGACAGTATAGGCTGCCCCTTGATTCATCTTTTCCTTAGCTAATATCTATACTACTATAAAAGCATCTAAACGCACCTCGTTGCTTTGATCACAACTGAACACTTTCCCCTTTCCATGTCATTCCTAGTCCTCACAGTCTTAACTCATTATGTATATGCTTAATAAAAACAACAGCGGCTAAAATATCTCTAAAATTGTTCTATTTAGAGATTACAAAATTTCAATAATTACCTTGATATATAATCCAAATTAACCATGCTACTAACTGGACTAATCATCACTTGATGTGGGTTTAATATTGCCTTTAGTATTATATATCAAGGCTGATATACGAATAAAATAATCTCCACAATCACTAGATAAAAAAAAACCCAATTTAGATTACCACAAAACTCATACGATATTCACGTTTCAAATATGTGAATATCATCGGCCAACAAGTAATCATCCATCAACACAAATCAAACTAATATACAAAAAAATAACAAGTAAAGCCAATAATCATATAGAACTAGCAGCATAAAAGCCCTAACAAAAACCTAAATAATCAGCCAGATCTATACAAAAATCTAAATAATCAGCATCTATACAATAATAAAATAAAAACCTATAAAAGTCTAAGAAAAATCACCTTCACGTTTAGACATCCATTTTATCCAACTCGAATTTCAATAATTTTAGATACCTAGAATCTTATCTTAAAATAAAAACAAAAGCCAAAAAATGCAAATAAAAAGTGGAAACGGTGTAAATCTAATAAGGGTATTCAAGAGAAGTTTTATGATTGGGATTTTAGTGGAAACGGTGTAATCTAA
>CM067171.1:30836496-30871029 GCA_034093135.1 Erigeron breviscapus
AGGCGACTAAGCACATAGACATAAGGTTTCATTTTATTCGTGATTGTGCTGAAAAGAAATTAATAGTCCTAGAAAAGGTGCCGAGTGACTTTAACTTAGCTGATCTGTTCACTAAGGCTTTCGACCGAACTCGTTTCGAGTTGTTAGTCCAATTGATTGGAATGAGAAATCTATAGTGATAGTGTCTCTCAAAAGGAACTTTGTAAAATGAGTCAGTGTTGTGTCGTAATGTATGTGTGGTTTCACAAGCTGTTCATGATGGTGGTCGCCATGTTATCGGGTAATATACATATAGACAAAGTGTGTGTTATGTGTGTGTGTGTGCAAAATCATGGTCTAGAAGTCTTCAAAACAATAAAATTATTGATAAATATGTGATGATTATGGAACAAAATCAGTATGTTTTTTTGGGAATTCTCTTTGATTAAAACTAATACTTTTGTCATGTTATTGTCTTATATTTCTATTGCAGGGTCATTCCCAAGACACTCATGCCTAGAGAGGTATGTCTGCCATTTTTACCACATAAAGTTTATTAACTTTTACTTATATTAAAAAAGGTACTCCGTATAATACAACAAATAGTATATGTTTAATATCCGGGATTTGTGCAACCCACATACCTAATACTTAATACTAAATAATCTTTAGAAAGTGCAAAATATAAATCTTGTAATGTTTGGGAAGTTTCTTGAATATGTTAAAATGCTGAACTAGGAATCTTGCATATTTGGGAAGCTTCTTGGCTTTAAAGTTGTTCAGATTCTATGGATTATTTGGGTCTGTTTGTTTTGAACTTGATGCGTAAAGAATGACTTAACTCAAATAGCCTCTTATTATGCTGTTTATTTTTATCTATTGAGTGCTGACTATGAATTTATTTTTTTAACAAAATGACACTTAGGATTATTCAAGGATAATGGTTTATTTTATGAATGTGATTGGTGATCTTTTATGGGTGAGAGATAAAAATAATATTGTTCTTGAACTTTGTTTCTTTCTTGGTCCATGTAAACTGTAGCCTTATATATCCAGATAACATGTTGGGTGGCTTGTCTGCTATATGTTTTTTGTTTCAATATGGCTTTTTTGAAATTTTCCTATTATGATCCAGAAACTACCAAATTTAAGTATATACAAGTTATAATGCATGCTATACAAGTAATCATATAGCACATTTTGGACATGTATGTGTTATGGACCGCAAGCTCTGAATCTGAAAACTGCAAAAGCTTTCTGAATGAAAGTCCACCATTTCTGCAACACTATCATAACTTGTGTGTCCAAAATTAGAGTGAATAGAAATTAGGCTTGATTTAGATAATTTTGGTTTTGTTTTGTGCAGTTAACTGGTGAGACAGTAGGAGAAGTGAAAGCAGTGGCTGATATGCATCAGAGGAAAGCAGAGATGGCTAAGCATTCTGATGCTTTTATTGCTTTGCCAGGTTTGTAATCAGTATAAGCCTGCATCATTATTCATTCATATTCTTTCACAAAAATTCATTATGCAAGTTCATCATTACATGAAAGCAGCTCTGGTAGTTACATTAAAAAAATAAGAAATTAACCATTAATCTGAGTTTTGTTACATATGTATTAGAAAATCCTTATTTTTAATTTTTGTTCTAGACATGCAACATAAAAACGGAGGTCATGGTTCAAATTCCGGCCACATGTCCTTTTAATCATGGCGTTATGCAATTTATCTTTCTCTATGTTGATCACAAGACTGGTCGGTGGGGACGGATTATGGATTGGTTATACATTTATTTATATAGAAAGAATATTCCATGTTAGTTAGGAACTTAGGATAGTTCTTTTTGTATTCATGTTCCCATTGTCATATTTAAAAGCCTTCATTTTTGCAAAATATACATTTTCATAGATAATATGGGTGGCTAACAAAAATATGTTTGAAGATGGTCTACTTATGTGGTTAATAAGTCTTTATGCAAATGAGTGAAATGACTTTGCACCAACACTAATACATATTTATAAAAGGTTAACTTTCCATGTCATTATACTTTTAACTTAGTTTGCAAACGAAGTATGTTTTATCCGAAAGAGTGACAATTTTTACAAAGCATGCTTTTGTCTTTTTCTATACACATATATACTTGTAACGTATGGAAAATTTCTGTATACTTATAAAAACTATGGTTTGTTTGCAAATTGAAACATAGAAACACAAGTATCATGATGGGAAAAGTTAATGATTCAGTAGTGTAAAGTGGCTCTTACTAGACTTATCATCAAGAAATATGCATGAGAAAGTTGTTTTCCTTATGATGCAAAGTACAAAGTGCTCTTACTAGACTTATCATCAAAAAAAGTAATTAAGGGTCATTAAGAGAATGATTATTTCACAAATTACAATAGAGAATCCTTTTTAGGTTCTGTGTCTTACTAATAAAGTACAACTGTCAATGCACAAAACACAAGCCTTGAAAGCTACATTTGATTTGGCAGAAAAGAAGCTAATTGTGCTGTGGTTTTACTTTATGATTACCAATTGAGTATTGATCAAAGTTTGATATCTGTAGTGCCTTGAAAGCAACTTATACCAGAAGCTTTATGGTCAAAGAAAGCTCTGAACTTTTTAACAACCCACATCCCAAGATTCATGATTAAAACATCATGCTTTTAAAGCCTTGACCAATCTGTCAACATCTTAAGTAATATCTCTAAAATCAAGAAATGTTCTTAATGGCTAAAGCCTTACTTCTTTAATGAGAAAAAAGAACCTCTTCTTTTAGAATTTAGCTAATTAAGGGTTATGGTTAACACCGAGTAAAATGTTGTACATTAATGACATGTCCCTAAAAGTTATTATTGATTGCTAAGTGCTATGTACATTATATTACTTTACCAATTTAGGCTATGGTTAGTAAAGTCCCCTCTTTAATGGGTAAAAAAGGAACCTCTTGCTTATTTGTGTAATAACATGGAGATTTTGTGTTTGCATATCATATTTAGTTAACTAATTTGAGTAAGTACCAATGAAAGATTGATCGGTGGGCATTATCTTATCTAACATGTCTTCGAGTTTTCTTATGATTACCTTATCTTATATGAATTTTTGTTTTAGAGGAAAGACGGTCTACATAAGTTGACCCTTCAATATAATAGTTCACTGCCAATTTACTCTTGTTTGCACATTTTTCTTTTCATACTGTACTTCTATAGGGCCCTCTTTCTCAAAAAATTTTGACAATGTTTTGATGATTTAAGTATTTAACACAAGTATTAGCTATCCTTGTTTATCTCATTGAGCATCTAGGTTAGAAAAAGATTATAGCATATATACTAAATTCTTATGTAACAGGTGGGTATGGCACTCTTGAAGAGCTGTTAGAAGTGATAACCTGGGCTCAACTTGGGATTCATGAGAAGCCAGTAAGATCACTAAATAATCCTTTTTTGATTTTTAATTTTTAATGTCATTGTAATTCATAGCAATTGAGATACTGAAAAATATTGCAGGTTGGTTTGCTGAACGTGGATGGATACTACAATTCATTATTGTCGTTTATCGACAAAGCAGTGGAAGAAGGTTTTGTTAGCCCAAGTGCACGCCACATCATTGTGTCAGCTCCAACTGCTAAGGTTTTGGTCCGCAAGTTGGAGGTAAGCCACTTTGACTTTTCAGGTCAAACTAATGAATTAACAAACTCAAAACATGATATGAATTCGACAAAATATGATTATCACTACTTATGTTTGTATCATTTTCTATAAATAACCACGGACATCAAACTAGTTTGAAACAAGTCAAGAGAATTCTTGTCTTTCTAAATATAATGTTTAGTCAGTTTGACCGATTGAGATAATTTTGTAAATGATGAATGACAGGAGTATGTTCCATGCCATGAAGGAGCTGCTCTGAGGTTGAACTGGGAAATGGAGCAACAACTCGAATTCACTGACTATGATATCTCTAGATGATCAAAGCAAAAAATGGGAGATTTTGTTTCACAGATAAGTGTTTTATCGTTAAAGAAGTATCAGTGGCAGTCAAAAAAAGGAGCTAACTTTAAAGGGCTTTTGTTCTAATTAGATTTTTTTATGTGAAGGGTATTAATCTTTTCTGATTTTGTAAATTGTTGATGATGGAAATGACCTCAAGAACATGTAGGAAATCTTTCTTTTGTAACCCCCTTCACTTGCAACTCTGGTTTATTACACAGGTTGTAAACATACCATATATATGCATGTTAATGCCACTTATTTAGTTTTTTTCCAACCGTTTTAACTCACAGCGAAGCAATACTGTTATCGTCACGTTGCTCTTTGTTAAATTTCAACTTTACTTAAAGGCAGATCTTTATTAACTAAGCATGACTTAATAAATTTTGTATAACTTAGAAGTAGAAAAGAAATTCCATTATGCTTTAAATGGAACCCACCCTTTTTATCACATGGAGAGTGAGTGCAGAAACATATATGCTGGAGACATGTTAGAAACAAACAGATATGGGCATATGACATTTTATGTTTGTTGTAGGGTTTGAATTGCAGACCAAACAACCATTGATGTAAACTAAATGGTCTAACTAAAGTTGAGGTAACAAGTAAAGGCTCGAGATTGGTCTAGGGCCACCATCCCCACAATGCCCGGTTAAGATTGGCCCGATCATGAAACCGGTTGGACCCATTAGCTAGTTAGCATATTCCAGGAATAATGATTCATATTCAGTTAAATTAGTCACTCATTTTGTTTGCATTCTTAGTAAAAAACATAAACTGCTTAACCAAATAAAATTAATTAGTCTTGTCAGGAAACATGAAAAAAGTATGAAGTGACAAACTATGACAAACAAAACATACTCAAATTCTCTTGATTTTTCGCTTGCAAAAGATGTTCCAACTTCTCTTGAGTTTCACCACTTTGCGTATCTCATACTTCATGCTTTCACACTCTTTCTCGAGCCCAATAACACGTTCCCTCATATCACCCATCCCTGTCCTCCCACCACCTCTTTCCTGTGAACGAACCACACCACCCCCTTCATTTTCAGAGACGTAAAACCAACCAGCAATTGATGTTCTGAGGCGTACTTGTTCAAAAAACAGGACTTGAACGATAACACGAATAGGGAGCCTCTCATTACGAGCTGCATGAGCGCTGGCATCCAGTGAGAGCTTTTGAACATTCATAAGTTTACACATTTGCTCTCGCTCACAGTCTGTAAGCCAAGGATGGGCCTGTATCGTTGAATACAAAGAAAAAAATGCTTAGAAAACCAATAAGTTGTAGTTTTTGTAATTTCAAAACATATCATCTGAAGGAAGTAACCTTAGCTTAAACCTGAGTGAATGAGAAAACTTTGTACCTTAAAAAATATGTCAATTGCACGGTAAATGCCATCAGAAAATGCACGAGCATAGTCAGGGACAAAAGCAGCAAGAGACTGAAACTGTGGGAGCTTCAAATTAACATCAGCTGCCACGTCTGCAAGAAACGCATCAACCAGATTGGCAACTGATGTCATAGACTCCAAAGATTGTGGCCCGATCCCACCCTCAGACCCCTCTTCAACTATGGAAGGAGAACATAGCGCACTTGGAGCCTGGTCTATAGACATGAAGTATTCAAGTATTCTTTGAAAGCAATCAATGTCATACAAAGTCTCAACTGTATTGAACCCCTGATTTGGTATCAATATGTCTTCTAAAACAGCTGAATCCAACTGGGCCCCAACCCGTTTCTCAAGATTTTCTTGACACGATGGACTCACGTGTAAAATCATGGCTGTACGAAGGAGCCTTAGAAGAAATGCAGTAGCGACAATCCCTTTATGGTATGGAAGTAACTCTACAATATCTTCTAAAAGATTTCGCTGATCTGCTTCAGAGGGAGAAACGGTTTTGATATGGTTTGCATCAGTAAAACCCAACTCACGGTTCAGTAATGGTATGCATCTTCTAAGATAACCAACAAGAGACCCGGCTATAGTCTCAGGTTTCATGCCACGTGATGCAATAGCACGAATGACCCGTTTATAAAGATGTAAACTTAGAAGAGATACATCTTTATACCACCAGTCATCATGTGTTATCTCGGTTTTATTTGAAGCAGAAATCCCATTCCAAACGGTTGGGGTTAGTCCATTTTCATGGTTACTACTCATTGCCGCATTGAAAGGCATACATGCTTTTGTTGCTAATGAAGTGATGCATCGTGAGACCAGAAATAGCTCTTCTGCATCAGGCAGAACTTCCTCGCAGCTTTCAAGAGCTTTCATGGTGTCGGTCCAAGTGCCAAGTACTTCAATAAGAAAGGATTCTGTTAGTGTAATCAAGTTTTCGGCTCCATACTCATCTGTCATCTCGAGGCACTCTGCAGCACATCGAAGGCTGATAACATTGTGGGCTGTAAGCTCTATTTTTACATCATAACAAAATCTGGCTATAAGTTCAAATGTTTTAGATCCACCCGGTATTTCATCCAGATGCACAATGCTATGCTCATCTTCATTTGAACTATCTCCAATAACCTTTGTTAACAGGCCACTTCTTGAAATCAAAGGAAACTGTAGAAAAAGTATGTTCACCACATAAGGAAAACTGATCAGTTTGATCTCATACAAATGTTTACATATACATCTATTTAATTTGTATGTGTCTAACCAATACAAAGGTGGCCTATTGGTCAGGCGTCCTGATGTTCTCATAAGAGGTCTCAGGCTCGAACCTCTCTAAAACATCTTGGAGGTGGTCAAGGAAATAGTTTGGAAATTGTTCTGGGATACCCGGACCGGGTAGACTACATACATCAAAGTGAAAGACTAACCCTTCCCAGATAACCCGAGTAGTGAAACTTCATCCATTTACCAGTTTATGTTTGTATGGTATGTATATATATATTGAGCATTGAGCTTTTTTATATTTCCATTTGTTGTTTTATTAAATTCCTTAAATCTAGACTCTAACTAGCTCATTTACATGGCACTAATTATATATAAATCCTTATTAATATGATATATATGATTATGCAAATACAAATAGCGCGTCGATCATCAGGAGTCACTAAGTGGCCTTTGATCCAATAGCATTGGTGATTCACGACAAATCGTTCGTTATATCGACAAGTGTAATTGGATGACGTGATCTTGCATTCTTGTTCAAGTTTTTTTTTTTTTACATATACACATTTTGGTTCAGTTTATCGACGGTTCTGAAGAAGAGATCATCAAATTAAGCTCATGTGTCACATTGCCACAAAAAAAAAAAAAGACATCAAGATTAATCGATCGAGCTAGATGTAACGTACCTTATGGAGATGGAACGTTGTTTCTCCGATCTCAATCGTGACATCACTAGGAAGACCACTTGTACAATGCCTGAATCAAAAACAACATTGAAGGTTTAGATATAAATTTGTGTTTGTCCTATAAACAAATTAGCATATAATCAACACAAAAATCAAGTAAACATTAGCTAGCTGATGTAATCAAATTAATTAAGATTAATACTTAGCAAATATAATTACCAAGTATGTCCTTCAAGTCGAAATGCATCTGTCTTGGTGCCTAATTTCATACATGCCATTATTAGTATTAATATTACTCAACAACATGCATATGGATTAATTAGTATTAGTAGTAGTGTTTTAGTGAAGGGTTATAAGATTTATATAATTATTATTATGTTATATATATAGAAATAGAAATGGTGATTTGCACGTCCGAGTCTATGGGTTCAGTTGCTGGGTTTACGCACACGGCCGAAATTCTCAGATTTTACTACAAATTAAGGGGTTTATACTAATAAAAAGTACTCCGTAATTATTAATAGGAAAAAAATACTTAATGCAGATGTAAAGGCTACAATTATCGTGTATAAAAAAATTATACTTTTTATATCAAAAGCTTATACTCTGAATTTTATGATAAATATATAACCATTTAATGGATTTAATTACAAATTTACAACTTTTAAAGCTGTATTTAGCAAAACCGTTATTAATATTATTAACAAACTGGGTTGGATCAAGTGGTTAAAGCGTTTGCCTCTGTAAACAGAGTTCAAGAGTTCGATCCTCATGTCCAGCAAGGCTGGAGGTCTTTTAAACCTTTGGTATAACCTGGAAGCAATCTCTCTACCTGGGTAGAGGTAAGGCTGTCTACATCTGAACAACCTCCCCATACACAGTCTAGGTATTGGGACCCAAAACCCGTGGAAAAAGACCTCCGACCTTTGCATGGGGTGAGGATTAAACCCTTGACTTCCGTCTCCAGAGGCAAGAATGTTAACCACTTAACCCAATCATGCTACTTTTTAAATCTAATGACAAAAATATTAGTCAGATAATGTTTTCTTTCTATATCTATCTATTATATATATGTAGGCAACCATTAATCCATTATTTATTATTCCCTGTAAAAAATTAGTAAGTTGCTGTGATTGCTTTTAGTCAAATAATATTATGTACATAACTTTAAAAAAAATATGAAATAATATCATTAAAGGATAAAACTTTTTTTGTTTGTGATGTTCGTGGAAAAAACAGAAAATGTCAAAGGATAAAACTTTGTATTGTGACTTTTACAAAAATCAAAGGTAAGTAAATGGTTTTTTTTGGGGTTTGTAAAACACAGTTCTAAAGACTGCAGTTAAAATGTATTAAATAGTTATATATTTTTCATAAAATTCAAGGGTGTATCATTTTGTTATGCAAGTTATCATTTTTCTTTTTTTATTATTGTTTTTTTTCTTTTTAACAGTGGTGTTTTTGCTTTGTAAACAATAATTTAATTACGGAAGGAGTATTATAAAATATGTATAAATAAATCATATTTGAGCAATGCGGCGGTATTTGTGGCGGCGACGGTGTGATGGTGGGGGACGACTGTTGGTGTGGAGGCGGCGTCGAGTGGTGTAGATAATTGATGTAAAGGTTTTGGAGATATTTTAAAAGATAAATGATTGATAGTGTAATTTAATCATTAAGGGTATTTTAGACATTTCCCTATGTAACTTTCAACATGGGGCTATTCTTTTTATAATATAGTATATAGATATATATTATATATAATATATATATAGATTATAATATTACTTATTTTAGATCTATTGCAATTTAATATTAACAGCTACAACTAATTTTGTTAAATATAACGACTGACTGCCTGGAAATCTGGAATGTCTTAAACCTTAAAAAGTATTTTTGCTCAATAAAAACATATTAAATCACATATTCACATCATCCAATTAGACTGATAACATAATATATGTTAATAAGTGTAAACATCAGTTTTAATTTAATTATTACCGCGTTGATGATAGAAAAAGAAAAGAAAAAAAAAACTATTTCAACATTTATATTTGCATATGCAAAATCCATCATCTCGGCATTCACCGCTCAAGTAAGCATCTCCTTTCACATTTCGACATCCTTTTACACAATAGTCGGGGTCTGTGTCAGTAGTACACAGGTGATCATGTATCCATAAAACTTCACAGGAGGACGTTTCTGAAGCATTTGTTGTCTCGATGCCTAAAAAAAGATATGTACGATCAGATAATGTATGTCGACTATAATAAAATAAGTAAATTAATAATCAAATGACCAACCAACAAGAACTCGAATTAATTAAACTTTATTAATGCAAATTAATTTTTTTTTCATTAACGGGCCAACAAATCTCAGATTAGAAAATATGGAACTCCACCGTGCCCGACTTGGTCGAGCTCCAGACCTAATAATCTGGTACATTGTACCGTTTTAGAAAAGAAAAAAAACCCTTGAAGCCTGCTGTATTTGAGCCCTAACCTCATGAATAACACTGTAATTTGTATAACAAAAAACATGCCATAGTTAATATGTAATATTGTTCTTAGTAATATATGATATAATGATAATGATTACCGGCAATTGTGATAATGAGCACAAAAGCAACAAGTAGCTTGATTGATACCATACTTATATATCTTTGTTTTGTTTATATATATTAGAGAAGAGAAGAGTAAAGATATATTTATAACTAAATGAAAAATGGTTTTAAACATAGCCTCTTTATATAGAAAATTTACACGAGTACTTCACAAAGATGTTCCCATGTCGTTAAATGCAATTCATTAACATAACAATAACAATAAATAATATTGTGTAACCCCCATAAATTTAAAACTTACGCAATTAAGTAATTAGTAGAAACAACCAAAATATATCATACGTTGCGATTAATGATAAGAAAAATAACTATTAATTTAGTTTTCTATAATCATTTCATAACATATTATATTCTATGTTTAACTAATTATCATTTTTTTTTTTAACAACAATTATCATATTTTATTAAAAAAACAATTCAGATTCATTGATACGAGCCAATTAAAGACACAAGCCCACTCACATTATCAAGAAATATGCATGTTTAATATTTTATCTACTTTCCGTTATAACATGTTGAATTAGTCTAATTACACGTTTACATGCATATTTAGGACCAATCATAATTCTGCATTTAAATAGAAGTTAAGTAACTACGGTGTAACTTCCTTAGGTAGTTTCAAGTTAGTGAAGAAAATTTTGACAAGATACTTGTCTCTCTCGTTCTCTATGTTTCTTGGAGCCTAAAATTGATAGGTTTACGGAGAAAACCTACAAACTCCTAATGATAAAACCCGTAGAGTGAGTGAGACTCCAAGAACAAGAGAAGAAGAACAGACTAAACTTTCATATTTCATTCATATTTTCTAAACAAATACATACGACTATATTTATAGCCTTACAAACAAAGCAAATGAAATAACTAACTACTACTACTACTTGGAACCTAAAACATGGAGTACGTGACATCTAAATTAACTGCTTATTTGACCAAGTAAACAAACAACTACAAATTAAAAGTAACATAACAAAAATAAATTAACATATCAAAATATTTCATTATATGTGGACACGTATCAATACTCCCACCCTCAAAAACGTCCTTGTCCTCAAGGACGGAGATAATACCATGGGGGTCGCCAATCACGTTTTCTATCAAACTTCGGACCCTCATACAATGCGAGGAAACGGGTGTTGCGGCTGTCATTTTTGGCATGTGAACTTTTGGTTTTAGGGGCTGGTTGGCAAGGTCGATTGGTGTGGTTTGAGGCTGGTTTTGGTGTACTTTTAGTGGCAGATTTGGTTGAGGGTTTTGGCTTTGACGAGGTGGTAGAAGATGGTCACTTGGGTCGAGGTTTAAGTGTGTGCTTTTTGAAGTGACGCGGTGAAGGTGGTAGGGAATAGCATGGCGGATTTGCGGGTGACAGGGGCGATAGTTTTAGTGGTGGACGGGCTGCCAGTGGCGGTGGTGGCGGTAGACCAAGGCTAGCGTTCAACTTAACATGTTGTTGATGGTTCTTCTCGAGAACATCCCACAATTTGTCAAGTGCACACATGAGGCCTGAGGCCATGGAGGGCTCGAGTTCTTCCAAAGCCATGGAGGCCAAGTCTCAATGAAAGCACCAATTGATAGGTTTACGGAGAAAACCTACAAACTTCCAATGATAAAACCCGTAGAGTGGGTGAGACTCCAAGAACAAGAGAAGAAGAACAGACTAAACTTTCATATTTCATTCATATTTTCTAAACAAATACATACGACTATATTTATAGCCTTACAAACAAAGCAAATGAAATAACTAACTACTACTACTTGGAACCTAAAACATGGAGTACGTGACATCTAAATTAACTGCTTATTTGACCAAGTAAACAAACAACTACAAATTAAAAGTAACATAACAAAAATAAATTAACATATCAAAATATTTCATTATATGTGGACACGTATCATTCATCCATATGACAATTAATTTTTTCAATCGTATTAACTTTTTCTCAAATAAATCAAAAATATATCGAATCCTTCTCATTTCTACATGTACATTTTTTTTTGCATAGAAAACTGATTCTTTTTAAAAAAATACTGATATTTATATGTTAACAGCGCTCTAAACGCTGCTCCTGTGTGGTTAACTTTTCAAGTGATTACTGATGTGATCATATTTTTAGTATAATTGCTTCTAAGTCTTTTACTTGTAACTATTACAACAATTGTGGCCATGTATTACTTTTTCCACTTGTGGAAATATTGGAAATCTTAAAGCTAGCTAATTAGATTTCAAGTTTTCAACCAACAAACATTTAGACAACATTGTCCCAAAGGAGGCAACGTGCGACATGACAAAAAATGCAACCCTTACAAAAAAAAAAGAAAAAAGAAGGTACTAAACCAATATTGAAACAAATGATCCACAGTCCAAATAGTCGAGTGAGGTAGTTAGTGACTTAAAACAAAAAGGAAACACGTGTTCAAGTCTCAAAATGAAAAAAAAAAGATAGGATTTTCCATGTAGGCATGAGATCTTCTCTTATGTATGGTTTGTTTCCTGTAGTGTGAAGATTATCGGATATATAGGCCAATTCTATTAGATTAGTATAAAAAGATATTTTCATCCATCCCAAAATAAGTGTACATTTCTACATTTTAATTTATTCAAAATCATTAAGTGTCTAATCGCATATCAACTTTATCATTAACCTTGATGGACTTTTTCACAAAACGATTTTTAGGAGTCCCTGCATAAACACATGGGTATTGTTGTCATCTTACTACACAACTTTATTGTTGACCTTGATGGACTTTTTCACAAAACTATTTTTATGTATCTCCTAAAACTTTTTTTTTCTTTTCACTTACTTTTAAGATGGATGAAATACAATTTTCCCCCCCAATAAAAGCATCAGATTTGATAAAAACTTTTAGTAATAACAAATTTGAAAAGTATAGATACTAATTTTAACTTATGTATGAGCCAAGCATGACTTATAAAATTTGTTTTAATTTCGTTGATCCGAACAATATTAGAAACTTAAACTTGGGCTAAAAAAAGGTTTATTTACTAGATAATCACTATTACTATAACTAGCCAGCTAGGTAGAGGTTATCCTAAATGGGCCGACTTGCAACATAAGCCCATCACATTGGCACTATCGCAATTAGGGCATTAGGGAGCCTTTTAAAAACACCATTTTCACAATCCAATGTAGTTTAAACCAACAAAAAGCTCGGTAATCATTATTTCTATCAAGACAAAAAAAAATGTATAAATGCATAAGATTAATCCTGCGCTGTATATATAGATACACAGGTCAATAACAAATAAAACAACTTAAATAACCACAAGCATATATACTAGCCGAAACTCAGTTTTATAGAAATTTTAATAATGAGGCACACAATCGACCAGTTTCAAATATGCATCTCTATATCAGCAAAACTTTAATCAGATGTTGGAACAACTTTAAGCAAACAATACATATCAATAAACTTGTTATGGAATAACATTAAAAGAAAATTGATTATTTGTTAGAATGAACCGGAGAGGTATAGTAGCTATCAAATTGACTGTTGTTATAAAATGCATAAAAAAATACTCGCATGTTTCAAAAGCTATAAGCAACAATAATTGAGTGTTTACTAGATTGCATAAAAGGATATATAAAGCACAAACATGGTGCATATAATCTCAAGGTTTGACTAATAGGCAAATCTTTCATTTTTCACTATCAATTAGCAGTTAGCACCAAACACTATCCGGTTGAAGCATTATGTGTCATAAAAACATACAGATTTCAACAGCAAAATAATCTAATTTCAACAGCAAAAAGAGATATAATGATTCAAAACAAATACGAGTATATTATAACGATAGTGTTTATAAAGAAAAATAGTAAACAAATACTTGAAGTGAGGTAGCTGGTTAGGACCAACATGGTTCAATCCATACATGAGGGTATTCGAGTTGACGAAATCTACAGTAGAAAATTTCTTCCACAATATTATATCTATCATTAAAGAAGGTGTTGTAGGAGCCTGTGTCAAGTGAATAGAACACTATCTTCCCATTCTTTGAATGCAGTTGCCGTAAATAGATTTTGTTCTCCATTTCTCGTATTTTGGCTTCAACGCACAGACATGTTGTATCACAAATATAAATCATGTGCCTTCCTAGACCATCTATTTTCCGCCATTCCTTTGTATGGTCATCGAGCTTAAATACCTGGATGGATTCATCAGACACCATGACTAGTAATAGACACTGATCCCATTTCGTAAGAAAGTTATTATAAGGTGCTCTAGACTTTGCACCAACTTGTTGGAGCTTTGGGTAGATCTAGCATCCAAGAGTATGCATCTTTGAATTCGTTGAGCACATTTTTAATAACATGAAGAAATTTTCGGTTGCGAGACAAGGCATAAAGATCTTGACCATATGATGTTGGAAAATGGAGTGCATATGGGAAAAGATATCTGAAGGTCAGATCATAACGGTTAGTCCATGATGTTCCCCCTACGACGTGAAAATCACAGTCATTGCGTGTAAGTCTAAAAATCTTACAACGGGGGGAAGTAGGTGGTGCTGAGAAGAAGAAGCTGCTTTCGACACTATATTTTATAGGTGGAAGCTCGCGGATATCACTTGTGAAGGGTTATATAACACCATTTTATAATTAGTGGTATGACACAATAACCAACCAAACCTGGAACAAAAGATCATGTGGATCCGTCCTATCTGTAAATTTTCTTTCATAAAGTACTTGTCACCAGACAACGGATCTGTAAAAGTGATGATGCCTAGTTCCCCGTCTACCACCATTAGCCATGGTGAGATTAATGAATAATTCTGCAATCTCTTTAATGCTTTTTTATCCCTCCGGCTCCAATGTATCAATGGTGCTGCTCCATGACAATGTTTGCAAGTAGCACGAAAGTTCATGTATTCCACACCAACGCAAAACTTCATAATAATTTCCACAAGCTCAAACGGAATATCAGGCATGACGGAATCTTCACAAACTTCTACCTCATTATCCGTAAAAGATTTTATCACGATCTTAATCCTTATGCTCGTGATCTTGTTTGGTACCTTCTGCATTATGATCACCTTCCAAACTACACAATTAAATATATATGTATATTTTGAATTAGAATGCTATGATGATGATAAATAAACTAAAACAGTACTAATTATTTATCAATAATAAGAGATACCTGCATTCCCACCATGAGACATGGCTGGTTGAAAGCACTAGAGAATTAGGCATGCAAGTGGGGGAAATTGTTTTATCTTTCAGGTGGTATGAGTGTATTGTTTCGCCCGTTTCACCACGAATGTGTATATAACTCCCTACCTTTGAGGCAATCGCCTGGTTGTATGATATCGAGCAATCACGACCAAGATCCACACAAAAGATAGCATTTTTAAGGTCTAACATTTTCTCCCACATATTTGTCGGGTCCAATTTAAACAAAGACACCGCATCAATTGTTGTTCGTGTTTCTTCTTTAAAACCTACAAAATGCAGAACAACTCTGTACGATATCCTTTCAGAAAGTGACTACAATATGAGCCCTCGAAAAACAAAGGGCATGACCCAAACAACAAAAGTTTTATCAAAACCTCTTTATTAGTAACCGTAATGTCAATATTTATGACAAAACTACCAAAGGAACCATCGGTACTTAAGGCATATACTCTACCGTTGCAACAAGTTAGGCTATGCACTAAACCCCCATTATAAATACTTATTTTCGTGAGTTGCTTAGCGTATGTCATTTCCGTCCATCTTAGCTTTTTTCTGCTGCAGCCTAATCGGCAAAAAACAAAGGTAGGTTTTTTGGTTCTTGTTAAGAGAAGAACTGAAGTTGGATCATCAGGTGGGGATGACAAACAACATTGGCTAATGATATCGTCTGAATCTTCTTCATCCTTGAAAACATTCAAACGAGGCAGACGTATCACCTTAGAAGTGGAAGGTTTCCACAAAGACCACATAAGGCTGTTGGAAAGAATCACCCACCCATGGAAAAAGCCTCGGATCCGTTTTCCAAGCAACAAGGGAATTTGACACCTATAATGAAATCGGGGGTCGTGCATAGCATAGAAGATCTGCCCTCCAGTGCCGTCATCTTCAACGAATTGAGAAACCAACCATGGATAGTTAGCACAAAGGGGAGGCAATCCATCAAAACTCAGTGAAGTATCATTCTTATGCCTCAAAGACGGATAACTGCATTCCCACAATGAGAAATGGCTTGTTGGAAGCACTAGAGAAGGCGTGCAAGATACGGAGATTGTTTTATCTTTCAAGTGGTATGAGTGTACAAGTTTGCCCATTTCACTACGAATATGTACATAACCTCCTAACTCCGAGGGGCTGTACAATATTGAACGATCACGACCAAGATCCAACAAAAAGGTAGCATCTTTGAGGTCTGACAATTCCTCCCACATCTTATTACTTACTATTTCCAAGTCTGCAAGATCTTCCCCTTTTACTTCTTCTGGCCTCATATTAGTCATGTCCCATTTTTTCAGACATTCCAATTCTCCCCACTTTATGCTAGTTGTGTCCGATTTAAACAAAGCCGCCCCTTAATTGTTTCATGTGTTTTGTCTTTGGAACCTACGATAATGTAGAATAACTCTGTAGCGGATCCTTTCAGAAAGTGACTCCAAAATAAGCACTCATAAAAATAACCGTGGGAAGGTAAAGGGCATGCCCCAAACAACAGAAATTCTATCACAACCTCATTATCCTTAACCAAAATGTCAACATTTATGACCAAACTACCCAAGGAACCATCGGTGGTCAGAGCATATACTTTACCGTTGCAACAAGTTAGACTATGCACTAAACCACCATCTATACTGATTTTCTTGAGCTGCCTAGCGTATGACATTTCAATCCATCTTTGCTTCATTCTTTCAGGAACGGCTATCCGACAAAAAACAAAGGTAGGCTTTTTGGTTCTTGTTAAGAGAAGAACTGAAGTTGGATCATCAGGTGGGGATGACAAACAACATTGGCTAATGATATCGTCTGAATCTTCTTCATCCTTGAAAACATTCAAACGAGGCAGACGTATGACCTCAGAAGTAGATGGATTCCAAAGAGACCACTTAAGATTGTTGGAAAGAATCACCCAGCCATAGAAAAACCCTCGGATACGTTTCCAAGCAACTCAGGAATTCGACACCTATAATGAAGCTGCGGATCGTGCAGAGGATAGAAGATTTGCCCTCCAATGCCGTCATCTTCGACAAATTGAGAAACCACCATGGGTAGTTATCACACAGGGGAGGGAATCCGTCACAACTCACTGAGGTACCATGATCATGCTCCATCTTATAAGAAATATGTTAATTACATTATTATAATGGATAATATATAGTGGTGAATAAACTAATCGATATATAGTAATCTACATAAAACTAAAATAAAGATTATATTGTTATATATAGTATAATAATGATATAATCAGTATAATATAGATCGATAGGAAAGGAACCCTGCGTCGATCGCGCCTCTATAGATATATGGTGATAAATTCCAACCACCACCACCACCACCATCATCTCCGACCACCACCATGATTTTCCGGCGACGGCGACCACCGCCACCACGACTTATACATGTGTAAGTTACATGGACCCTTTTTGGACTCAAATTAAGCTGGACTCAATTTATCCCACCCTATATAATATATATATATATATATATATATATATAGGGAAAAGATAAAATGAGTCCAGCTTATTTTGAGTCAATTTGAGTCCATTGATTTTCTTCCATGTCCTCAAATTCCAACCACCTCCTACCACCACCACCATCATCTCCGACCACCACCATGATTTTCCGGCGACGGCGACCATCTCCGGCGAGACTTACACATGTGTAAGTTATATGGACCCTTTTTGGACTCAAAATAAGCTGGACTCAATTTATCCTGCCCCTATATATATATATATATTGAAAGTATAAATTTTCAAAGATCTGTTAGTTTAAGTTATGTTGCCTATATATATATTTATCATAATATTTCACATAAACTTTAAAAAAACTTTATTTTTAAGTTATATTGTTTCAATCTATATCTATCATTATCTATCATAATGTGTTAAATTTAGAAAAGCTCAAAAACCTAAGTTTGCAGAAATAAAAAATTCAAATATTGATTTTTTTGTATATTTAATGATTTAATAATCATATATATATATATATATAGGACCCTTATTTTGAGAACCTTTTTTTTTGTAAGAACCTTGAGAACTCTTAAATTATGTATTGAATCACATGTTTTTTTTGTTCATTCACATGTGAAACGTTATAAAAATATATGTTGCAGAAGAAATTTTTTTTCAAAACCTTATATATAGTCGTTTGTCACATGTGAACAAAAAACGTGAACAATTATTCACAAGTTCATAAAAGGCTATTTGAAGGTTTTTTAAAAAAGTTTCTTCTACAACATACATTTTTATATCATTTCACATGTGAATGAACAAAAAAAACATGTGAACAAATATATAATTTAAGAGTTCTCATGGTTCTTACAAAAAAAATGGTTCTTCAAAATAAGGAAACTCTCTCCTCTAATCTATATATAATTAATATAGAATTTTCAAAGAATAATGTATATGTATATTATCGAGAATATCAAGCGCCATTCAAATTTAGACTATATATACGCATATAAATATTAAACTTACATTATCAATATTAAATCTAAATACTATAAATAACATGTAACTAAAGAGACTACACATGAGTTTTATGACTAATTAAATAAAGAAAATATTAAATGAAACCCTTTAAGACATGTGTAGAGAAAAAATTATAACGAAACCAAAACCCATTAAATATTATGGTAAGAATTTTATGGTAAGAATACGACTATCTAGTGAATTTTAACGAAACCAAAACCCATTAAATATTAATGTTTAAAATGATTTTACATATAACATTATTTGTAAACATGGATCTAAAATCAAGTTAACATATATGCCAAATATTATGAAATAATTAAAAAGACCGTGGATCATATATATACGGACATTAAAACTAGCAGTGTATCAAATATATATGTTTCACAATTACTTGTATATGTTTGAAATCAGAACATAGCCATTTCAGCTAATATAAATGCAGTGTTATGTCAAAAGAAAAATTAAAATAAATAAAAATGAAAGCTTATAGAGTGGAGTGAAAATATAAAAGCTATTAAAATCCGTACCTCAAAGGAACTAATTCATAGCCGAAACTCCCAAACCATCCCCATTTAAGGTGGCTTATTGTTTCATTATGCGAATTGATGTTTATATTTATAGGGCATTCGAGCATAAAAGAATTAGGAATTAATTTAGAGATAAATCCTATACAATCAAAAAAATGTTTTTATTTTTTGTAAATTGTAAATATACGTGACCATCAAGTTTAAATATTGTTTTACGTTATTTAACTATTTACGTCTTTCATTTGTCAGAAGGATATGTTCTGATTTATTTATTTTATAATGTTTCAATATCTTCTCTAATAAGTAATTTCTATTCATTTATCAAAGACATCATTATTTCTTTTAAATATTGTACAATTGTTTTAAAGTTATATAAACTGTACCAATATTAACATTAATTATCTTAATTCAATGATCGTTCATGATTGGGTTCATTTAATTTGTTATGTTGCACAACTACAAAAACGACAAGCTGTGATCAATTACGATCTAAATATGCAAAATAATTTTGAAATAATCAAATACAACAAATTAAAGGTGCTATTAATAAGAAACATATTAAAGGTACAAGATATTACTTAATAAGAACAATAACACCTTAAGAGGTCACATAGGTGTAAGTCATCAATCTAACCGATTGCTTTAGTGATGGCTATAAAATAATTATTTCCATAATACACTAACTAAACAACGAATCTTCTTTGAAAGTTGAGAATATACACAAAGTACACGTACGGAGTTGATGAGGAATTGGAGTATCTTTTGGGTTGTGAACTTGTGATGACTAATGAGATCTTGAGGTCAGTTATTTATTTTGGGATGTAAAAAAAAAAAGAAAAGTTATTTATTTGGGTTGGGGTCCTTTATTAATATTGGGTCATGATCTAAACACGTTCTCTATGTGAATCAATATTTAAGGCTCGGTCTCCTCCACTCCTATACTACACCAGTACACCACTGTATTAGCCAATAATGCTCCTATGGGTTATGGGCACCGGTGGCCCAGTTGAACAAATGAACCACAACAAATCTCCATAAGTGATTATTTTCTTTTACTACATACAAATAAAAAGATGAGTAATGCTAAATAGGGGTGGGTTAAATAAGGAACAAGCAATCAAAAAAGTATAAGGGGATCAATCTCGACCGTCCGATCAAGGCTCAGATCAAGCATCTTCCTCCTCCTCCTTCTCCGACGAGACAACATGTGTAACACCACAAGCTAGGCAAGGAATATTACGGAAAAGATATAGCATTAGCATGGAATTATCATAGAACATGAACTATATGAATAGAAAGGGATTCAGTGAATCCAACATCAACAATCAAGTACAAAATGCATAATATGGGGCAAATGAATCCTGGATTCATGTAAGTCTGAGCCAAAGTCCTAGCACAAGCATCAATCAACCATCACGTCTTGGATTCACATGATTACCTGAAAAGTGTAATAAACAAGGTCAACACTAGGTTGGTGAGTTCATAGTAATGGATCACAAGGAATCATCGTCAAACAATCACAGCCCTTATGCAACCATGACACGTAATGTAGGTTTGCTCATAGCAAAACCTCGTTACACATAAGTAATCATACAAGTAACTATACAAGACAGTTAGAAAACGTATAATAAATATGCAAGTGATATCAATAACAAGAAGTGTACCAAATGCGTGTCAATGTCAAGAAATGTACCGAATGCATGTCAATGTCAAGAAATGTACCGAATGCGTGTCAATGTCAAGAAATGTACCGAATGCGTGTCAATGTCAAGAAATGTACCAAAGCATGTCAATATCAAGAAATGTACCGAATGCATGTCAATGTCAAGAAATGTACCAATGCATGTCAATGTCAAGAAATGTACCGAATGCATGTCAATGTCAAGAAATGTACCAATGCATGTCAATGTCAAGAAATGTACCGAATGCATGTCAATGACAAGAAGTGTACCAAATGCGTGTCAATGTCAAGAAATGTACCGAATGCATGTCAATGTCAAGAAATGTACCAAATGCGTGTCAATGTCAAGAAATGTACCGAATGCATGTCAATGTCAAGAAATGTACCAAATGCGTGTCAATGTCAAGAAATGTACCGAATGCATGTCAATGTCAAGAAATGTACCGAATGCGTGTCAATGTCAAGAAATGTACCAATGCATGTCAATGTCAAGAAATGTACCGAATGCATGTCAATGTCAAGAAATGTACCAATGCATGTCAATGTCAAGAAATGTACCAATGCATGTCAATGTCAAGAAATGTACCGAATGCATGTCAATGTCAAGAAATGTACCAATGCATGTCAATGACAAGAAGTGTACCAAATGCGTGTCAATGTCAAGAAATGTACCGAATGCATGTCAATGTCAAGAAATGTACCGAATGCGTGTCAATGTCAAGAAGTGTACCAAATGTGTGTCAATGTCAAGAAATGTACCGAATGCATGTCAATGTCAAGAAATGTACCGAATGCGTGTCAATGTCAAGAAATGTACCAAATGCATGTCAATATCAATATATATGTCGTATGTAAGTCAATGTCATGAAATGTATCATATGTGTGTCAATCGCGTCAACAATGCAACGATACTCACATGTCATCACCATGACCAATGTGGCATCTCAAAATCATCAAGTATATATGTCTATATACTTGGATGTCCATGTACGTCTCTCGTCTATGCAACGATACTCATGATGTCGTCGACCCGACCATCATGGCATCTCAAAATCATCAAGTATATACATCTATATACTTGGGTGTCCATGTACGTGTCTCGTGTATGTATAACAATACGTATGTGTCCGTCTCAATCACAAGTCCATATGTCCAACAACTCAACCAATGCAACAAGTACATACACTTCATACGACTCTACAATCAAGGAATCATACATGCTTATATATAGGGTCACCCACAGCCTTCCCACCACATCTATAACTCTTTGAAGGCATCGTCGTCTTCTATGTATGCACTACTATCCTAATCACAACATATAATCATAATCGAATGCACCATCAATCAAACAATCAATCAATCACTGTCACAAACAAGGTATGTCATCCAACTCAATCACAATGTCCACCAAGGCTCAACAAATCAACATGAACATACACTTTAGAAACGATACTACCATCGAGGGTGTCATGGACGCTTATATATAGGGTCACCCGCAGCCTTCCCACCACGTCCATAACACTTCGATGGCATTACCGTTCACCATGTATGCCTTACCAAGTTCAATCCACAATTCATATCGAATATCAAATGCATAATCCATCAATTAAACAATATCATCAACCAAGACAATAATGCGTATGCGCAATCAATCAATGTCATCAATCAAGACAATCAACATATGCGAAATCAATCAATGTCATCAATCAAGACAATCAACGTGTGCACAATCAAACCACATCATCAATCAAGGCAAACATATAAATGCACAATCAAGCAAAGTCAACACACAAAACTTGTACACTTTCCAGCCCGAATCTCTATTGAGTAGGGAGCTACAGAACTCACCTTGTGTAACACCCCGAGCTAGGGCTCAAAATATTACGGAAATTATATAGCACATGATGGAATTAATGTAGAACATGAACTATATGAAAATAAAGGATTCGGTGAACCCAAACCAACATTTAAGGTACATAATGCTAAATAAACAAGAAGTCGTCAAACGGTTACAAAGCATGACAAAACAACTAAATCCTAATGGTTCTAAGCATAAATTATAAAAGAGGGCGAATGGATCATGGATCCATGAATGTCCCAGTCCAAGCCCTAGTAGAAGCAACAAGTAGCCATCAAGTCTCCAATTTCACACGAATACCTGAAAAGTGCACTAAACAAGGTCAACACTAGGTTGGTGAGTTTGTAGTGATGGGTTACAGGGAACCATCGTCAATAATCACGATAAGTATAAAGGATAGTAAGTAATGTCTTACAAGTAGCCTTCATAAGGCACAATGTCAACCAAGATAGGTAAACTTACAGTAAACCTTGTCACATAACAAGCCGATAATGTATCAACAATAATGAGAGATGCGTGTCATAAATATGCATAAGTGATGTCAATATCAAAGAATATGCGAAACAATAAGGATGTATGAAGTAAACGTGCATGAGATATGACCAAGCAATGTATGTGTGCATAACATGTGTGTCTCCCAACATCATCAAATGCAATGATACTCACGATGTCGTCGACCCGACCAACGTGGCATCTCAAAAACATCAAGTATGTGTGACTACATACTTGGGGTCTGTGTGCGTCCCGCACAATGCAACGATACTCACATGTCATCCCAATGACCAATGTGGCATCTCAAAAACATCGATGTATATACGTCTATATACTCGGGGTCGGTGTGCGTCCCGCACAAATATCAAGTACTTGAAAGTACAAGGCTTCCCAACGGGATGATAGTGTGTATGCGTGTGTCCACCTCAATCACAAATCCAATATCCATCAACTCAACCAAATCCCAATGCACATACACTTCATACGACTTTACATTTAAAGAATCATAAATGCTTATATATAGGGTCACCCGCAGCCTTCCCACCACATCTATAACTCTTTAAAGGCATCATCGTCTTCCATGTATGTACAACTATCCTAATCACAATATATAATCATAAACGAATGCATAATAAATCAAACAATCCAATCAAATCACCAATAAATCAATCAAACAATCAAACACGTATGTGTGCACTTTCCAGCCCGAATCTCAATCGAGTAGGGAGCTACGGAACTCACCTTGATCGGCAACAATGAGTTAAGATTGAGTTAAAGTGAAGTTATAAACGTTCAATGTCCGCCTCGCGTTCAAAACCTATCAATATACAATTTATATTATTCATTAAGTTCCATTTCGAGTCTTAGAAAGGACGTTCGACTTTAGACGACCCCCGAGACTTCATTAAGTCCTTAGAGAAGTCGTGGAAGGATCCAAAAGAAAGCTAAGAGAGATCCTAGAAGTATAGAAACAAGGCTGGACCAAAGTAAAGGATGTAGGGCAGCGTATTGCACGGTCACAGATGGTGTCTCATATGGTGACAAACTATGGCCTAGCGTCTCGAGTAGTCACTTCAGCGTCTCATACGCTCAGGCAGCAGTGGCCCACCGTCTGGGACGGTGGCCAGAGGCATCTTAGACGCTGGGCAGAAGGGGAGTGGCGTCTGGGACGGTGGTTATGACCGTCTTAGACGGTGGCTCACAAACAAGCTTTTTAGCGTCTCACCACCGTCTCTCTAGCATAAGCCAGGAGCCAAGGTTAGAATTTTAGGAAATGGAGGATAGAGGGCACCATCTGGGACGGTCCAAGGGGCGTCTGGGACGCTGGTTCATGGCTGGACACACCCACAGTTGACCAGAAAGTCAAAGTCGGGCAAACAACCCCCAAAACCCTAATTTTGTTCATAAACCGATTTGTGATGATTTACACATCTAATTTCAGTATTGTTACACTTAATTAAGCTTAAACAAACATAACCCATATCACAATTTCGATCTAGAGCACCAATTTCGTGTTAAATTTGTTTTTGACCCGTTTTGACTTTTGGGAAAAACCCTAATTGACCTAAAATCGGTTCTTGGAGGTTTGGAACTCATTTTTGCAGCTTGTATGAACATATTTAAACGCAACTCACTTCAAAACTTGATTCAAAACGTCCATTTTTAGCTTAAATCCGATTTTGATCTAATTTACCCACTTTGTAACCCTAATTTCGACCCATTTCATTTTTGACTTGAAATTTGACCCAAGAACACTTGGGTTTGACTAGAAACATGATAATAAACATAAAATGGTAATTATAAGATAGATTTAACTTACCAAAGCCTCTTCCAAAGTGTTTGACCCGTTTAGAGAATTTCCTTGCACTTTGACTACTCAATTTTCGATATGATGATCAAATGATGATAAGGTTGGTTATTCTAACTTAAATCTAACTTGAAACAATGTATTTGGTGTAAAAATTTTAGAGAGAGAGAGTGATGAGTGTGTGTGTGTTCTTGGATGTTTTTAGAGAGAGAAGGATGTGGAGAAATGGGTGAGTGGATGAGGGAGGGTGGAAGAATTTGGAGGGATAAGGTTGGGTAGGATCCATGGGTCATGGGTTGAGGGTCTTTTGTATGGGTGGTAGGTTTGACTTGTTTAAGTTTCTAGTTAAATTCATGTGTCGTCTAGCGTCGTTTAACATAATAAGTCGATGAATCGACCCGACAAGTCCATCACTAGTTATTTAGTCTCAAAATAAATGAAATTACATTAGTAATTTAACTCGTTAGTCAAAGTACATATAAGGTCAAAAGGTCAAAATTTGCGGATGTTACACCTTGATTCAGCAACAACAAGTTAGTATCAAGCTATGTAAGTCCAATGATTGTCAAATGTCCACAATAGCCGAAACCTATCATACACGTATCACATTAATCCTAATGCATCTCAAGAGGTAAGGTCCTATGACTATTGACCTAATCTTACTATAAATTCTTTATTATGTCCATATTATAAGGTTTTGATCCATCCAAGGTGGAATCGTTACATTTTGTTTCACAATGACTCACCGGGACTTGACCACTGTTATTTCATCTAAACTTTTGATTTGTTAAAATTATTTTTTGGACTCAGAGACCTATACCATTGGAAAGTAGACTCATTTACGCTCTCGTGGCCGCTTGAATCATCGAAAACGGACTTACGGTTTAAAAGTTATGGACGTTTTAAAATGACCCACCTGCAGTGTCTCACGGCGCGAGATAAGGCTCTCACGGCGCGAAAATTACTTCAGAGCACGATTTTTCAACTTTTCACAAGCCTCACGACGCGATGGATGTCCCTCACGACGCGAGAGGCATCAGGAAGCACTAAAAATGGGTTTTTAACCTCAAATCGACCAACCAAACATCAAAATCAAAGCTCCAAACTTTAACACAACATATTTCTAGTAAAACTAAGCATAAAAATCAGTTTCTTTTCACAACCCACTTTCAAAATCATAAACCCCTCTTTTGAAACCCTAATTTAACTATATTTAACAAAATCCCAAATGATTTGACCAAGTGTTGTGAAATCTAGCTACCAAGACTTAATACAACATGAGATAAGTATGTAGGAAGTAAATTTGTATACCAAAAGTTACCTTGTGCTTAAAATCTAAAAATGAAACAAGAAGGAGGATGAACACTTGTTCTATGCAAATCTTTGAAGATTATTATTAATATTACTAAGTTTATTAGTTAGTTTCCTTACTCACTTGATTATTAATCCAAAAATTTGAAGAAGAAAAAGAGTAAGAATATGATGATCTTGGATTCTAGAGAGAAGGCGGAGAAAGGGAGTGTAGAGAGGATGGAGTGTAAAATGAGAGAAAGAAAGGGTGGGAGGGAGGTTTTGTTCCCCTCTGGCTCTCGCGGCTCCTCGGCTTCTCCCAAGAATCGATTCGTTTAGTTAAAACTTTTAACCCGAGACTCGTTCAAATACTTTGAAGACATATTATTATCTATCTCGAAATTACGTATCTGATGACTATTCATACGTCTACCTTTTCACTACAAAAGTTTACTTTATCAAAGTTTGACTCGTTTCAAAACTACTAGTCCCGTAATATTGACCGGTCAAAACGGCGGGTGTTACATCATTCCCCAGTTAAAATAATTTCGTCCTCGAAATTACCACGATTCTCACTCTCAACAAGGTTCAAATCCCCTTAATGTATTCACACTCATCATTTGAAACACATGGCCACGTTTAGTATCACGAGACAGTCTAGGTTCCTACTCACATGTCGTTCACAACCAAATCGTTTTGCCTCACGCACGCCATGGTTGATTCCCCAGTAAAAAGGGAATCTTCTCGGACCGAGATCTTACTTTGACTCCTTGGGGAATTCCGCAGTTAAAAGAATTCCCCTTCATTTCCGAACTTTATTACTTTACTAATCTGATTCGTATGACTAAAATGTTTACGTATACTCTTGTCATTATTCACTAGTTTTTAAGTTTTTGTTCGTTGTTAGACGTTATCACATTGTTTTGTTCAAACGAGGAATTTTAACGGTTATATCTGTCACTCTCAACTTAACATTCGCACACTTTATAAGTTAAAACCGATTCTCATATAGAATCGAAAATCCTCAAGCTTTTGGGGAAAAAAATGTAGTTAATAAAAATCTTTTTATAAGCCACCTTTTGTTACATAATTGGATTTTGAAAATCGCTAAAGACATCTACCAAGAATTCCTTGGTCTTTTCATTTAAAAATTTTCACATATGTCTCAAAAACCCCTCACTATTGTATTAGCAAAAATTCATATGATTATAGGAGCTGTATTATGTAACAAGTTTTTAGTTTATAACTCGTTAGATTATTAAAACTGGGTGACGTCGTACGCATTCATACCAAGTGTTAGAATCTTTTGCCATGATTAATCGATCTCCGGGTTATAATTTCATTTTCTCAAACGAGTTTATTGTCAACTTCAGGTATTTCATCATAATTTTTTTTCCATGCATATCGCGGTTAAAGTCTTGCCCACTCGGATTAACATTAAGTGCGATTAGTTGTAAACAAGTAACACTTATTATGACGATTTGACATATAGCCAGCGCACTCGTGATGTGTTTCACCCATTGGTTGGCGGCTCATTCGCTGAAACCACACGTTTGCTCCCATTCTAGCTATCCATCTGACAATGGGAGGGATCCTATTCACGACATCCAATCCAGAAGGCACCTTCATTTGCGCGATATATACAACGATATAGCGATCCGTTTAAGGTCGAGAAGATTTGAGAATCGCACACTCTAATTAAGTACTCATCTTCTCACATCTCGCGTGTGACTCACACTATGGCACTCACTTTGCTCATTGTTCCCATGTTTATGAACTCTCGGTTCCGCATTAAGCTAAGTGTTCAATTAGATCAACTTTACCAATCGTATATGTGTATATATATATCACCCAATATCGTTTACACTTCAACTCCATTTCTACGACGTTCGTGTTTGCGCAATTTTACGTGTAGGGTAGACTTTTGAATTTCAATTTATTTGTTCAACCCTATGGTTAGCCTAATCAAAGTCGTTCCTTCTCACTCAGTAAAGTTTATAGTTGTATAACGGCTTAAAATAAAATCATTATGTCCCGTTGTCGCCATCGATATTGACTCCACGGTTAACTCCATTGTTATGCATTTATTCTTATCAACCCATCTTAATTAACTCAAGCGTTGTCCTAAGGTTTAATCTTAAGGGCGTATAATATAACGAGGTTCTTGTAATCATAATACAACTATGCTCATAATCTCTACGTCACTGACTAAGTCATAAAGTGAACAAGTGGGGAGAATAACTTAACCAAGAAATTTTCAATCGCCATTCCAAATTATATATGTAGTTGCTCACGAAACCATTTACATCTATGCTTGCATCTTCAATTTCTAACCATCTATTCAACGAGCAAGTTAGGCAACATGACCAGGATGTATTTAAGCAATTAGGCTAGCATGACAGCCTATACACACAATTTCCCAAGATGCCAACTACCTTTACGCATGCATTATCAAGTCCTAACGATTTATTCCACCAAATTAGTTGGGAAACAAAATTCAAGCATATTCAACAATTAGAATATCATGGCAACCATACTTGCTCTACCGCATATCCTAACAATTCATCCACATAACGAAGTTAGGAGATAAGATTTTGCATGTTCTATCAATTAATCCCGCATACCAAGTCATACATACGATCTCTCATACGTTAGGTACATCTATGCATGAATTATCAATCATTACCGACTCGTTCTTATTAGCAAGGTAAGAAATAAGGTTTTGGGCATACTCGGATTATTAAACATGTCTACCACTATTATTCATAGAATTGTCCATCGAGTAAATATTTACACATGTATCACCGTATTCGCTTATCTCATGTGTACAGTTTAGCTTAACAACATAATTTATACATGCTAAGACTATCAAACTAGTACACCAATCCATTCATGCAAGTGCTCACCGATTAACACACCTACACGTGCATTTCCTATTTCCGTTATATCATGCATATAATCACGCTTAACAACATAGTTTCTCATATTCGTGCAATAAAACTAGTGTGCTAAGTCCATTCATATAATTCTTTGTCGATTAATACATTATTTTACGCATGCATCACCAAATATCTTATATCTTGCATACAACCAAGTTTAACAACGTCTCATAAATGTTCAAGTTCACATACTGTTAAAACAAAACATCCTCATTGTTCACCCTAATGTCAACACGAGTCCAAGTCATGGACGTACAGACAATTCAACACCAAATTCCTCAACAACTAAACAATTCTAATTGCACATAAAACATTTAAAACAACATGTCATTCTACCACCGAATTCCAACCATAATAATAGCCTTAAAGTTTATGACCCGGGGATTAGTCTCACAATTGCTCTCATGTTAGTCGCACTAGTAGTTAGTGCTTTCATGCCAACACACTACACATGTTCAATGTCTTTACACTAAGGCCAATATACTAATGTTCTCAAGTAACCATTATCTATCATGCCAAGTTCACAACAATCGTCCATCATCAGAACCAAGTACTCATATCCAACACATTTCACAACATAAACATACAAGAAACAAGCGATTTAAAGTATAGTCTGAATCCGATATGCTCTAGTTATTGATTGGGTTTGTATACAGGTGATACCATCGGCTTTCCCTCCACCCAATCAACACCCATTAAGCATACCGGTTACCTACTATACTCTAAGCCAAGCATGTGCAATCCGTGATGCCATTAACTTGCATATACCACTGGGTGACCGTAAAACCATTGATCAGGCGGTTTTAGGGTTGCCACACTGTTATACTACGTTAATGTCATAACTTCACTTTGCCCTAATTCACCAAACTATCATCAAACAATAGCAACAATCCACTTCATCTCATCAACAATAAACAAAACACATTGTAGTCGTCACAAACAACATATTGTCCAATCATTCTCACATTGTCACATAAATGATCCTGTCTACGAACTCCCAATGTACACTTTCAGGGTTTCAAACAATTCACGTTGTACACAAAATTCCTAATCATGCATGCTATATGAAGAGTTTTACTTAAGCCGTAGTCTAGGTCAATCCACCTAATTCTCTACGACCATGCATGGGCCACCATTCTGTAACACCCCAAGCTAGGCAAGGAATATTACGGAAAAGATATAGCATTAGCATGGAATTATCGTAGAACATGAACTATATGAATAAAAAGGGATTCGGTGAATCCAACATCAACAATCAAGTACAAAATGCATAATATGAGGCAAATGAATCCTGGATCCATGTAAGTCCGAGCCAAAGTCCTAGCACAAGCATCAATCAACCATCACGTCTTGGATTCACATGATTACCTGAAAAGTGTACTAAACAAGGTCAACACTAGGTTGGTGAGTTCGTAGTAATGGATCACAAGGAACCATCGTCAAATAATCACAATATGAACAAGATAAGGCAAGTAATAACTCACATGTAGCCCTTATACAACCATGACACGTAATATAGGTTTGCTCCTAGCAAAACCTCGTCACACACAAGTAATCATATAAGTAACTATACAAGATAGTTAGAAAACGTATAATAAACATGCTCAAGTGATATCAATAGCAAGAAGTGTACCAAATGTGCGTCAATGTCAAGAAATGTACCAAATGCATGTCAATGTCAAGGAATGTACCAAATGCATGCCAATGTCAAGAAAGGTACCAAATGCATGTCCATGTCAAAGAAATATGTGTATGTATCAATGTCATAAAGTATATCATATGTGTGACAACCATGTCAACAATGCAACGATACTCACATGTCATCACCATGACCAATGTGGCATCTCAAAATCATCGAGATATATATGTCTATATACTCGGATGTCCATGTTCGTTTCATCAATGCAACGATACTCATGATGTCGTCGACCCGACCATCATGGCATCTCAAAATCATCAAGTATATACATCTATATACTTGGGTGTCCATGTACGTGTCTCGTGTATGTATAACAATACGTATGTGTCCGTCTCAATCACAAGTCCATATGTCCAACAACTCAACCAATGCAACAAGTACATACACTTCATACGACTCTACAATCAAGGAATCATAGATGCTTATATATAGGGTCACCCGTAGCCTTCCCACCACATCTATAACTCTTTGAAGGCATCGTCCTCTTCTATGTATGCACTACTATCCTAATAACAACATATAATCATAATCGAATGCACCATCAATCAAACAATCAATCAATCACTGTCACAAACAAGGCATGTCATCCAACTCAATCACAATGTCCACCAAGGCTCAACAAATCAACACGAACATACACTTTAGAAACGATACTACCATCGAGGGTGTCATAGACGCTTATATATAGGGTCACCCAGCCTTCCCACCACGTCCATAACACTTCGATGGCATTACCGTTCACCATGTATGCCTTACCAAGTTCAATCCACAATTCATATCGAATATCAAATGCATAATCCATCAATTAAACAATATCATCAACCAAGACAATAATGCGTATGCGCAATCAATCAATGTCATCAATCAAGACAATCAACATAGGCGAAATCAATCAATGTCATCAGTTAAGACAATCAACGTGTGCACAATCAAACCACATCATCAATCAAGGCAAACATATAATGCACAATCAAACAAAGTCAACACACAAAACTTGTACACTTTCCAGCCCGAATCTCTATTGAGTAGGGAGCTACAGAACTCACCTTAATTAAGCAACAACAAGTTAGTATCAAGCTATGTAGGTCCAATGATTGTCAAATGTCCACAATAGCCGAAACCTATCATACACGTATCACATTAATCATAATGCATCTCAAGAGGTAAGGTCCTATGACTATTGACCTAATCTTACTATAAATGCTTTATTATGTCCATATTATAAGGTTTTGATCCATCCAAGGTGGAATCGTTACATTTTGTTTCACAATGACTCACCGGGACTTGACCACTGTTCTTTCATCTAAACTTTTGATTTGTTAAAATTAGGTTTTGGACACAGACAACTAAACCATTGGAAAGTAGACTCATTTACTCTCCCGCGGCCGCTTGAATCATCGAAAACGGACTTACGGTTTAAAAGTTATGGACGTTTTAAAATGACCCACCTGCAGTGTCTCACAGCGCGAGAGAAGGCTCTCACGGCGCGAAAATTACTTCATAGCACGATTTTTCAACTTTTCACAAGCCTCACGACGCGATGGATGTCCCTCACGACGCGAGAGGCATCAGGAAGCACTAAAAATGGGTTTTTAACCTCAAATCGACCAACCAAACGTCAAAATCAAAGCTCCAAACTTTAACACAACATATTTTTAGTAAAACTAAGCATAAAAATCAGTTTCTTTTCACAACCCACTTTCAAAATCATAAATGTAACACCCCACCAATGGCGGAAACGTGAGATGCAACTGAAACGAGTGCAAATGGATATTACTCAGAGAAACTATATGATGTTCATTTAACACAACAAACTGTCATACACGAGTCAAAATACAACATACAAATCCCATAAAAGGGAAACAAACCGAGGCATCGTGCCCGAGTCTAAAGATCTAGAATGTAATCAAGTGATCCTTAGGTCCATCTATAGGCATCAACTCCTAGCTTGCAAGCGATTTCTCTTATACATGAAAAGATAATCAAAAATGTCAACACTAGGTTGGTGAGTTTACGATCAACGATTTACAACAACGAACATAAATGATTATATAACCTCGATACGAACATAAAACGATCATACAACCTTGATTCCTTGATTTGATCATAAAACGATCATATAATCTTGATTCGATCAATACACGATCATATAACAAACATATAACCTTATTAGGTCATAACGATCATGAACGAACTTGTAACCTTGGTTTAATAACCAAACAATCATATATCGAACTTGTAACCTTGGTTAAATAACCAAACGATCATATATAACGAGCATAACGAAACATAACGATCACAACGAACATATAACCTTCATTTGGTTATAACGAACATAAACGAATAACGATCATAAAACGTACATAACGATCATAACGAACATATAACCTTGAAACCTTGATTTGGATCATTAAATGATCACATAATTTGGATCGATAAACGATCACAAAACCTTGAAACCTTGATTTGGATCATTAAATGATCACATAACCTTGATACAACACAACATAATACAATCAATATGCCCTCAAAGTATTGGCAGGGTATGTATACAGGGTGTACCAGCGGCTAACCCTCCACCCAACCAACACCCATCGAGCATACCAAAAACCTACCTAACTCTAATCATATACACACATCAAATGTCATATTTCACATCAAAAGATCATTCTAGTATAGGCTACAACAATCTTATACGTTCAACTACATCCACATCATTATCAATCACGTTACATGACTACCTATGATATGTTCTAACACAAAGACGTATACACGTAGAATTAACATAAGCTAAATCTACGACATATACACATAAACACATAGCGAGTATCTTTCCACCCCCAAAGCATACAACATATAGTAGGGGCTACGAAACTCACCTGAGACGAGCAACTATAATCTCCAAAGATTGATGAGCGCAAATACAACCTCAACGATGATCACGACCTATTACATAACATCAATTCGTCACACGGTACCCCAATGTAAGGTCTAGCCTTATATACTATGTCACATTCCGAAAAGATATTTTAGAAGTGACTCAAGAACGTTTAAATGTCAAAGGAAGAGTTTTGGTTAAATACGGTTCAATTAGGGATGTGCAAATGGCCCGACCCGGCCCGACCCGCGAAAACCCGGCCCGACCCGCGACCCGTAAGTGCATGAAAATCGGAACCGTGACCCGGCCCGTGATGGTTTGCGGTTCGGGTCGGGCGGTTTACGGGTTTCCTTCACCTTTTTTCGGTTTTTGGCTTGACCCAGCCCGGCACAACCCGTGACCCAAAAATGCAACAAAAGCGTGACCCGTGACCCGGCCCGTTATCCCTTCGGGTGGGTCGGGCCGGGCCGGTTCCGGGTCGGGGTCACGGGTTTCGGTCCAAATGCTCATCCCTAGGTTCAATGACTTAGCACCCGAAATTTGACATGAAAATCAAAGTGTTTGGAATTGAGTTTTAACAATTTTGTTGACTCTATAATGATGATATAAGACTAATAAACAAGCTTTGGATAATTGAAAGTCGACCGATAACCGAAAGAAAACGCCAAGGAGAAAACAGGAATTGGCGGATGATCTGGCGGATGATGTGATGAACACGGATCATCCTCCAATTCATGAACATCATCCGCAGATTACGAAGAACAAGAAAACGGGTTTTGACCTAAAAATCGACAACCTTAGAAGCCAATCGGT
>CM067171.1:30872029-30897029 GCA_034093135.1 Erigeron breviscapus
GGCTCCACTGAGATGAAAGAGTTGATGACGCAACTTCAAGAGTTACTTGACAAGGGTTTTATACAACCTAGTTCCTCGCCTTCGGGAGCTCCGGTTTTATTTGTAAAGAAGAAAGATGGTTCAATGCGCATGTGTATAGACTACCGTGAGTTGAATAAACGAACGGTTAAGAACAAGTATCCTCTTCCGCGTATTGATGATCTTTTTGATCAACTACATGGTGCTTCATACTTTTCTAAGATAGATTTGCGGTCCGGTTATCACCAATTGAAGGTTAACAAGGAGGATGTTTCAAAAATAGCTTTTCGTACACGATATGGACATTATGAATTCTTAGTCATGCCTTTTGGTTTGACAAATGCTCCAGCTGCCTTTATGGATCTTATGAATCGTGTTTGTCGTCCATTCTTAGACCATTTTGTGATTGTTTTTATAGATGATATTCTAATTTATTCTAAGTCTGAAGCCGAGCATCGAGAACACTTAAGGGCTGTCCTTGAAGTCCTTAGAGAAAAGAAGTTATATGCAAAGTTCTCTAAATGTGAGTTTTGGCTTAGAGAAGTTCAGTTTCTTGGACATGTCATTTCTTCCGAAGGAATTAAAGTTGATCCCTCAAAGATTGAAGCTGTTTCTAAGTGGGAGCAGGCAAAGACTCCCACGGAGATCAAGAGTTTTCTTGGTTTAGCTGGCTATTATCGAAGGTTTATACAAGATTTTTCTCGTATAGCTAAGCCAATGACCGAATTGACGAAGAAAGGAGTGAAGTTTGTGTGGTCAGAAGCTCAAGAGAAGGCTTTTCAAACGTTGAAGACGAAGTTATGTGAAGCTCCTATCCTTGCCTTACCCGAAGGTACGGATGATCTTTTTGTTTATAGTGATGTATCCATTACGGGTTTGGGTTGTGTTCTTATGCATAGGGATAAGGTTATCGCCTATGCTTCACGCCAATTGAAGCCACATGAAAAGAACTACCCGACCCATGATCTTGAGTTAGCGGCGGTGGTGTTTGCTTTGAAATTATGGAGACACTACCTATATGGCACTAAGTGTACCTTGTACACCGACCATAAGAGTTTACAATATGTGTTTACTCAGAAAGAAATGAATGTGAGTCAAAGGAGATGGATGGAATTGTTGAAAGACTATGATTGTGAAATCAAATACCATCCCGGTAAAGCCAATGTAGTGGCTGATGCATTAAGTAGGAAAGTGCAGAATTTTTCATGTAGATTGATGAGCATGGTTGTACAAGCGAAGTCGGGATTACTTGATCGTATCAAGGAGGCTCAAGTTAAAGCGTTATTGAAGGATAACATCGACAAAGAAAGTATTGGAAAGAAGAAAAGATTAGTGATGGAGACGAATAGCCGTGGATTTCGGACTTATAAGGGTCGAATTTGGGTGCCATTACTTGAAGGTAACCGAGAACTGATACTTGAAGAAGCTCATAGGTCAAGGTATTCAGTTCATCCCGGTGCTACAAAGATGTATGCAGATTTGAAGCCCATATATTGGTGGCCTAATATTAAAGGAGAGGTAGCACATTTTGTGGAAAGATGTTTGACTTGTGCACGGGTTAAAGCAGATCACAAAAAAGCCATATGGAATGTTGCATCAATGGAGATTCCCGAATGGAAATGGGATCATATAACTATGGATTTTGTGACCAAGTTACCTAGAACTCCAAAGGGTAATGATATGGTTTGGGTTATTGTGGATAGATTGACGAAGAGTGCTCATTTCTTGGCAACCCGCCAGGATGTGCCATTGACTAAGATGGCAAAGATGTACATAGATGAAGTTGTCTCAATGCATGGTGTTCCTTTATCTATTGTTTCAGATCGAGACACGAGATTTGTATCTAGTTTTTGGAAGGGACTTCAGAAAGCCCTTGGTACGAGAGTGAACTTGAGCACAGCCTATCATCCTCAAACCGATGGGCAAAGTGAAAGGACGATACAAACATTGGAGGATATGTTGAGGGCTTGTGTATTGGAGTATGGTGGAGCATGGGACGACCATTTGAAGATGATTGAGTTTGCTTATAATAATAGCTACCACGCAAGCATTGGAATGCCACCATTTGAAATGCTTTATGGTAGAAAGTGTAGGACTCCAAGTTGTTGGATGGAGCCCGGTGAAAAGCAAATTACAGGTCCTGAAATTGTAGAGATCACAGCGGAGAAAGTTAATGTAGCTAAAGAAGCTCTTCGTGTGGCAAGAGAAAGACAGAAAACTTATGCCGACAAGAAAAGAAGGCCGGTTGAGTTTGAAGTTGGTGACATGGTGATGCTGAAAGTATCCCCATGGAAAGGAGTCATTCGTTTTGGAAAGAAAGGTAAGTTGAGTCCAAGATTTATTGGACCATTTAAAGTTGAAACGTATTAAAGATGTGGCATATCAGTTGGAATTACCTCCAGAATTGGATGGAATTCACACCACATTTCATGTATCCTATTTGAGGAAATGTTTAGCCGAGGAGTCAAGTGTGATTCCTATCGAAGATGTGAGCATTGATCCAAGTAAAAGGATGATTAAGGAACCAATAACGATACTTGGAAGGAAGCAAAAGAAGCTACACAGGAAGATGATTGACCTTGTGTTGATCAAGTGAAAGCACAACCACGGAGAAAGTCTCACTTGGGAAACCGAGTCGGTGATGAAAGAGAAGTATCCAGAGTTGTTCTTTTCTGATGAGATTCCGGGGACGGAATACTCTTAAGGGGAGGTAATTGTAACATCCCAATCCTTTTATTTAACGGTTGACTAGAGTCGTTAAGTCAACATAACGTGTCGTTAAGTCGTCGATAGATTTTATGCTTATATGTAGTTAATGTGTTATGCGTGTGGGACTTGAATGTCTTATTGATTGATGTAGTAATGTGTTAAGATGTAGTTAAATGCCTTTTTGAGGTGTTCAAAGTGTTTAATGAGTTGTATATAGTCCATAGAGGTGTTTTGGGCAAGAAATATGACTTTATGAAGCTTAGGAACCAATTTTGATATGGTGTGAAAGTCAAAAACGGGTTTAGGGTCTTGGAGGGAGTCATTAGTTCATCATTGCAGAAATATTACTTTTCTCTCAAGCCCCAGCCACCCCTTTGATCCCGTATCAAAATTCTAAGCCGAAAATCCTTCAAACATGTGATTTAGGAGTGATTGATCGAGTATTTTGCATCCCCATTGTGATCTTCAGGTAATAGAGGTATATTGATTTTGATTTTATGTCTTTTTGATCATATGAGTCATTAGAAATCAGATCTAGACCATTGGAGGGTCAATTGATGTCGAAATAACGTTTGTTTTAATAATGCAAATCATGAGTGGTTTAATAAAGGAGTTATTTGCATTATAATGGTTTGAAAATGAAGGATTTTGATGTATGAAAGTCATGTATTTGATTTGGAGTCGTTTGGATCTGGTTTGGGGTGTAATCGATCGAACTTGTGCAGAATCGGGGCTAGTTGCGGCGCAACTGGCAGTTGCGGCGCAACCAGTTTCCAGAGACTAAGTTGCGGCGCAACTGAAGGTTTGAACTGCGGCGCAACATGTAGGTTGCGGCGCAACTGTAATACAGACAGTTAAGTTGCGGCGCAACGTGGTATGTTGCGGCGCAACAGTGTCAGTTTCGAAATGAGTTTAACTTTTGAACCTCCAATGTGTAGTCATTGTCGTGGGTCTTGTTTGTAGGTGTTGAGGTCTGAGATATGACCTTAATAACGTGAGTATTAGCGTGTCTAATGGTCGTTTACTATATATAGGTAGACGAGACTAGTTGCTTGCACGGTAACGTAGTTGCCTATTGTCGTGCGCTTCTTTGAGGTAAGATACACTACTTTTGTCACGCTGAGGGTTCAACAAACGATGGTTTCATAATTATAACTTCCTAATTGGTAACGTATGTTGTTTATGGGTATATGGGTTACATGGGAGGTAATATGGGTTATGTAGTTGACCTTTGAGACCTGAAATGCAGTCCCTCATGATATGTAATGTAGTGCATGTTATGATATGACGTAGGATGTAGTGCTATGTATGAAGTATAATGTAATGTTATGATATGCAGTAACTTGTGATGTTATGAGATGCAGTATATGTTGTTATTGATTGATGTTGTGCATGTTGTATGGCTTGCTCATCTAGTTCACTAGACTTGCTAAGTTGCCATGTCACGTGCACGTTTAAGGGCCCAAAACGTAAAGCAGTTAACGTAGTAAATGTTTAGGTAATGTAGTCACCTAAACTAAATAATGCAGGATCGAGCTCGTTAAACTTTGATGCAGGAAAGTGTTAAGCTTAACCCGTACTTGCCCTAGCCCGGCTAAGTGCGTTGACGTAGGTTGCTTGGGTGGCTTCTTGCAACATGGTCATTGAGATGCAGTTGAGTAATACGAGGGATCTGACCCGCCCTCATTTGTCTTGTATATACGGATTACTCGGGGATTGGCTTGCCATTCCTTAACGACGTTTGATGTTCAACTGAATGGTTGTCATATAGTCGGGTGTAACTTATGTTACACATTGACGCAGTTAAAATGTAGTAAAGCAGTTAAAACGTAGTAAAGCAGATAATGTAGAAAGCAGTTATGTGGTTATATGTGTGTAAGACGAAGTAAAGCAGGATAGGTACATTTAGGGTGGTTCATCCTAATATGAAGTATTGTGTATTTGATGCGTGTTGTGCCTTAATGAAGTATTTAAATCCATAATGTTTGAAATGGACAAATGTTTTATAACTTGAGTGTTATCTTTGAAATCCATCATCATATGGTAAACGACCCAACATGTATATAAAGTTATGCAAGAGTACTCACCTCCTTCGCGACCACAAATCAACAATCAACAAAACCGCAATACACAATATGTATGCTTCAACCTAGCAATGATTCACAAATACATAGAATATCATTAATCACATACAAGGTCACTTAGCCACAATCAATAGCATCTTAGCACCAAACCCATCTTTTACAATCTCATATTGCTCTTGGTTTGATTTGCAAAACATGAATCTCTTATCATAATGTCAAACTCACTTTCATAACAAAATTACCATTTTCATATTTGACCAAGCTGACTTCAAACAAGCATAACTTTGGTTCTACTTAGTATTTTTACGTGATTCCAGTGGCCAAATTTAGAAGACATATATATCTACATTTTATCTTTAGTGACCAACATGTGAATTGTCCTTCAAAAGTGACTTCTTCTCGTTTTAAAAACCAATATTGTTGATGTTCTTGCTGACAAAACAGATTTGACCTTACTGACTTCAAATAATCATAACTTGAGTTCTACACCATATATGACCTCATTCCAGTGGCCACTACAAGCTAACACATATAGCTACGTTTTATCTTCAATGACCAACACAAGATTTGACCCGTATAAGTGTGTTTTACTCGTTTCAAAAACAGACACAGAATCGTTTCTTACTGAAAATTCAGAATGACCACACTGACTTCAAAAATTCATAACTCGAGTTCTACTCCCCTTTTTAACCATTCCAGTGGCCACTTCGAGATGACACTTAAACCTACATTTTCTTTTTAGGAATCAACAAGTGAATAATCTGATACAGGGACGTTTTACTCGTTGCAAAATCAGAGGCATAATCTGTCAAATTTTGTTCTCACTAACATTCATCAAAATCTATCATGCAACCCAACTAGAAACCCCTAATTTGGTTAAATTTCAAGAACCCTAACTTTTATTATAGCAATTAACTCAATATAAAGAAAACCCCCAATTTCCCAAATATAATTAGTTACATGAACCCTAATTCTTGAAATTAAAATCAAACTAGGTTAAAAGAAATTATTACCTTCAAGATTAAGAATTGGAATTACAAAGTTTTCTTCCTTCCTCCTATGAAGATGTCGACACACACACAACACCCACAATTCTCCCCCTTGAAATTCCTTAATTGAGGATTATGATTATTGTTATTATGTTAGTTTCTTGAAGGATTTAATTTAGTTAGAAAGAAATAAGAATCATTCACACAAGAAATTTTTGAGAAAGAGGAAGAATCAAGGTGATGGTAATGCAAGTGGTGGAGTTGTGAATCATCAAAGAAGAAATGGCCTGGTCTTTCTGTGAGTCCCTTAAGTTCGATGGTTAACCAGGAAAGTGCAAAATACAACAAGTCTAATAAGCACTAGATAGGACTAGTATTACTTTAATATAAATGCAAGTATATAAATAAAGTAATACAAGACTTAAAGCAATAAACAAATAAAGTGGAACATTATGTATTCTTCATGGGTATTTTATTTATGATGTTAAATAAAACACAAGGTTGTTGCGGAATCAAGATAATACAATTAAGTATGTATCCTAACAACCTATGAGTTACAAATGATCTATATTTGTCAAATAACTCTTTAGGATCGAGATACTTAAAGTTGTGAAGTATCCCTGTTTAAGATCGAGAGTATTTGGACAAATTCACTTCAATGCAAAATGAATGCTTAAAAAGTATTTTTGTCAAGGAAATGACTTTGTATTTATAGGCAACAAAATTCACCAGTGAATTTTATGCCGTACAAATATGGTTGCATACATTTAATGATCCGACAAGAACATTAAATGTATTGGATAAGGAATAAGGATAAAGTCACATCAAATGACTTTGTATCCTTTTATCCAACCACCTTTATACACGTATACTTTGGTAAAGAACAAATGGATTGTTCTTTGGAAAGTGTGTAAAGGCAAAAGTGAATCCTTGATATCAGTGTTCAGACTTGTAAGGTCTAGAACACTGACAATCCTCCAGTGTACAGATCTGGTAAGACTTTCCAGTGGACTCCGCCATTTGTTAAGTCTTCTTTCTTCAGACTTCAGTAGAGTTGATCTGGACTGGGGTGATGTCCAGTGAGCTCATCTGGAGAATACTCCAGATTTCCTATACAAGTATTTGCTCACTGGTCTTCAATTATTTCTGGACAAATCTTCAGAGGGACTCCAGATTCCAAGTCTGGAGTAGGTCCAGTAGAACACGATTCTGGTCAGATCTTCAGTGAGGCTCCAGTAGTCGCGTCTGGAGCGAGTCCAGTAAATCTGGACTAAATCTGGACCTAACAAATTCCCCTATTTGTTTAGAAATAATGCAAGTGTTTTCAAGCTTGAATCTATACATTTTGTATGCTTGAAAAAACACAAGTTTCGATTTGTCTAAAAAAAATCTAAGTTACTGGAAAACACTTTATAGATCATGAGTGTTTTCAGTTTCATCAATTAAGTTCTAACTTAGACTAAATCTGGTCATTTACTTATAAAAATAAAAAATTGCAACTATTATTACATTCATCAACTGATAAATAGTATACAATTTTCATAAGACAATTATTTACAATAAGTAAACAATAAGAGTTAGGCCCTTCTTTTCGATGTCCTTTCTGGAGCATCTTCAGTAGCCTTTCTCTTTGGTGATGGAGAAGATGGTAATGAATCTGGTGATCTTATGCCCAATGCAACTTCCATCTGTTGCTTTCTTCCCCATACCTTCTCAATCCTTTTCAGAAATGCCTTAACATCAGTCGACACATCTGTCTTCCCCTTGAATGTTAGAGCAATTTCCCTAAGTTCACTCCATCCAAAAGCTTGGAACTGAAGTACTTCTCCTCTCATCAGTGAAGTTTCCCTCCCTGGTCAACTTTACCTCAAACTTAGACATGCCTTCATGATCTTCAGCCAACTTGATTTCAGCACCAGTGATCCTTCTTATCATCAGCCCTGAAGTTCAACATTTCATTGTATTTTTCTTTCAGCTTGGCTTGCTGGATCAAAGCTTCAGTATCCTTGGACACTCTCCTTTGCTCTACAGCAGTTTGGAGTTCTTGACGATTTATTCTTCGAGAAGTGTCCAGGGGAATAAAGTACTTACATCAGCATCTCTGATTGCTTTGATCTGTCTGGCAGTCAACTTTGGTAAACCAGTAAGTCTCTCTCTGTACTCTATCTCCAGAGCACCAGCATTCTTTCTTATCTTTTTCTGGAGACTTACCAGTTCAGCTTTTCTCTGTCTGATGAGTTCTGGTACACTCACGCCATAAATAATTGAATCATATACCTGTTCTTCTTCAGCGTAGAATGAGCGTACATGAACATCATCTAATGCATTTAGGCATTGATGAACTCTGGGGTCATCCTTCATCCTTTTAAAAACTTCAATATTAATGCCTAACCTTCCAGCATTGTAGGAGTCCAGAGTACCCATTGTTGCCATCTCCCTTTGATGGGCCAGCAGTTCATCCTTTTGATTTCTTTTAAAAATCTCTATCATTATGCATTCCTACTCTAACTTCCTTGAAGTTTCATTATCAACATCTTCAATCTTGCTTTTCCTCTTCACCAGATACAACCTTTTCTTTTCCTTTAACTGCCTTCAGTGTAGGAATATCTGGGAAGGTTTCAAACTGGGGCTCACTGGCTTCAGTACCAGCAGCCTCTTCAGTAAGCCCGGCTTCAGTGCCATATGCTCTTTGTGTTTCAGTAAGCCCGACTCAGTGCCATATGCTCTTTGTGTTTGGTCACCAGACAACTCTTCCCCCTTGGAACGATCTCTAGTTCTTGACTTGAGATCATTCCACATTTGTTCAAGCATAAGTCTGTCCAGTGGACCAAAAGATGTACCTTCTACTGGAGTTGTTTCAGACACAACTTTCTTTAGTGCCTGTACTTCCTTCTGAACATTTGCAACAGCTTTAGGCAAGTGTTTTGGAAACTTCTCATCCAGTAGCTTTTCTACTTGGGGTAACACCCCATCATAAATGCTATGAAGAACAGTCCCGGAAACTTCTTCACATAATTCTTTCAACATGTTGTTTCTGAACTGCCTTGTACATTCATTACTTAGAGTACTAACAACTGCACTCTGGTCCAGTGTGGGCCTACTCTCCAGAGAGCTTACCCTGAAAACCAAATTCTGAACATCTTCTTTCAGACCTGCCAGTTCGCCAGTGATTGCAGTCTGAACAGAAGTAACCAACCTATTCTCTAATCCTTGGACTGCCACCTTGATCTTTTCAGTGTTGGTGTTTGTGGCCAGTACCAGTTCATCAAGCTTCTCATAAACCAGCTTCTCATTCCCAGCGAAGACATTCATCTATGAAGCAAGGTTATTTGAAAGTAAAGATTTGAAGTCTGAAATAACCTGAGATGAAGTCTGGAGTGATCTCTCCAGGTCCGCCACCTTACTTAAAAGGCCTTGGACCTCGGTTGAAGAAGAAGTGGAGAGACTAGTGGGAGGTTCAAGAGTGGAGGGTAATCTGGTCATTAGAGGAACTTGTGCCCAGTCCTCTTCAGTTGCAGCTTCAGACGTTGCAATTGGTGACTCCGGCGCACGAGGAGGAGGTTGAGATTCTGAAGGTTGAATGGTTGCTGGAGTGAAGTATTGGGTGTTTTCTGGAATTGAAGGTGGTGGTGGTGGTGGCATGTTGGGCATTTCTGGTGTATGTGTTGGCATTTCTGGTAGATTTTCTTCTTCTTGTACATCTTCACCCAGAAAGTTCAAGTTCACATCAAAGCCTTCAGACATTGGAGATTCAACAACATCCCATTCTTGAGCAATCCCAACTGTATGTTCACCAGACTGTTCACCAGTCTCTACATTTACCTGTTCACCAACCTCAACATTCAAGTCCAGTGGAGCCTCTTGCTCACCAGAAGCATGTTCATCAGTCTGAACATCTTCAACAACTTCTTCAACAACCTGGGTAACATGTTCAGCTTGTTCATCAGTTTCTTGCCCAACAACCTCTTCAGATTCAAAGATTGGTGACCCATCCAGATTCATAACATCACCTGGATGTTCTTTGTGTTTTAGTAAGCCCGACTCAGTGCCATATGCTCTTTGTGTTTGGTCACCAGACAACTCTTCCCCCTTGGAACGATCTCTAGTTCTTGACTTGAGATCATTCCACATTTGTTCAAGCATAAGTCTGTCCAGTGGACCAAAAGATGTACCTTCTACTGGAGTTGTTTCAGACACAACTTTCTTTAGTGCCTGTACTTCCTTCTGAACATTTGCAACAGCTTTAGGCAAGTGTTTTGGAAACTTCTCATCCAGTAGCTTTTCTACTTGGGGTAACACCCCATCATAAATGCTATGAAGAACAGTCCCGGAAACTTCTTCACATAATTCTTTCAACATGTTGTTTCTGAACTGCCTTGTACATTCATTACTTAGAGTACTAACAACTGCACTCTGGTCCAGTGTGGGCCTACTCTCCAGAGAGCTTACCCTGAAAACCAAATTCTGAACATCTTCTTTCAGACCTGCCAGTTCGCCAGTGACTGCAGTCTGAACAGAAGTAACCAACCTATTCTCTAATCCTTGGACTGCCACCTTGATCTTTTCAGTGTTGGTGTTTGTGGCCAGTACCAGTTCATCAAGCTTCTCATAAACTAGCTTCTCATTCCCAGCGAAGACATTCATCTCTGAAGCAAGGTTATTTGAAAGTAAAGATTTGAAGTCTGAAATAACCTGAGATGAAGTCTGGAGTGATCTCTCCAGATCCGCCACCTTACTTAAAAGGCCTTGGACCTCGGTTGAAGAAGAAGTGGAGAGACTAGTGGGAGGTTCAAGAGTTGAGGGTAATCTGGTCATTAGAGGAACTTGTGCCCAGTCCTCTTCAGTTGTAGCTTCAGACGTTGCAACTGGTGACTCCGGCGCACGAGGAGGAGGTTGAGATTCTGAAGGTTGAATGGTTGCTGGAGTGAAGTATTGGGTGTTTTCTGGAATTGAAGGTGGTGGTGGTGGTGGTGGTGGTGGCATGTTTGGTTCTTGTAGTGGCATTTCTGGTGTAGGTGTTGGCATTTCTGGTGGATGTGTTGGCATTTCTGGTAGATTTTCTTCTTCTTGTACATCTTCACCCAGAAAGTTCAAGTTCACATCAAAGCCTTCAGACATTGGAGATTCAACAACATCCCATTCTTGAGCAATCCCAACTGTATGTTCACCAGACTGTTCACCAGTCTCTACATTTACCTGTTCACCAACCTCAACATTCAAGTCCAGTGGAGCCTCTTGCTCACCAGAAGCATGTTCATCAGTCTGAACATCTTCAACAACTTCTACAACAACCTGGGCAACATGTTCAGCTTGTTCATCAGTTTCTTGCCCAACAACCTCTTCAGATTCAAAGATTGGTGACCCATCCAGATTCATAACATCACCTGGATGTCTTTCTGGATTCACCTGGATTCCAGCTCTCATCAGACGCCTATTAGTTCTAGGTCGTCTGGAAGGTTCAACAACTTCTTGACCTTGACCTTCTGGAGCAACTTGTCTTATGGGTTGTACAGCCTCTATTATCTGTACATCATCACCAGATGGTCCTTCAACATCTTGAACTCTATCTGGACCCATTTCAACTTCTTCCCTTTGGAAGGAAAGCATGGACTGAGGAATATCTACCTCATCCACTGGAGACCTAAGGTTGACTAGGTCCCTCATATACTCACTCACAGAAAAGTGAGTAGTATCCATATCATACTGGTCGTCAAGTGCATTCTTAAACATCAGTGAAAGGAATCGAATATAAGGCACAAATGGTTTTCTTCCTTTCACTTCTTAGGCGCTCAACCAGGTCGTCAAAAAGAATTTGGGCAAAGTCCACCCGAAGCCCAAACCACAAGCAATAGGCAATCTGGAGGTGTGTTTGATTGATCTGGTCTAACCCTCCAGAGCTGCCTCCTAGACACTCAACAATATGAGTGAAGAAATATCTCCATGAGTCTGACAGCTTGCTCATGTAGATAGTCCCTTTTCTGGATAGTTGGCCATGCTCATCCAATATATCTGTATGCCCCATTAGCCTGCATACTTCCCTTGTATTTATACCAGTGGGAAGTTCGATAGGCAACTCATTCTGTTCATAATAGTTTAACTGGAGAACAGACCTGAGAAGACTAGCCATGAAACCAAGGGATCTGGTACCTCCCTTGAGAGTATAGTTGATCGATGAAGTTTCATCGTCATAGGTTGCAGTGTACCAGAATTCACACAAATATTCATGGTATATCCTTCCTGGATTCAATGTTAATGCACCATATAATGGGCAAGAGAGAAAGAAAGAGTTTAATCTCCCAATGATCGATTGGGCATCATGAACACTGGACAGAGAGAGTCTTGCCATCCAGTTATTCATATTGATTCTTATGGCACTTGCCTCAAGATTAATATGAGGTGCCCTTACAACATTTTTCGAAGGAGCAAATTCGTTGGCAAGCAAATTTCTAAGAGATCTTGACTGTCTAGGTGCCATTTATGAGAATAGATGAAATATGAAATTGAATATTTAAGGTTATGATGAAGATTTGATGAAAGAATTGAATGTAAATGGAGTAAATAAGAGAGATAAATATGATTGGAAAATGAATGAAGAAAGAAATAAATGAAGGAATTTGAAAGATTTGGGAGTTATGTTCGAAGTAAATGCTATTGAAATTGAAAGTGGGTATATATAGGAGAGACAATGTGGAACTCAAACGTCTTATTTGAAATTATCAAACAAAGTTTTTGATCGGGTTCTGAGATCCGCATTAATTACATCACATCATACATAAATGCATGACAGTTTACAGCCCACAAACAGTAACAACTTGTACTTTTTGTTTCCCAAAGTAAAAAGACCATCATTGCGTTGAAAAAGTTTACATGCCACGTAGATAAAAATATCTTCAAAAAGATTTTCTTACGTGGCACACACAAAGACCAAGTATTTAGAAAATATTATGACATATTTCAGTGCATCTGGAGGTTGGCTGGACCTTCCAGTATTACTGGTGGATTAGTCCAGTGAACATGTACTGATGGTACACTGGAGGGACACTCCAGTAAAGTACCAGTGAAAACCATTTTTAAAGACTGGTAACCTCAAACTTGCACGTCAACTAATACAGACAAATGAGAGGGACATATTTACAAGAAGACATAAGTCAACTCAAACACGCACTTCAACTTGTCCAGTTACCAGTGAGAGGGACACATTTACAAGGCACCAGTAATATTTTCTGAAGAATTTTTCCAGTGAGAAAATAAATTCCCCCTGAACTTAAAACATTTTAATAGAAAATATTTTTCAAGTCTTCCCTCGAATGTTGTTCCAGAAATCAAATAATGCAAAGATAGTACACATAGGCGTTCAATATCTGAGCAGTCACCAGATTTAAGGATTTAACATTCCCAACTCACCAACAAGATATTCAAAAGTTTTGACATCCAGAGGTTGGTAAAAATGTCAGCGAGTTGTTTGTCAGTGGGAATAAAATGGAGTTCAATGTTGTTTTTCATAATATGATCACGAATGAAATGATACCTTAGATCAATATGCTTCATTCTGGAGTGCATGATTGGATTGTTTGAGATAGCGATGGCACTGGTATTATCACAAAAGATTGGAGTCTTTGAATATTTAATACCATAATCAAGCAACTGGTTCTTCATCCAGAGTATCTGAGCACAACAACTGGCTGCAGACACGTATTCAGCTTCAGCAATGGACAATGAAACTGAAGTTTGCTTCTTACTGGTCCAGCTGACCAGTTTGCCACCTAGGAAATGACATCCACCAGTTGTGGATTTCCTATCTATCTTACAACCTGATGATCTGAATCTGAATAACCCATTAGATCCATGCCTGAGCCTTTGGGGTACCAAAGACCTAGACTGGGGGACACCTTTAAGGTACTTCAGTATGCGCTTTACAGCAAGCATATGAGATTCCTTTGGATTAGACTGATATCTGGCACATAAACATGGTGAAAACATAATATCTGGTCTACTGGCAGTTAAATACATCAGTGAACCAACCATGCCTCTATAGACAGTGGTGTTCACTGGTTTGCCATCTGGATCAGAGTCCAGTGTCAGTGGTGCAGAAATTGGAGTTGGTTTAGATGGTGAAGAGTTCATATCATATTTCTTTAAAAGATCTCTAACATATTTCTCCTGATTAATAAAAATGCAATCCTTGTTTTGTTTAATCTGGAGTCCAAGAAAATATGTTAATTCACCCATCAAACTCATTTCATATTCAGTGGACATGATTTTTGAAAATTTCTTGCACATGTTTTCATCAGTAGACCCAAAAATAATATCATCAACATAAATTTGTACCAGTAACAGATTACCTTTCTCATGAAGATGAATAAGGTATTGTCAATTGCACCTCGTTTAAAACCATTTTTCAACAAATGTTTAGTCAGAGTATCATACCAGGCACGTGGGGCTTGTCTGAGGCCATATAGCGCTTTGTCCAGACGATATACCCAATGTGGATGCTTTTCATCACGAAACCTGGAGGTTGTCTGACATAAACTTCTTCTTCAAGCTTTCCATTCAAGAAAGCACTCTTTACATCATCTGGTAGACCTTGAACTGATGATTAGCAGCGAATGCTAAGAATATTCTGATCGCTTCAAGTCTAGCCACTGGAGCAAATGATTCATCAAAGTCGACATCTGACTAGCAGTAGCCTTGTGCTACCAGTCTGGCCTTGTTTCTGATTACGTGGCCATCTTCATCTACTTTGTTTTTGAAGACCCATCTTGTTCCAATTGGTTCTTTCTTTCCAACTGGGAAAGGAACCAGATACCAGACTTTGTTCCTTTCAAACTGGTGAAGCTCTTCTTGCATAGCAGTCACCCAGCTTGGATCTTCCATAGCCTCGTCAATCTTCTTTGGTTCCATCAAAGATAGAAAACTTACGTATAAGCATTGATTACTGGAGGCTCTTCTGGTCTGAACTCCACGACTGGAGTCACCTATGATCTGATCAATAGGGTGAGCTTTTGTCCATCTGGAGTACTGACCAGGATTGTTACTGACAACAATATCAGTGCAAGAGTTCAGTTGAGTCTCCTCTGGAGTTGCTTCTGGAGGAGGATCTTGCCAGATTACTTCAGTATCTTCATCTGAGTCATTTAAATCACGATTTGCATCATGAAATTCTTCATTTGAAGGCATTTCCTGGAGTACTGGTTCAGTTTGAAATTCTTCATAAAAAGACATTTCTGGTCTATTCTCAACTGACACTGATACTGGGGGAGTAGTACGTACATCTGAACCAATATTAATTTCAGAGGGTAGTTTGAAAATAATAGAGGGATAGAATGGAGTACTACTGGAGAGTTTCTGAACAGTTCCAGATCAGGATGACTGGAAACTGTGTCTGGTGAATCTTCAAATTTGTCGTTTATAGGATCAGATTCACAAAAGACAATTGGAGTTACTGGGGGAGTGTCAAGGGCTGGCTTCTTGTTGATTGCAGCATTTGATTTATCAAATGTGACATGAATTGACTCATGAACCTTCTCCAGTCTCTTGTTGTAGACTCTGAAGGCCTTGCGAATGGCTGAATAGCCTAAGAAATACCCTTCATCAGCTTTGGCATCAAATTTGCCTAGCTGACTGGAGTCGTTCAGGATGTAAACTGGACATCCAAAACGTGAAAATAACCAATGTTTGGTTTTCTATTTCTTAAGACTTCATAGGCTGTCTTTTTGTGTCTTTTGATGTACACTGATCGATTCTGGGTGTGGCAAGCAGTTGCAATTGCTTCCGCCCAGAAACTGGTAGACAGACCAAATTCAGCAAGCATACTCCTGGCAGCTTCTATCAGCGTTCGATTTTTCCTTTCCACTACTCCATTTTGTTCTGGAGATTGGGCTGATGAGAAATTCTGGGAGATGCCAGTGTCAGTACAGAATGACTCTAGAGTTGCATTCTGGAATTCTGTTCCATTGTCACTTCTTAACTGACACACTTTTCAACTGTACTTGAGCTCAATTTGCTTGATAAGACTGATGATATCAGCAGCAGCTTCACCTTTAGACCTTAGAAAGATCACCCAACAATATCTGGAGAATTCATCTACGATCACCAGGGTGTATCTTTTACCAGCACGAGTCTGAACGTTCACTGACCAAAGAGGTCCATATGAAGCATATGAAGAGGTTCAGAAATGCTGAAATTCTGTCTGGTCTTGAAACTGGTACGTTTTTGCTTACCCATCTCACATCCTGGACATGGCCTTCCTTTTTGAAGGAAACTGAAGGTATCCCATCTGCAAGTTGTTTTCTGGACAACTTGTTAATGTTTTTGAAATTTAAATGGGATAACCTTTTATGCCATAACCAATTTGTGTCTTCATCAGCTTGAGTATAGAAACACTGCTCTGAAGGAGAGCTTTCCATATCCATCACGTACACATTCCCTTTTCTGGGAGCAATCAACACTACCTTCCAGTCCTTGTTGAATACGATGCCCTGAGCAACATTGAATAAGACTTGATAGCCATCGTCACACAGTTGGCTTACACTGATCAAGTTATATTTCAAACCATTCACAATGCAACACGTGTGAACTTGACTTGTCCATTGTTCAGAACACCATATCCCTCAGTCTTTCCACAACCATCATTTCCAAAAGTGATGGAGGGTCCATCAAAAATGGTGAACTCCTCCAGTAGGGTCTTACATCCGGTCATAGTCCTGCCAGCTGCACTGTCAAGATACCAGATATATTTCTTTCGATCGCCCTACATATACACCAGATATTGATCAGTTAGATTTGGGAACCCATCGACTGATGGGTTCACTGGACCCTCCCTTATAGGTCCCTGGGGCAATCTGATCTAGTTCACTTTCTTCAACAGTGGTCTTAGTTGAAAAGACCACTGGGTTGATAGTTTTAAAACCTTTTTCTTTTTCTTAACTGGAGAAATAGATTTGTCTTTCTTAGCAAAAGGTTTTGTGTTTTGTCTAGGGCCAGATGAAGTACCCTCAATAAAGTTTAATCTTGCATTAAAACTTTGTAATTGACGAGTCAGAATTTGAATCTGGCTCTCTAACCTGGACAAAACATTTTCTTCAGATGATACCTTAGCCTTTCCAGTCCAAGGCTTTGGTAGGGGATTGGTCTGAGGCAAAGGTTTATTCCGATAGACCTCTTTAACTGGAGCAGCCATCTAGAGCGCTCCAGTCTTAACCTCTGGGGATTGAACTGGGTAAAAATTGGTCTTGGGAGTTACAGGCTTATCATAAACAGTGGTTGGCCTGAACTCCTCTGGTAATCGATCGATTACTGGTATTAATGATGCTATATGAGTATTTCCATCTAAATATGCACGTTTTTGAGCAGGAAATTGTTTTACTTCAGCATCATATGGCTTTTTGGTTTCTAGCCATGATTTAATCACCAGTTTTTCTTTTTCTCAACTGGAGAAATAAATTGTCTTTCTTAGCAAAAGGTTTTGTGTTTTGTCTAGGGCCAGATGAAGTACCCCTCAATAAAGTTTAATCTTGCATTAAAACTTTGTAATTGACGAGTCAGAATTTGAATCTGGCTCTCTAACCTGGACAAAACATTTTCTTCAGATGATACCTTAGCCTTTCCAGTTCTAGGCTTAGGTAGGGGATTGTTTCTGAGGCAAAGGTCTATTCTGCTTAACCTTTTTAACTGGAGCAGTCATCTGGACAGCTCCAGTCTTAACCTCTGGGTAAAGAACTGGGAAATATTGGCCTTGGGAGTTACAGGCTCATCATAAACAGTGGTGGGCATGAATCCCTCTGGTAATCGATCGATTACTGGTATTAATGATGCTACATGAGTATTTCCATCTAAATATGCACGTTTTTGAGCAGGAAATTGTTTTACTTCAGCATCATATGGCTTTTTGGTTTCTAGCCATGACTTAATCACCAGTTTTTCTTTCTCTAAAATGATCTCAAGATCTTGTTTTTCTTGAATCAATTGTTCAGTTACCAGAACCTGGGCTTGAAATGTCAGTTCAATGTCTTGAAGTTCTTTTAATTTTGATTTTAAAGCATTTATTTCAGAAGAATCTGTTTCTAGACCATTTACATAATCAGATCTAACAGTTTCTACAAAAATCAAATCAGAATTTAAAGCTTCAGCAATGTCCAGTTTTAGTTATTGGTCAGTTGCATTATCATAATCACTAACCTTCTTGATAACAATGTCCACCCATCGTCCAGATGTGACATCTTCCTTCACCAGGAGCTCTTCGTCTGCCAGAGCCATGTAACAGCAATCTCTTTCTTCTTCTTCATCAACAGATGAGTCATCAGAAGGAACCCAGTTCTCTTCAGTTGTTGCGATCATGCACTTATTATTGGTTTCAATTTGTTGTGCCATGAGAGCAATTTGGGCCTTAAGCTTTTTATATTTCATTTTATAGCTATCATCAGGCTTATTATTAGAAGAGAATGGACCAGGCTTGGATGCAAACTGGTTGGATCTGCACTCTTTCATGAAATGACCCTTTTTGCCACACTTAAAGCATGTCAAATTGGTCTTGTCAGTGGAAGAACTGGATGCAAATTGTCCAGATGGCCTATTTGCTCTTGCTTTGAAACGGTTAAACGTTTTTAGCAATCATTGCAATAAGGTCATCATCTTCAGTTTCATCACAACAGTCTGGAGAGACTTGACTGGATTCTCCAGAATCCATGAGTTCAAACACCATCTTCTTCATAGAAAATACATTCTCAGAAGATATCAGTGCTGTACCTTGTGGTTCAGTATGACTGATCACATTAGGACAACTGGAGGCATGGTTCAAGGCATCTTGTTCTGCCACCACTCTCTGAGCTTGATTTTCTTCAGTGTACCTGAAAGCTCCATAAAGAGTTGAGAGAGTGTGTGTATGCAGAGTTTTTCCTTGTCGTAAGACTAGGATCATGTGAGACCATTTGGTGGGTAGAATGTCACAAAATTTCTCCAGAAGTATATCCTTGTCCTTCTCAACCCCAAGACCTCTCAGTTGGTTTATGATACTCATAAATCTGGTGTAAGTACCAGTGAGAGACTCGTTAGGTTGAGCAAAAAATGACTCATACCTCTTGTTTAAGGAGACCTTTCTGGTGACAATGGTGTCATCTCCTCCTTTATGTTGGTTTAAAAGTTCATCCCACATGGTTTTAGCACTAGGAAAAAGAACTAGTGTGGGAATTAGGGTTTCTGGAACGGCCCCGAGGATCATGTTTTTGAGAAGGTGTCTAGATTCACCAATCTCCTCTCCTCTTCTGACCAATGTTCCTCCCGCTTTTCCCTTCCTCTTCTAGATCCAGAAGGATCAAGAAGGGGATTGAGAGGTGATGTTGGTACATAAGGACCTTCGTTTAAAATTTTCATCATATTCCTCTCAATACCAGTGACATGCAAAACCATCCTAGCCTTCCACGTACCAAATTCATCACTGTTCCCACTGAATTTAGGAACAGGATTGTTTGAGTAGTGCACATGCACGTGTGGAGAAGCAGGGGTAAGAGGAGGAGGTGGATTAGTGTTATTGACAATTGGTGGTTCATTTTGATCATTAATGTTTGCATTAGAATCGGGACCAAGATTAAAACCTTGTGTATTTTCTTGGTTAGCCATCAAGAAACAGATCTAGGCAATGTTTAGCCTTCTGCTCTGATACCAAATGTGAGTCCCTTAAGTTCGATGGTTAACCAGGAAAGTGCAAAATACAACAAGTCTAATAAGCACTAGATAGGACTAGTATTACTTTAATATAAATGCAAGTATATAAATAAAGTAATACAAGACTTAAAGCAATAAACAAATAAAGTGGCACATTATGTATTGTTTCATGGGTATTTTATTTATGATGTTAAATAAAACACAAGGTTGTTGCGGAATAAAGATAATACAATTAAGTATATATCCTAACAACCTATGAGTTACAAATGATCTATATTTGTCAAATAACTCTTTAGGATCGAGATACTTAAAGTTGTGAAGTATCCCTGTTTAAGATCGAAAGTATTTGGACAAATTCACTTCAATGCAAAATGAATGCTTAAAAAGTATTTTTGTCAAGGAAATGACTTTGTATTTATAGGCAACAAAATTCACCAGTGAATTTTGTGCCGTACAAATATGGTTGCATACATTTAATGATCCGACAAGAACATTAAATGTATTGGATAAGGAATAAGGATAAAGTCACATCAAGTGCAAGTGTATCCTTTTATCCAACCACCTTTATACACGTATACTTTGGTAAAGAACAAGTGGATTGTTCTTTGGAAAGTGTGTAAAGGCAAAAGTCAATCCTTGATATCAGTGTTCAGACTTGCAGGATCTAGAACACTAACAATCCTCCAGTGTACAGATCTGGTAAGACTTTCCAGTGGACTCCGCCATTTGTTAAGTCTTCTTTCTTCAGACTTCAGTCTTTGACTTCAGTCAGAATGTCTTCAGTAGAGTTGATCTGGACTGGGGTGAAGTCCAATGAGCTCATCTGGAGAATACTCCAGATTTCCTATACAAGTATTTGCTCACTGGTCTTCAATTATTTCTGGACAAATCTTCAGGGACTCCAGATTCCAAGTCTGGAGTAGGTCCAGTAGAACACGATTCTGGTCAGATCTTCAGTGAGGCTCCAGTAGTCGCGTCTGGAGCGAGTCCAGTAAATCTGGACTAAATCTGGACCTAACACTTTCTATGAAATCAATTAAGCGGAATCAACAAGAAATCAAGAAGAGGGAATTTGGGAAATTTTACTCATTTTTGATTGATTAAGAAAATGAATATACAAAGTGAATTTTAAATACTGAAAGACAAAAATAACCGCCTAAACCATATTTACACTTTACTACCTTCTAGTTACAACTTGTACAACTTCAGTCAAAACTATATAAACTTCATATACCCCCCTCAAGTTGGAACTTCTTCTAAGCCCAACTTATGACTAAGAACAGAGTGTTGTGCATAACCCAAAGCCTTTGTCATAACATCAGCTAACTGGAGATTAGTAGGTATATATGCAGTTTGAAGAAAACCTTCTTCCACTTTATCTCTTGTAAAATGACAATCAATATCCAAGTGTTTTGTCCTGTCATGGTAACAAGGATTAGCAGCAATCTGCTGGGCAGCTTTGTTATCACGGAACAAAGTGAGTGGTATCTGAACAAAAATGTGAAGATCCTTAAGCAGATAAGTCAACCAGATCAGCTCACATGTGGTTGCAGCCATACTCCTATACTCTGCTTCAGTTGAAGATCTTGAAACAGTTGGCTGCTTTTTAGTTTTCCAGGAAACCAATGAATGGCCAAGAAAAATACAATAACCAGTAAGAGATTTTCTGGTCATTATACATGAAGCCCAGTCTGCATCACTGAACCCAGTGACCTTGAGATTGGTTTGAACAGGGTAAAATAACCCTTTGTTAATACTGCCTTTCAAATATCTCAACAAATGGATGGCTGCTTGCATATGTGGGACCTTAGGACTAGAAACAAACTGGCTTAGGTGTTGAACAACATATGAAATATCTGGTCTAGTCATTGACAAATACAATAACCTTCCCACAAGTCTTCTATAAGCTTCATCAAGTGCATCTCCTTTGTCTAATGAGAGCTTAAGATGAGTGGGTAAAGGAAAAGAAACTGGTTTAGCACCAGTTAATCCCACATCCTATAGCATATCCAAAGTATATTTCCTCTGATTCAAATACATACCCTTCTCTGTTCTGCATAGTTCAATCCCTAAGAAATATCTTGCCAATCCTAAGTCCTTAATGGTGAATTTATCATCCAATGCTCTTTTAGTATGAATAATATCTTCTTCAGAATTTCCAGTGAGCAAAATATCATCCACATATACTAATGCAACAGTAAATGTGCCTTTCCTTTCTTTTACAAACAAGGAATAATCATGCTTAGACTGTACAAAATTCAAAGAGATCGAGAACTTAGATAGTTCTTGATTCCATTGCCTAGAAGCCTGTTTTAACCCATATAAGGACTTGTTTAACTTGCAAACTTGGTCAGGCAATGCTTTCTTATATCCTTCAGGAGGCAACATATATATTTCTTCTTCAACATATCCATGTAAGAAAGCATTATTCACATCCAATTGATGTAGAGGCCACCCTTTTGCAGTAGCAATAGCAATAAGAACCCTTACAGTAGCAGATTTGGCCAATGGAGAAAATGTATGCTTATAATCTACCCCTGCAGTTTGTTTAAACCCTCTAATGACTAATCTTGCCTTGTACCTCTCTATATTGCCATCAGGTTTATATTTAATTTTATAAACCCATTTTGAAGAAATGGCTTTGTGCCCTGCAGGCAAGGTAGTCAAAGTCCAAGTATCATTCTGCTCTAAAGCATTAAGCTCTTTATCCATGGCATCTACCCAACTATGATCTTTGACAGCTTGCAGAAAAGTGGTAGGTTCACTTTGAGTTAAAACATGAGCTAAGGAAGCAACATAATCATGAGGATAATGCTCAAAATCTGCTTCCTTAAATATGGGGTAAACAGGATGAGAACTCTTAGTGTATGATACAGAGGAAGGATTAGAAGCAGAGTCCTTAATTTTTGGAACCACAAAATCCTTAAGCCAATTAGGAGCAGAAGTATTTCTATTTGATCTTCTAAGAGAAGGAGGGTTACTAGGATTCTATCCATTCAAAGGGCCAGCAAGATCAGGTGGATTATGTGGTGGATGATTATTTGCACCAGCAATAGAATTATCTTCAAGAGGAACATTATCAACCACATTTCAGGAAAATGAGCAGAACACTCATTATGCAGAAAATCATCTTCTGCAGGTATAATTGGAACTAATGGTGGTAGGTTACTAGAACAGGGAACTTGATCTGCCTTAAAAGGGAAAACATCTTCTTGAAAAATCACATCCCTACTAGCAAAAATCTCCTTAGTAACAAGATTATACAACAAATATCCTTTCTGTCCAGAAGGATATCCCAGCATGACACATCTTTCACTCCTTGGTTCAAATTTATCTTTGTGAGGTTTGGTAATGGTTGCATAGCACAAACAACCAATAACCTTCAAATTATCATATGAAGGAGGAACCCCATGTAAAACCTCAAAAGGAGTTTTCCACTCTAAAATAGCCATAGGCATCTTATTAATGAGATAAGTGGCTGCTAGTATACAATGCCCCCAAAAGGATTTAGGCAGATTAGCATTAATCCTAAGAGCTCTAGCAGTATCTAACAAATGTCTGTGTTTCCTTTCCACTATTCCATTTTGTTGTGGTGTATACACCATTGATCTTTGATGCACTATACCTTGTGATCTAAGAAAAGCCAGTCCCTCTGTCACACCCGCCCTAGACGGGGTATGACGTACATGGATTCACAACACAAGATATACTGAACGACACAAAATGTTGTCGTTTTAAAATACATTTATACATAACATGATTTGCATCGTTTATAATACAAATTGTTTTTAAAACATTTATTCAATATTAAACAGTAGATAGAGAGTCTTTAGAAAATTGACGAGTCTTTACTAAAGTCTGAGGGTAAGCCATAGTCCAGTATGATGTATGCAGCGGAAAGTAGTCCCATACACAGTGTGTCATCTAGTTACCTGAGAATACATGCTAAAATACGTCAACATAAAGTTGGTGAGTTCCATAAGTTTTTCATATAGAAAATATAGTTTCCAAAAATACCAGAGTTCAGTGTGATCATTGCCTTACTGCAATGTCAAGTAGTTATGATACAATATCAGCAAAGAGTATCATATGTTTTTAATCAAAATACAGAGTATGAACCACAAGATTTAAAGTAACCATTTGATCACACAATGGATCAAACATAAACAAGAGTTGAAACTGTATATACCAAGTTCTAAGCTCATGAACCGAAACTAGACAAGTGTGTGTTTGTTTGCCTCCGGAGAGTACCTTGTTCAGGGTACTCTAAGTTTTCCAAATATAATGCATCCGTATCCAGTTGGTATGACCAACACGGATGGGGGTGCCTACCCCAATAGTACTATTCAATATACCCACGTTTATGTTTCCATAATTAATCGTTCATGATAGTGAGGACTTTGAGTGAACAGAGCAACTTAGAATCAACCATATATACATTTCTGGAGTACTTGTGTTCATCATAACAGTAAAGAGTTTATATTTACCCCGAAGGTAAAATAAATAAAGTGGAGTTACAAAATATATATAATATATATATATATTTGTATATATATATATATATATATATATATATATATATATATATATATATATATATATATATATATATATATATATATATATATATATATATATATATATATATATATATATATATATATATATATATATATATATATATATATATATATATATATATATATATATATATATATATATATATATATATATATATATATATATATATATATATATATATATATATATATATATATATATATATATATATATATATATATATATATATATATATATATATATATATATATATATATATATATATATATATATATATATATATATATATATATATATATATATATATATATATATATATATATATATATATATATATATATATATATATATATATATATATATATATATATATATATATATATATATATATATATATATATATATATATATATATATATATATATATATATATATATATATATATATATATATATATATATATATATATATATATATATATATATATATATATATATATATATATATATATATATATATATATATATATATATATATATATATATATATATATATATATATATATATATATATATATATATATATATATATATATATATATATATATATATATATATATATATATATATATATATATATATATATATATATATATATATATATATATATATATATATATATATATATATATATATATATATATATATATATATATATATATATATATATATATATATATATATATATATATATATATATATATATATATATATATATATATATATATATATATATATATATATATATATATATATATATATATATATATATATATATATATATATATATATATATATATATATATATATATATATATATATATATATATATATATATATATATATATATATATATATATATATATATATATATATATATATATATATATATAAAGATTAT
>CM067171.1:30902029-30915185 GCA_034093135.1 Erigeron breviscapus
AATTTGATTTGAAGAAGTGGTCTTGCAAATATACAATTTCTTGTATCCTTTGCCAACAGCCACCAACTGCTTAGTTGTAAGGTCCTGAAAGGCAAACCAATCAGGTCCAAAAATGCCAATGAGAGGTTTGGATTGAAGTAATTGACCAACAGAAATCAAATTGATCTCAAATTCAGGCACATAAAGGACCCATTGTACCCAAATGCACGTAATGTACCCATTGTACCCAAATGCACGTAATGTACCTCATTGTACTCAATTGCACGTAATGTACCTCATTGTACTCAATTGCACATAATGTACCTCATTGTACTCAATTGCACATAATGTACCTCATTGTACTCAATTGCACATAATGTACCTCATTGTACTCAATTGCACATAATGTACCTCATTGTACTCAATTGCACATAATGTACCTCATTGTACTCAATTGCACATAATGTACCTCATTGTACTCAATTGCACATAATGTACCTCATTGTACTCAATTGCACATAATGTACCTCATTGTACTCAATTGCACGTAATGTACCTCATTGTACTCAATTGCACATAATGTACCTCATTGTACTCAATTGCACGTAATGTACCTCATTGTACTCAATTGCACGTAATGTACCTCATTGTACTCAATTGCACGTAATGTACCCATTGTACCCAAATGCACGTAATGTACCTCATTGTACTCAATTGCACGTAATGTACCTCATTGTACTCAATTGCACGTAATGTACCTCATTGTACTCAATTGCACGTAATGTACCCATTGTACCCAATTGCACGTAATGTACCTCATTGTACTCAATTGCACGTAATGTACCCATTGTACCCAAATGCACGTAATGTACCCATTGTACCCAAATGCACGTAATGTACCCATTGTACCCAAATGCACGTAATGTACCTCATTGTACTCAATTGCACGTAATGTACCTCATTGTACTCAATTGCACGTAATGTACCTCATTGTACTCAATTGCACATAATGTACCTCATTGTACTCAATTGCACATAATGTACCTCATTGTACTCAATTGCACGTAATGTACCTCATTGTACTCAATTGCACGTAATGTACCCATTGTACCCAAATGCACGTAATGTACCCATTGTACCCAAATGCACGTAATGTACCTCATTGTACTCAATTGCACGTAATGTACCTCATTGTACTCAATTGCACATAATGTACCTCATTGTACTCAATTGCACATAATGTACCTCATTGTACTCAATTGCACGTAATGTACCTCATTGTACTCAATTGCACGTAATGTACCTCATTGTACTCAATTGCACGTAATGTACCCATTGTACCCAAATGCACGTAATGTACCCATTGTACCCAAATGCACGTAATGTACCTCATTGTACTCAATTGCACGTAATGTACCTCATTGTACTCAATTGCACATAATGTACCTCATTGTACTCAATTGCACGTAATGTACCTCATTGTACTCAATTGCACGTAATGTACCTCATTGTACTCAATTGCACATAATGTACCTCATTGTACTCAATTGCACATAATGTACCTCATTGTACTCAATTGCACATAATGTACCTCATTGTACTCAATTGCACGTAATGTACCCATTGTACCCAAATGCACGTAATGTACCTCATTGGACTCAATTGCACGTAATGTACCTCATTGTACTCAATTGCACGTAATGTACCCATTGTACCCAAATGCACGTAATGTACCTCATTGTACTCAATTGCACGTAATGTACCTCATTGTACTCAATTGCACATAATGTACCTCATTGTACTCAATTGCACATAATGTACCTCATTGTACTCAATTGCACGTAATGTACCTCATTGTACTCAATTGCACGTAATGTACCTCATTGTACTCAATTGCACATAATGTACCTCATTGTACTCAATTGCACATAATGTACCTCATTGTACTCAATTGCACATAATGTACCTCATTGTACTCAATTGCACGTAATGTACCTCATTGTACTCAATTGCACATAATGTACCTCATTGTACTCAATTGCACATAATGTACCTCATTGTACTCAATTGCACATAATGTACCTCATTGTACTCAATTGCACATAATGTACCTCATTGTACTCAATTGCACATAATGTACCTCATTGTACTCAATTGCACATAATGTACCTCATTGTACTCAATTGCACGTAATGTACCTCATTGTACTCAATTGCACGTAATGTACCTCATTGTACTCAATTGCACATAATGTACCTCATTGTACTCAATTGCACATAATGTACCTCATTGTACTCAATTGCACATAATGTACCTCATTGTACTCAATTGCACGTAATGTACCTCATTGTACTCAATTGCACGTAATGTACCTCATTGTACTCAATTGCACATAATGTACCTCATTGTACTCAATTGCACATAATGTACCTCATTGTACTCAATTGCACATAATGTACCTCATTGTACTCAATTGCACGTAATGTACCTCATTGTACTCAATTGCACGTAATGTACCCATTGTACCCAAATGCACGTAATGTACCTCATTGGACTCAATTGCACGTAATGTACCTCATTGTACTCAATTGCACGTAATGTACCCATTGTACCCAAATGCACGTAATGTACCTCATTGTACTCAATTGCACGTAATGTACCTCATTGTACTCAATTGCACGTAATGTACCTCATTGTACTCAATTGCACGTAGTGTACCTCATTGTACTCAATTGCACGTAATGTACCTCATTGTACTCAATTGCACGTAATGTACCTCATTGTACTCAATTGCACATAATGTACCTCATTGTACTCAATTGCACATAATGTACCTCATTGTACTCAATTGCACATAATGTACCTCATTGTACTCAATTGCACATAATGTACCTCATTGTACCCAAATGCACGTAATGTACCCATTGTACCCAAATGCACGTGATGTACCCATTGTACCCAAATGCACGTAATGTACCCATTGTACCCAAATGCACGTAATGTTATTCCTCCATGACCATCAATGTCCACACATGACCAAACACTGTGTGTATATACTTCATACGATACTACTTTTGAAAGGCCTTTGATGCTTATATATAGGGTCACCCGCAGCCTTCCCACCACATCTCCAACCTTTCAAAAGCATTACCGTCTTCCATATATACACGACTAACCGGGTAACCACTTAAACATGCACAATACAATTCATACAACAGTTCACATAATTACACGTCTATAATCCGTCACGCAACATGTAAATCACTAATGTCATCAATCAAGAAGTCAAGCGTATGCACAATTGAACTATGTCATGAACCAAGGCAACGTATAATTGCACAATCAACACGTAAGCACACAAAAGTTGTACACTTTTCAGCCCGAATCTCAATTGAGTAGGGAGCTACGAAACTCACCTTGATTTCCAAGCAAAACGACAAGTTAATATCGAGCTATAAATGTCCAACAACCGCGACGTCTCCACAACCTAACAAGGTACATCACAATACAATCAATTTTAACCCTGAACAACCCTAACGAGCTGGTCTAGTAGGTTCAAGTCAAGTCACAACCCCACAAACGCTTCAATGACTTTCCGGGGTATGACCAAGACACTTTGAATCGACATTTTTAGAAATGGACAAGGATTCAGATCAAAAGGACTATACCATGTGAAAGTAGACTCTCTCACGATTCCAACGATAGGTCGTATGACTTGTTTGGACTTACGGATCAAAAGTTATTAACGTTTCAAAATCGGCGCGCATAAATTCCAGCATCTAACCACTGCGCCGCAGTGAGCCTTAGCCAAGCTCACTGCGCCGCAGTGGGCTAGGCCCAAGCCACTGCGCCGCAGTGGTTCCCTAGCCACTGCGCCGCAGTGGGCTAGGCCCAAGCCACTGCGCCGCAGTGGCTCCAATCTGACCAGCAGCAGCAGCTGCACCAGCATGAGCAAGAACCAAAACCAAAACCCTAAAACTCGACCCAAACCAACCCAAATCGATTTGTAAAGCCTTGTAACTTGATTTGAAGCATAAATAAACACCATTAATCATAAATAAACATAACCCAATCCACAATTCCGACCCAAAACATCAAAATCATACCCAAAATCTCCAAACCCTAATTGAAACCCTAGTTGACCTAAAACGAGATTTAAGCCGATTTAGGACTTGTAATTGTTCAAGATGACTAGAATTGCATAAACAAACATAAATAGGTATAAATGGGATGAATTTGACTTACCAAAACCTTCACCTAGTCTCCAACCCGAATTTGACCCGAAATGGCTAGAAATCTTGCACTTTGAAACCCAAATCTTTGATATGTTGTTAAGATGAGGTTGATGATGAAAACCCCGAACAAAATCTTGCTTAATTCCCAATATATGAGATAGAAATCTAGAGAGAGAGAGGTGTGTGTTTCTTGGAAGAGAAAAGAGAGAAAGAGGAGAGAAATGAAAGGGGAAGAAAGAGATAAGGGGGGGTAAATTGGGTCTTGGGTGGCTGGTGGGTCGTGGACTACCCACGGGCCGACCCACTTCTCTTCCCAAGCTAAATTACAAACGTTAGGCATTTAAACACTGATTTAAACATATTATCGACCCGACGAATGTACCACATGGTCATTTAATCACAAAACGACCCAATTATTTCATTAACTTAAATTGTTAGTCAAATTGCACGTAAAGTCAAACGGTCAAAATTCACGGATGTTACATTATTCCCCCGTTAAAGGAATTTCGTCCCGAAATTCGACAAACCCTAGTTAATGAATATATGTGGTTACTTAGATCTCATATGGTCCTCTCGTTCACAAATGAACTCGGTTTCACGTCTTGCACTCCATCTAACTTTGACAATCGTGTGATGTTTGTTCTTTAGCCTCTTGGTCTCCCGGTCTAAGATCTCTACCGGCTCTTCCACAAAATTGAGCTTCTTGTCTACGTGAGTCTTGTTCATAGGCATATGTAATGTAGGATCCGTCAAGCACTTCCCTAAGTTACAAATATGGAACACATCATGCACACCGTTAGGTTCTCGAGGTAGCCTCAACTGGTAAGCCACTTGCCCACTCGTTCAATGATCTCAAAGGTCCAATGTACCTTGGTCTAAGTTTGCCTTTCTTTACCAAATGAATGACACCTTCCTACGGGGAGACTTTCACAAGCACATAACCACCCACATATTGAACTCCAATGGTCTATGCCTCGTATAGGCGTATTTCCTTTGTCTCTCACGACCAATTGTAATCTCTCCTGGATTTGAGAAATCACTTTTGTTGTTTCAATTATTACTTCCGGCCCAATAAGTTGGCTCTCGCCTATTTCCGCCCAAGCGAGAGGAGAACGACACTTTCTACCATAAAGCGCCTCAAACGGGGCCATTTGGATAGTCGCATGGTAACTATTGTTACACGAGAACCCAATTAAAGGTGAATGATCTTCTCAAGTTCCACCAATGTCAATAGCACAAGCCCTCAACATGTCTTCAAGCGTTTGAATGGTTCTTTCAGTTTTGTCCATCCATTAAGGATGAAACGCCATACTCATGTCAAGTTGAGTACTCATTGCTCGTTGAAAAGGCTTTCCAAAAATTTAGTTATACCGGATGTTTCCTTTGGCAACGGTAGAACCCGTAACTCCTTACTTAGACACCACTTCTTCAATGTACAAATGCGCATGGTGTCAAACTTTTCGGTCTCACGAATGGCTAAGAAGCGAGCCGACTTTGTCAACCGATCTACGATCACCCATATAGTATCACAACCACTTCTTGTCTTCGGTAACTTCGTAATGAAGTTCATTGCAATCCGTTCCCATTTCCACTCCGGTGTCACCGGTTGCACCAATAAAGTCCTTCATATCAAAGTACATCATCTCCGAGCCCGGATGGGCCGAATATGCCGACCTGTGGCTTCATTCATGAGAAATGTCCTCAAATTGCCGAAAAATGGGAACCCAAGTCTTCCAATTAAGTATAGCCCATTGTCTTCCTTTATACCGAATTGTTGCTCTATTCCATCTAATCTTTCATTACCAAAATTCTCCGGTAAAGCAGCTTGTACGTGTGCTCCTATGATCCTGTCACGAATACTTTGCTCCACCGTGAGACTCATGGCTCTTGTCCTTCTCGGCTTGACCCTTTCCTTTATACTAAAAGCATCGGCTACGACGTTAGCTTTGCCCGGATGGTAGCGAATATCACAATCATAATTACTAAAAGTTCAAGTCATCTTCTTTGTCTCGTATTCAACTCACTTGATCGAAAATATGTTGAAGACTTCTATGATCGGTGTAAATTACACATTTGGTGCCTTAAGGTAATGTTTCCAACACTTTCAAGCGAACACAACCACCCCAATTTCTAAATCATGAGTGGGGCAGTTTTCCTCATGCACCTTAAGTTAACGGGAGGCATAAGCAATGATCTTGCCCCTCTCAACGCCTCCAATTCTTGACCGCTTCAATCTTGCTAGGAACTACATGAATTTCATCTTTGCTCACCACATGACCGAGGAGATGAACTTCTTCTACCAACTCGCAATTAGGAGGATCTCGCATACAAATTTTCTTTTCTAAGCAAGTCTAGCACTTCGCGTAAATGTTCGGCAAGATCTTCCTTCATCCTCGAGTAAACAAGTATATCATTAATAAGGGTAGTGATAGACTTGTCCAAGTTGGGCCGTCACACCCGCATTCACCAAGCCCATGAACACCGTCGGTGCATTAGTCAACCCAAACGGCACACGGTGTATCCTAAATGCACATACTTTGTAGGAAACATCGTCTTTGAGATGTCATTATTATGGACGCGCAGTTGGCTCTAGCCTGAGTGAAGGTAAATCTTGAAGGAGGGATTAACACCTTCTAGTTGATCAATTGAGTCCTCATTTATCGAAAATTGATACTGGTTCTTCATCGTGAGCTTGTTCACTGCCCGGAAATCGATACGCCTCATAAAAAAAAACCCATCGTTCTTCCTGGAAACAGAATAGAAGTTCCCCATGGCGATTGGTTATGATGAATGAACTCTTTTTCTTGAAGCTCTTTAGGTTGAGGTTCCAACTCTTGTATCTCCGTTAAGGCAAGTTTTATAAGGGGCTTTGGCTACGGATGCGACGTTAGGAGTTAGTTAGATACAAAATCAAGTTGTCGAGACGGGGGTAAACCAGATGAATCGTCCAGAATTGCATCGGGAAGGTCATGAACAAAAAGGGATGGTCTTCAACTCAACTATTGTAGCGGTAGCACTAAGTACTTCTGAACTAAAAGGATTTGATGTTTCAAATTGAACTCTTAAGACCTCATCGTTAAACAAGGGTATCTTGACCACTCTTCCACCACAACCAATAACCGCATTAATCGTCAACCTCCAATCTAAGCCCGTAATGACGCCAAACTTCCCATATCGAATGACATAGAATCGATGAATACATCTACGTTGTTTAAAGTCAAGAAAAATCACGGAGTATTTGACTAAGTCTAGTTGGAGCACCATTGACCATTTCAATATCAAGCACATGGTTTAAGGCACGAGGATGGATATCTATCGAAGGAACGAAGCTATGCTCAGCATCAGTAATCAATTAACACCTTGGCGTAATTATCGTTTAGAGTAAATGTACCCGTCACCACATTAGGATCGTTGCGAACTTCAGTAGTACCCGCCGCAAAAGTTCACCTACCGATACGGTTAATTGTATCCACCCTAGTAAAGATCTTAAAGGTTATGACCCGAAGGTTAGTCTCAAAGTTCTTACATGTTAGTCACACAAGTAGTCAATGCTCTCGTACCGACATGTCACACATAGATGATATCTTTATACTAAGGCAAAAGTACTAATGTTCTAGGGGAATCGTTATGTATCATGCTATAATATCAAGTTCACACTAATTGTTCATCATCAAACCACAATAGTAGTTAGTGCATTCATGCCAACACACTACACATTTTTAATGTCTTTACGCTAAGGCCAATATATAAATGTTCTCAAGTAACTGTCATATATCATGCTATCATACCAACATATCATACTTGTCTCATATCAACACACTAAGGACAATATATCAAAGTTCTCAAGTAATCATTATCTATCATGTTCTCATGTCTAGTTCACAACATTTGTCCACCAACATAGGTCAAGTACTCATATTCAACACATCACATCACAAGCAACTAAAACAAGTGGTCCAAAGTATGATCCGAATCTGATATGCTCCATAGTTATTGACCGGGTATGTATACAGGGTGTACCAGCGGCTAACCCTCCACCCAATCAACTCCCATTAAGCATATCGGATCCATATTATACTCTAAGCCAAACGGGTGCAATCCGTGATGTCATTAACTTGTTATAATACCGGGTAACCATAAAAGAGTTGATCGGGCTCTTTTAGGGTTGCCACAATATTATATCATGTTAATGCCATAACTTCATCTTGCCCTAATTCATCAAACAATATCGATTCAATCATCTCAATCCAACAATATGCACATGACCTCATTTACTTCCAATAACCACATTGACCTCATGCACTTGACCATCACACAACAACACATTGTCCATATCAACCCAATTGTACTCATGTTATCACATTTATCACATTGTACTTGTCCCACATAACATATTGTTCACATTATACTCTTCACAAAACAACACGTTGATCACATAGCACTCATCTCAAGCCAACACATTGTCCAAATGTACTCATTTCATTATGTATAACGATCCTGCCTACGAACTCTTAGTGTACACTTACAAGGTTCATACAATTCACGTTGCATTCAAAATTCCTAGTCATGCATGCTATATGAGGAGTTTTTACTTAAGCCGTAGTCTAGGTCAAACCACCTAATTCTCTACGACCATGCATGGGCCACCATTCTGTAACACCCCGAGCTAGGCTCGAAATACTACCGAAAAGATATAGCGTATGCATGGGATTATCGTAGAACATGAACTATATGAAATAAAGGGGATTCGGTGAATCCAACATCCACAAACAAGTACATAATGCATATTGAAAAAAAATAAGGGCAAATGAATCCTGGATCCATGTAAGTCCAAGCCCAAGCTCTAGCACTAGCATCAATCAACCGACACATCTTGGTTTCTCTTGAATACCTGAAAAGTGTACTAAACAAGGTCAACACTAGGTTGGTGAGTTCGTAGGAGCAATGACAAGGATCTAATGCCAAAGCCATTCACAATGTGAACAAGCGTAAAGAGCAGGGAACACACTTACCGTAGTCCATAAAAGGCACAAATACTCAATTTAGGTTGGCTCATAACACCCCCTAATCACACATGCATTCATTGAACGCAATACACTATAACTAGAATACAAATAATGAGCAAGAACAATTTATGTCAATAACAACTAGTATCAACAAGAACCATGACCTCAAACATGTCCATAATGCACATGCACACATTTCACCTCAATTGTCCACCAACTCAAACAAAACACAATGCACATACATTTCATACGACTTTACATTTAAGGAATCATGGATGCTTATATATAGGGTCACCCGCAGCCTTCCCACCACATCCGCCACTCATTAAATGTATCATCGTCTTCCATGTATGTACAACTATCCTAAGTATAAATAAGAACAATCATGCTCCATCAATCCATAATAAATCAATGTCCATCAATGATCCTCACACATGTACTCACAAAAATGAACTACTCAAGATAGTTAGAATGCGCGTAATAAACAAGAACAAGTAATAATGATATCAATAAGTATCTAACAAGTTCTATAATGCCAACATGTCTAACAATGTCCCTCATATGTACTCAATTTCACGTAATGTACCTCATTGTACTCAATTGCACGTAGTGTACCTCATTGTACTCAATTGCACGTAATGTACCTCATTGTACTCAATTGCACGTAATGTACCTCATTGTACTCAATTGCACGTAATGTACCTCATTGTACTCAATTGCACGTAATGTACCTCATTGTACTCAATTGCACATAATGTACCTCATTGTACTCAATTGCACATAATGTACCTCATTGTACTCAATTGCACATAATGTACCTCATTGTACTCAATTGCACATAATGTACCTCATTGTACTCAATTGCACATAATGTACCTCATTGTACCCAAATGCACGTAATGTACCCATTGTACCCAAATGCACGTAATGTTATTCCTCCATGACCATCAATGTCCACACATGACCAAACACTGTGTGTATATACTTCATACGATACTACTTTTGAAAAGGCCTTTGGGCGGGGTGGGGTGGGGGGGTGGGGGGGGGGGGGGGGGGGTGGGGGTGTGGGCGGTTGGGGGGGTGGTGGGTGGAGGTTTGTTTGTTGTGGGGTTGGGGTGGCGGCCTTTTGAAAGGCCTTTGATGCTTATATATAGGGTCACCCGCAGCCTTCCCACCACATCTCCAACCTTTCAAAAGCATTACCGTCTTCCATATATACACGACTAACCGGGTAACCACTTAAACATGCACAATACAATTCATACAACAGTTCACATAATTACACGTCTATAATCCGTCACGCAACATGTAAATCACTAATGTCATCAATCAAGAAGTCAAGCGTATGCACAATTGAACTATGTCATGAACCAAGGCAACGTATAATTGCACAATCAACACGTAAGCACACAAAAGTTGTACACTTTTCAGCCCGAATCTCAATTGAGTAGGGAGCTACGAAACTCACCTTGATTTCCAAGCAAAACGACAAGTTAATATCGAGCTATAAATGTCCAACAACCGCGACGTCTCCACAACCTAACAAGGTACATCACAATACAATCAATTTTAACCCTGAACAACCCTAACGAGCTGGTCTAGTAGGTTCAAGTCAAGTCACAACCCCACAAACGCTTCAATGACTTTCCGGGGTATGACCAAGACACTTTGAATCGACATTTTTAGAAATGGACAAGGATTCAGATCAAAAGGACTATACCATGTGAAAGTAGACTCTCTCACGATTCCAACGATAGGTCGTATGACTTGTTTGGACTTACGGATCAAAAGTTATTAACGTTTCAAAATCGGCGCGCATAAATTCCAGCATCTAACCACTGCGCCGCAGTGAGCCTTAGCCAAGCTCACTGCGCCGCAGTGGGCTGACCCAAACTAGACCAGACCCTAGCCACTGCGCCGCAGTGGGCTAGGCCCAAGCCACTGCGCCGCAGTGGCTCCAATCTGACCAGCAGCAGCAGCTGCACCAGCATGAGCAAGAACCAAAACCAAAACCCTAAAACTCGACCCAAACCAACCCAAATCGATTTGTAAAGCCTTGTAACTTGATTTGAAGCATAAATAAACACCATTAATCATAAATAAACATAACCCAATCCACAATTCCGACCCAAAACATCAAAATCATACCCAAAATCTCCAAACCCTAATTGAAACCCTAGTTGACCTAAAACGAGATTTAAGCCGATTTAGGACTTGTAATTGTTCAAGATGACTAGAATTGCATAAACAAACATAAATAGGTATAAATGGGATGAATTTGACTTACCAAAACCTTCACCTAGTCTCCAACCCGAATTTGACCCGAAATGGCTAGAAATCTTGCACTTTGAAACCCAAATCTTTGATATGTTGTTAAGATGAGGTTGATGATGAAAACCCCAAACAAAATCTTGCTTAATTCCCAATATATGAGATAGAAATCTAGAGAGAGAGAGGTGTGTGTTTCTTGGAAGAGAAAAGAGAGAAAGAGGAGAGAAATGAAAGGGGAAGAAAGAGATAAGGGGGGGTAAATTGGGTCTTGGGTGGCTGGTGGGTCGTGGACTACCCACGGGCCGACCCACTTCTCTTCCCAAGCTAAATTACAAACGTTAGGCATTTAAACACTGATTTAAACATATTATCGACCCGACGAATGTACCACATGGTCATTTAATCACAAAACGACCCAATTATTTCATTAACTTAAATTGTTAGTCAAATTGCACGTAAAGTCAAACGGTCAAAATTCACGGATGTTACATTAATAGTACGACTCCATCCTAAAAAATTGGATCCATTAAAAGGCGTATTAGTTAGAATCATTCCTGGATGATCCGAACTCGCCAGGAAAAGCGGATCGTTGGTTAAAGGTTGAGTCTGAGTATCCGGAGTAACATTCGTCATGACAAGATATAGAAAGGATATAATCGAATGATTATTATAATCAAACAACTATAACCAGAGAAAATTAGGAATATTCCTAAAATTGATTAGAAAATACTTCAGAAAATGAGAAACAAACCCTAATTTTGTTCAAGATCTGAATAAAAGGTAAAATTGCAGATTCCGGCGATGATAATCGGAAATCTAAGCAATATACATCATGAAATTGCAGATTCCGGCGACGGTTATCGGAAATCTAAGCAACAGATAGCATCAAATCAGAGTATACCTCGTGCTCTGATACCATATGAAATCAATTAAGCGGAAGCAACAAGAAATCAAGAAGAGAATTTGGGAAATTTTACTCATTTTTGATTAATTAAGAAAATGAATATACAAAGTGAATTTTAAATACTGAAAGACAAAAATAACCGCCTAAACCATATTTACACTTTACTACCTTCTAGTTACAACTTGTACAACTTCAGTCAAAACTATATAAACTTCATACTTTCCTTCCTTTGCCACGTAACTAGTCAAAATAAGTGGGTAAAATCCCCGCTATCCGTTAAAGTTCCAACTAATTCAACCCCGTATCTAAAAATAAAATGCTAGGAAACTATTTTAATATCAAAACTATAATAAAGGTTAATTTTCATTGGCCTAAAAACTTGGGATGTTACAGAAGATTGAGGTGTAGACAGCCTTACATCTACTTAGATAGAGAGACTACTTCCAGACTCTATCGAAATGATAAAAAAGGACATCTGGCCTTTGCACGGGGTGAATATTGAATCCTTGACCTGTATCCAGAGGCAAAGGTGTTAATCACTTAATCCAACCATGCTATTTCAGAACCAACAAGGAGACTCGTTCTTTGGAATTAAAGAACTTGTCCACTGCAGAGTTTCTACAGAAAAATATGTTAATTATTTAGTTATAACTACATGTTGATGTTTAAAGTGTTTAGTAACGCTATTTCAAATATCATGGTCTTACTATTTTTCATATCAAAGTATTTCACTACTTCACTATGTTTGCATCATCGATTTT
>CM067171.1:30916185-30963685 GCA_034093135.1 Erigeron breviscapus
AAAAACAATGAACCTCTTCATAACAACGATCCAGTTCCTGACAACATTCATGAATCTTCATCAAGTTCTTCAAAGCAAGAATCCTCTTCTACTGATATTTCTCCACCATCCTCTCAGGATAATTCTTCTCAAGTGAATGTTCAAGAACAACCTTCTCAATTAACTCAGACAAAAAATCCATTAAACACTCCAAATGTGTATGTACCACTTGATTTTGATCATCCAGCTTATGAGGAAAGAGTTATACCAAGTTATGACTCCATCTCTCAACAAAACTCAAGTTTTAATGACGGTGATGTTGATCTTCAACAACAAGATCCTCTTCCTCATGCTCACAAGTGGACACGAATGCAGAAAGACCATCCTACTGATCAAATAATTGAAGATCCACAAGCAGGAGTAACTACTCGTACCTCAGTAAATGAGTGTCTTGTTGCACTTTCTCTTAGCAATATTGAACCCAAAACGGTATCTGAAGCTCTTCGTAATCCAGAGTGGGTTAAGGCAATGCAAGATGAACTCGCACAATTTGAAAGACTGAAGGTATGGAGATTAGTTCCAAATCCTAGAAAAGATGATCCAATCGGTACAAAGTGGATATTCAAAAACAAAAAGGATGAGAATGGAGTGGTAGTAAGGAATAAAGCTCGACTTGTTGCAAAGGGTTATTACCAACAACCTGGTGTTGACTTCGACGAAACTTTTGCTCCAGTTGCAAGAATGGAGGCCATTCGAATATTCTTAGCTTATGCAGCATTCCGAAACTTTACTGTGTTTCAAATGGATGTGAAGACTGCTTTCTTGAATGGTGACCTCAAAGAAAAAGTTTACGTTGATCAACCAGAAGGTTTTGTTGATCCTCAAAGGCCAAACCATGTTTACAGGTTAGACAAGGCTCTCTACGGTCTTAAGCAAGCACCCCGAGCATGGTATGATTCTTTAACTACTTTCTTACTAAGAGGTGGCTTTACCAAAGGCACAATTGACCCTACCTTGTTCATTCGCAAACAAGGTAAGCACGTTCTACTTGTTCAAATATATGTTGATGACATTATTTTTGGGTCGACCAGTCAAACATTTTGCCGAAACTTTTCATCTCTTATGGTTAATCATTTTGAAATAAGCATGATTGGGGAAATGAATTATTTTTTGGGTCTTCAAATCAAACAATTACCAACTGGTATTTTTATATCACAAGGTAAATACATAAATGATATGTTGAAAAAGTTTGACATGACTTCATGTTCTTCAATTTCTACTCCGATGGCTGCTCGAACAAACATAAATACTGATACAAATGGAAAACCGTTTGACCAAAAGAGATATCGAAGTATGATTGGTTCGTTGTTGTACCTAACAGCATCTCGCCAGATATAATGTTTGCAACATGTATGTGTGCTAGATATCAAGCTGCTCCAACTGATTTACATTATCAAGCTGTGAAACGAATCTTTCGTTATCTGAAGGGGACACCCGATTTAGGTCTCTGGTATCCAAGGGATACTGGATTCAATCTAACTGCATATTCAGATGCAGATCATGCAGGTTGTAAACTTGATCGCAAGAGCACTTCCGGTACTTTATAATTTTTAGGCGATAAAATTGTGAGTTGGTCTTCCAAGAAACAGAATTGTGTGTCTCTATCAACGGCTGAAGCAGAATATGTGGCTGCGGCTAGTTGTTGTGCTCAAGTTTTATGGATGAAGACACAACTAACTGATTATGGTCTGAAATATGATCATATCCCTATCTATTGTGATTCTCAGAGTGCCATTGCCATTGCAGTCAACTCAGTAAACCACTCTCGCTCAAAGCATATTGATGTTAGATATCATTTTCTCAAAGATCATATTGAGAAAGGTGACATCGAGCTCTACTTTGTGGGTACTGACATTCAACTTTGCAGATTTGTTCACAAAACCACTGGATGAAAAGAGGTTTAACTTTCTTATCTCCAAGCTAGGTATGTTAAATCTTAAACCTTAACTCTTTTGAAGGAATTCTTGACACATTCCAGAAAACCAAAATACAAAATTGCATATTTTCAAAAATAAACAAAAAGATATATTTCAGTGGCTTGCATATACTATGTATGCAACCCATTCTTAAATGATATATTTATTTGTAGAGTGTTTTTACATTCTAAGCTTTTGTTATTATACATACAAATTGATATAAGATAACAAGGAATCGAACGCCTTTGTGTACTTCCAAGTGTTCTTATATGAATATGTATGTGTGATAGCAATCAAGTTGTTCAAATAAAGTTTTCAAAACTCTCAATTATTGATATGAGACGCAAAGGATCGAACGCCTTTGTGTACTTCCAAGTGTTCTTATATGAATATGTATGTGTGATAGCAATCAAGTTGTTCAAATAAAGTTTTCAAAACTCTCAATTATTGATATGAGACGCAAAGGATCGAACGCCTTTGTGTACTTCCAAGTGTTCTTATATGAATATGTATGTGTGATAGCAATCAAGTTGTTCAAATAAAGTTTTCAAAACTCTCAATTATTGATATGAGACGCAAAGGATCGAACGCCTTTGTGTACTTCCAAGTGTTCTTATATGAATATGTATGTGTGATAGCAATCAAGTTGTTCAAATAAAGTTTTCAAAACTCTCAATTATTGATATGAGACGCAAAGGATCGAACGCCTTTGTGTACTCCGTGTTTGCAATATGTATGTGTGCTAGATATCAAGCTGCTCCAACTGATTTACATTATCAAGCTGTGAAACGAATCTTTCGTTATCTGAAGGGGACACCCGATTTAGGTCTCTGGTATCCAAGGGATACTGGATTCAATCTAACTGCATATTCAGATGCAGATCATGCAGGTTGTAAACTTGATCGCAAGAGCACTTCCGGTACTTTATAATTTTTAGGCGATAAAATTGTGAGTTGGTCTTCCAAGAAACAGAATTGTGTGTCTCTATCAACGGCTGAAGCAGAATATGTGGCTGCGGCTAGTTGTTGTGCTCAAGTTTTATGGATGAAGACACAACTAACTGATTATGGTCTGAAATATGATCATATCCCTATCTATTGTGATTCTCAGAGTGCCATTGCCATTGCAGTCAACTCAGTAAACCACTCTCGCTCAAAGCATATTGATGTTAGATATCATTTTCTCAAAGATCATATTGAGAAAGGTGACATCGAGCTCTACTTTGTGGGTACTGACATTCAACTTGCAGATTTGTTCACAAAACCACTGGATGAAAAGAGGTTTAACTTTCTTATCTCCAAGCTAGGTATGTTAAATCTTAAACCTTAACTCTTTTGAAGGAATTCTTGACACATTCCAGAAAACCAAAATACAAAATTGCATATTTTCAAAAATAAACAAAAAGATATATTTCAGTGGCTTGCATATACTATGTATGCAACCCATTCTTAAATGATATATTTATTTGTAGAGTGTTTTTACATTCTAAGCTTTTGTTATTATACATACAAATTGATATAAGATAACAAGGAATCGAACGCCTTTGTGTACTTCCAAGTGTTCTTATATGAATATGTATGTGTGATAGCAATCAAGTTGTTCAAATAAAGTTTTCAAAACTCTCAATTATTGATATGAGACGCAAAGGATCGAACGCCTTTGTGTACTTCCAAGTGTTCTTATATGAATATGTATGTGTGATAGCAATCAAGTTGTTCAAATAAAGTTTTCAAAACTCTCAATTATTGATATGAGACGCAAAGGATCGAACGCCTTTGTGTACTTCCAAGTGTTCTTATATGAATATGTATGTGTGATAGCAATCAAGTTGTTCAAATAAAGTTTTCAAAACTCTCAATTATTGATATGAGACGCAAAGGATCGAACGCCTTTGTGTACTTCCAAGTGTTCTTATATGAATATGTATGTGTGATAGCAATCAAGTTGTTCAAATAAAGTTTTCAAAACTCTCAATTATTGATATGAGACGCAAAGGATCGAACGCCTTTGTGTACTTCCAAGTGTTCTTATATGAATATGTATGTGTGATAGCAATCAAGTTGTTCAAATAAAGTTTTCAAAACTCTCAATTATTGATATGAGACGCAAAGGATCGAACGCCTTTGTGTACTTCCAAGTGTTCTTATATGAATATGTATGTGTGATAGCAATCAAGTTGTTCAAATAAAGTTTTCAAAACTCTCAATTATTGATATGAGACGCAAAGGATCGAACGCCTTTGTGTACTTCCAAGTGTTCTTATATGAATATGTATGTGTGATAGCAATCAAGTTGTTCAAATAAAGTTTTCAAAACTCTCAATTATTGATATGAGACGCAAAGGATCGAACGCCTTTGTGTACTTCCAAGTGTTCTTATATGAATATGTATGTGTGATAGCAATCAAGTTGTTCAAATAAAGTTTTCAAAACTCTCAATTATTGATATGAGACGCAAAGGATCGAACGCCTTTGTGTACTTCCAAGTGTTCTTATATGAATATGTATGTGTGATAGCAATCAAGTTGTTCAAATAAAGTTTTCAAAACTCTCAATTATTGATATGAGACGCAAAGGATCGAACGCCTTTGTGTACTTCCAAGTGTTCTTATATGAATATGTATGTGTGATAGCAATCAAGTTGTTCAAATAAAGTTTTCAAAACTCTCAATTATTGATATGAGACGCAAAGGATCGAACGCCTTTGTGTACTTCCAAGTGTTCTTATATGAATATGTATGTGTGATAGCAATCAAGTTGTTCAAATAAAGTTTTCAAAACTCTCAATTATTGATATGAGACGCAAAGGATCGAACGCCTTTGTGTACTTCCAAGTGTTCTTATATGAATATGTATGTGTGATAGCAATCAAGTTGTTCAAATAAAGTTTTCAAAACTCTCAATTATTGATATGAGACGCAAAGGATCGAACGCCTTTGTGTACTTCCAAGTGTTCTTATATGAATATGTATGTGTGATAGCAATCAAGTTGTTCAAATAAAGTTTTCAAAACTCTCAATTATTGATATGAGACGCAAAGGATCGAACGCCTTTGTGTACTTCCAAGTGTTCTTATATGAATATGTATGTGTGATAGCAATCAAGTTGTTCAAATAAAGTTTTCAAAACTCTCAATTATTGATATGAGACGCAAAGGATCGAACGCCTTTGTGTACTTCCAAGTGTTCTTATATGAATATGTATGTGTGATAGCAATCAAGTTGTTCAAATAAAGTTTTCAAAACTCTCAATTATTGATATGAGACGCAAAGGATCGAACGCCTTTGTGTACTTCCAAGTGTTCTTATATGAATATGTATGTGTGATAGCAATCAAGTTGTTCAAATAAAGTTTTCAAAACTCTCAATTATTGATATGAGACGCAAAGGATCGAACGCCTTTGTGTACTTCCAAGTGTTCTTATATGAATATGTATGTGTGATAGCAATCAAGTTGTTCAAATAAAGTTTTCAAAACTCTCAATTATTGATATGAGACGCAAAGGATCGAACGCCTTTGTGTACTTCCAAGTGTTCTTATATGAATATGTATGTGTGATAGCAATCAAGTTGTTCAAATAAAGTTTTCAAAACTCTCAATTATTGATATGAGACGCAAAGGATCGAACGCCTTTGTGTACTTCCAAGTGTTCTTATATGAATATGTATGTGTGATAGCAATCAAGTTGTTCAAATAAAGTTTTCAAAACTCTCAATTATTGATATGAGACGCAAAGGATCGAACGCCTTTGTGTACTCCCTAGCTGTCTTACTATCAACATTGTTGTTGAAGCAAAACTTTATGTTTTTCAAATAAAAATCTTGTTCACAATAGACTCTCAAATGTTTGATCTCACAAAACCAATTTTTGCTCCACCTTTCTATGAAATTTTTTTGATCTATTCTTGCATAGATTAAGGAGGAGTTTGTGATTTCAACAACCTTCAAAACTTCAAATGTGTACATAATGACATTGGTTCCAATTTTGTCATTATGAGGGGGAGAAAATATTATGATTGATTTACTGATTGATAAGGAAACAAGGAGAAAAGTTTGTGTATAGAGGGAGAAAATTCTTCATGATGTGTCAATAGTCTCTTGTATTCAGATTTTCACTAGATTTTAGTTGATTGAGATTTTGGCTTTAAAAAGGGGGAATCTGAATTAACTTCAAAGATAAGAATGAAACCAAAGATGAAAGATTTTCACTTAAGATGCTTCAAAAATCCAAAGACACTCCAAAATGTTTATACTCATGGATTGAGGGGGAGCATGATTACTTCATAAGAATTTCATCCAAACTTCATTCAAATGCTTACTCTCCAAAGTGTTCAAGTTGATGTGAAAAAGATCAAAACTTCAAAAAGGTTGAAAGATTTGTCAGAAGATTCAAGTCAAAGAAGTAAAGCTTCAAAAGAGTCTTCATCAAACACTTCATGCAAGATATTCAATTCATACAACTACATTTTATCAAGAAACTACAGTGCATACATCAAGGGGGAGAGTACATATTCATGAAAATTTATTTCAAGAAGATGAGATTCACTCAAGAATCAAAGAATGAAGAATCGATAAGTTGAATTTCACTCAAAATTCGAAGATTGAAAAATCAAAACCAAGATTCATACCTTCCGCATTTCAAAAGACAACTCTGATTCATGATTCAACAATCCTCGAAGATTCAAAAAACACGCATTCATTATTCTCTGTTCAAAAAGAACATTGAGAATCATCACATGATTTAATTTCAAGAAGTCCAAGACCAAGACTGAATCAAGTTTTCAAAGACAAAGGAGAAAGCTTTGAAGACTTGTTTCAACACTCCAATTGTCTTCACCACCGGGCTCATCAAATTCATTCCTACAAGACAATATAACACGTACTTCATTCATTACAATGTATCACTAAGGGGGAGAATGTTAGAAATCCAAAAATAGTGATAAATTGTAATCTAGATTAGAGGAATTTCTTGTTATTAAATCATAGATAAATGATCACTAAGGTTGAGGGGCTAATTGTGACAATTAGCATAATTGTGTAGTTAGACTATAAATAGCCCTCTCATACCTTATAGATCATAACTTTTGGTATAATCCTTTCATAACTTTAATACCTGATAACTTTTACACACAATTCTCTCTCAAAACACACACAAACACCAAGAACACACACTCACCAAATCCACCATTGATGACTTGAATTCGGTGTTATAAATCGTGTTATAACATTCTTTATCATCCAATAAGATTATGGACACGCATATGTAAAATCAACCACCAACCTGGATCCTAGGATTCTTCCTAGTCACGTCATTTGTCCTTATCTTTAATCCAGGTTGTTATCTTCACTTGATTGTCAGACACAGATTGGGCCGTTTGTTAAGGCACCAATCTGCCTAAGTGTTTCCACGCTAACTGCTAATCCCAAGCTGACTTCCACTACCAGCTTGGTCTTCTATCTTCAATCCTCCTCTTCGACTTGGATTGAACCAAGTTGGTCTTAACTGGTTAGACCTGGTTAGTACTTTGATGTATGTCTTAATGCCTTTACCATATTCATGCATAATATATATATTAGGGGTTTGGGTTACTATTTTATGTTTAGTAATTAATATTTCTACATGTCCCACGTTTAGTTAGTATGGAGTTAGTTTGTTTTTCAAATTAATAGCAGTTACTTTCTAAGGCTATATATAGCCGTGTTATATGTTTTGTATTCTTAGGAATGAAATGAATTAAGTAAAGTTTCTCTCTATATTTCTTCTTGGTTTCTTGTCTATTTTCTTAGGCCAACAAGTTAAATTGTTGGAACCACGTCATACTTGGATTGAACCAAGTTGGTCTTAACTGGTTAGACCTGGTTAGTACTTTGATGTATGTCTTAATGCCTTTACCATATTCATGCATAATATATATATTAGGGGTTTGGGTTACTATTTTATGTTTAGTAATTAATATTTCTACATGTCCCACGTTTAGTTAGTATGGAGTTAGTTTGTTTTTCAAATTAATAGCAGTTACTTTCTAAGGCTATATATAGCCGTGTTATATGTTTTGTATTCTTAGGAATGAAATGAATTAAGTAAAGTTTCTCTCTATATTTCTTCTTGGTTTCTTGTCTATTTTCTTAGGCCAACAAGTTAAATTGTTGGAACCACGTCATACTTGGATTGAACCAAGTTGGTCTTAACTGGTTAGACCTGGTTAGTACTTTGATGTATGTCTTAATGCCTTTACCATATTCATGCATAATATATATATTAGGGGTTTGGGTTACTATTTTATGTTTAGTAATTAATATTTCTACATGTCCCACGTTTAGTTAGTATGGAGTTAGTTTGTTTTTCAAATTAATAGCAGTTACTTTCTAAGGCTATATATAGCCGTGTTATATGTTTTGTATTCTTAGGAATGAAATGAATTAAGTAAAGTTTCTCTCTATATTTCTTCTTGGTTTCTTGTCTATTTTCTTAGGCCAACAAGTTAAATTGTTGGAACCACGTCATACTTGGATAGTTATTTTGCTAGTCAGATGTTCATGTGGTGTGTGTATGATTTTAGTTTGTTTTTGTCAAGTAATTCTTGTATTGATTTGTTTCACTGTTCTTGATTGCTTTGTTTTTCGACAAGTAATAATCAAGTTATTTATTCAGACTTATCATAGTCAATGGCTATTGTATCGATTTGCTCCCTGTTTTTAACAATCCAATTATTTATCTCCTGTATCTTGTATGAGTGTGTCTACGTTTATCATATGTCCAATTGATGAATGCTTATTCGTCAGTCATAGTATAGTATTTAGAATAATGAGGACATGGTTGATGGTTGTTTATTTCATTTTTCATATCAATGTTATTTGTTCTTTAAGCACCGGTAACTGGTTATACATGATCATAATGCATGTTCCAGCCCGGTATGGATGGTTTTTAACAATATACATGATCATAATACTGTTTATTTTTGTTTGAGTCATTTTCATGTTTTTTAAGAACTTTAAAGAGTAGCAATGGGTTTGTAATTTGTAATACCTGTGTTGGTACCTATGTAATTTGTCATGTAAGCACTTATCTTGTGCACTTTCCATGCTTCCTATATTAACTTACTAGTTTTAGACCTGTGTAGAAACACGGTCAATTGATAGCCATTGGTATAAAATTTTGTTGACGTTACATATTTATCTAACGACGTACAAAATAAATTTCATTAGTTACATGTATTGGTTATATTAATCATTTGTTATGAAAAATATATTTTTAAAATGTTTTAGCATTTAGTCAATATTGATTAAGACAAATTAAAAGTTCTAAATTATAGAATAATGACCAAAAATAAAATGTAACAAATGATAAGCTAACTTATAACTTAAAATGTAACAAATGATAAGCTAACTTATAACTTAAAATGAAACAAATATACTCGACTCGTAAGAGTTTAACAACTATGGCCTGATCCTAATTCCTAAACATATAAAGTAAATATGTTTTGTAACATTGAACCTTTTTATCTAAGCATCCCATCGGTCCACACAGCTAGAGTGCTAGACTACGCCAATGACTTGAGAAAGAGTGAGGACAAGCGGCAGAGAATCAAACTCCATATCTTCAATTTGTACCTTGGTTCTTTTTTTTTACACCTTTGCCTCCATAAATTTTCTGCTATCTTTCTCATCAATCATCATCCACAGTTTTTACTTTTTACTGTTTTCAGTTTGTTCATTTTTACTTTTTCCTTTCTCATGAACTTGTTTGTTGTTATTTTCTTTGTCACATACTTACAAGAAATCATTCACTATTCACACGAACAGAAAATACGATGTATACATTTTAATTAAAATTTATACTTTGTTGAATAATTTTAGTTTACAAAACTTTTGAGCCTCCATTGGACCTTGGGGTTTATATACTTTTTCAAAGCTAACTTTTATGTATATATACTTTCACTTTCCCCTTGAAAATTAAAAAAAAAAAATTTGAAAAACCAATTAAAAACCTAAAGATTCACGTGTCTACCTACCAAAAAGTTGTATCCCCATTATTCTTTCCTTTGTTTTTCACGCCGTTCCCTCTGCTAGCATAAAGTCTATCAACAACTTCTACAATCTATAGTATCGTTTACAGGCATGGCATTTGAGGTAAGTAATTATACATTCGGTTGTTTGTGAAACTGGATTCGATGTAATATGTTTCAGTATAAATTGTATTCCATGTCTACTACAAGGTTTTGTTTGTATAATGATATTGAATATTTTCACATGTATAACCCTAGATTAGCAAAATAGGCTCTCATCAAGGCTTTTACTTTGTTACTATGTTTTGATAGATATATATATCGTCGATTGAAATTCTGTTGAAAGAGTTGCATATTGATTTGACTTGTTATGGCGGTTGAAGTTGTTTCTGTATTAATAAAGAAAATCTTTAATAATGTTTAAATTTCAGGATTTGGATTTCCAAATTCTTGTTACTGCTGGTGATAATAAAGAATTGCTAGAAGGATTGGTAAGAAATATTAAAAAAAAAATCTGCAATAATTAATAAACACTCTTGTTGGAATAAATAAATGACTTGTATACTCCATTGACCTTGTCTTTAGATGTTACCCAAAAATTTCACCAGCTTCTTACCACCAGACTGCACCTCATTGAAATTGGTTGATTATGATAAGAAGAAATACTATGTTTGTATTTATAAATTTGGAGGTCCGTGCTATAAGATTTATGGTGGTCAGTGGAGTGCATTTGTGATATCAAGATTTGGTAGTGAGATTGCTAAGTTTTGTTTCACCTGGATAAAGAAGCGTACGTTTCTAATAGACACATCAGTACCCATTATTCTTTCCTTTGTTTTTCACGCCGTTCCCTCTGCTAGCATAAAGTCTATCAACAACTTCTACAATCTATAGTATCGTTTACAGGCATGGCATTTGAGGTAAGTAATTATACATTCGGTTGTTTGTGAAACTGGATTCGATGTAATATGTTTCAGTATAAATTGTATTCCATGTCTACTACAAGGTTTTGTTTGTATAATGATATTGAATATTTTCACATGTATAACCCTAGATTAGCAAAATAGGCTCTCATCAAGGCTTTTACTTTGTTACTATGTTTTGATAGATATATATATCGTCGATTGAAATTCTGTTGAAAGAGTTGCATATTGATTTGACTTGTTATGGCGGTTGAAGTTGTTTCTGTATTAATAAAGAAAATCTTTAATAATGTTTAAATTTCAGGATTTGGATTTCCAAATTCTTGTTACTGCTGGTGATAATAAAGAATTGCTAGAAGGATTGGTAAGAAATATTAAAAAAAAATTCTGCAATAATTAATAAACACTCTTGTTGGAATAAATAAATGACTTGTATACTCCATTGACCTTGTCTTTAGATGTTACCCAAAAATTTCACCAGCTTCTTACCACCAGACTGCACCTCATTGAAATTGGTTGATTATGATAAGAAGAAATACTATGTTTGTATTTATAAATTTGGAGGTCCGTGCTATAAGATTTATGGTGGTCAGTGGAGTGCATTTGTGATATCAAGATTTGGTAGTGAGATTGCTAAGTTTTGTTTCACCTGGATAAAGAAGCGTACGTTTCTAATAGACACATCAGTACCCATTATTCTGGATGCAAATTTGGTCGTTGTGGAACCTTTTACAGCATAAAAAGTCGATAAATGCTTACCATTAATTGTCATAATAAGTTAACATTAGCAAAAGTGATAAACAATTACCATTGTAAACAGAGGATGATGGTATGGAAGATGATGGAGAAGTAAAGTCTGGAATACTTGTACTTCTAGTGCGATATCTTGTTGATATAGGTAGTTGAATAACTGATGATGAAGGAGTACACAGAATCGCATGACTGTTTTTAAAAGTAGTATATCTAGTTGATAATGGTGTAAGAAGACTTGATCCAGGAATAACATTAATAGGGTTTATGGTAGAGTTTGTAATGTTTGAAAGGGGAGATCTTGAAGGGCTGTTTTGAGATCGGAAGTTACGAATTGCACTAAGCTTACGACATTGTAAAATAGTTTTTCTCTTCTTACGGTTAGATGCACAACTTGATGGTAATAACACACTTTCACCATCACTATCTTCTTCGATTAATTGATGTTTTGTTTATCCATAAAATCTTTTGTGTAAAAGTTCAAGGTTGGAGGTGTGTTAAGCGTTAGCAATTGGTGTGTGTTTCAATTAAGGTGGGGGGGAATTTATCTTGTATTTGTCAAAAGGGTTGTCTAGTTTTGAAATTAAAATATCATTACACTAAGTTTAAAAGTTTGAAATGTTGGAAAACACTTTTTAAATTTGGGAGATAAATTAAACACAATCTAAGATGGTCCTTCTTCTACATAGCAGGTTCCAAAACACCAAAAGATTCACCAAAAGATTCACGAAAAGATTCACCAAAAGTTTCACCAAAAGTTGTAGAAGTTTGTTGCTTGTACTCAAAAGTAATTTAAAATAACAACTAAACACAATCTAAGATGGTCCTTCTTCTACATAGCAGGTTCCAAAACACCAAAAGATTCACCAAAAGATTCACGAAAAGATTCACCAAAAGTTTCACCAAAAGTTGTCAGAAGCAGGTTCCAAAACACCAAAAGATTCACCAAAAGATTCACGAAAAGATTCACCAAAAGTTTCACCAAAAGTTGTAGAAGCATTCCAAAACACCAAAAGATTCACCAAAAGATTCACGAAAAGATTCACCAAAAGTTTCACCAAAAGTTGTAGAAGTTTGTTGCTTGTACTAAAAGCAGGTTCCAAAACACCAAAAGATTCACCAAAAGATTCACGAAAAGATTCACCAAAAGTTCACCAAAAGATTCACCAAAAGATTCACGAAAAGATTCACCAAAAGTTTCACCAAAAGTTGCACAGGTTCCAAAACACCAAAAGATTCACCAAAAGATTCACGAAAAGATTCACCAAAAGTTTCACCAAAAGTTGTAGAAGTTTGTTGCTTGTACTCAAAAGATTACATAAGCAGGTTCCAAAACACCAAAAGATTCACCAAAAGATTCACGAAAAGATTCACCAAAAGTTTCACCAAAAGTTGTAGAAGTTTGTTGCTTGTACTCAAAAGATGGTCCTTCTTCTACATAGCAGGTTCCAAAACACCAAAAGATTCACCAAAAGATTCACGAAAAGATTCACCAAAAGTTTCACCAAAAGTTGTAGAAGTTTGTTGCTTGTACTCAAAAGTAACAATCTAAGATGGTCCTTCTTCTACATAGCAGGTTCCAAAACACCAAAAGATTCACCAAAAGATTCACGAAAAGATTCACCAAAAGTTTCACCAAAAGTTGTAGAAGTTCACAAAAGCAGGTTCCAAAACACCAAAAGATTCACCAAAAGATTCACGAAAAGATTCACCAAAAGTTTCACCAAAAGTTGTAGAAGTTTGTTGCTTGTACTAAAAGCAGGTTCCAAAACACCAAAAGATTCACCAAAAGATTCACGAAAAGATTCACCAAAAGATTCACCAAAAGATTCACGAAAAGATTCACCACAGGTTCCAAAACACCAAAAGATTCACCAAAAGATTCACGAAAAGATTCACCAAAAGTTTCACCAAAAGTTGTAGAAGTTTGTTGCTTGTACTCAAAAGTAGGTTCCAAAACACCAAAAGATTCACCAAAAGATTCACGAAAAGATTCACCAAAACACCAAAAGATTCACCAAAAGATTCACGAAAAGATTCACCAAAAGTTTCACCAAAAGTTGTAGAAGTTTGTTGCTTGTACTCAAAAGTAATTTAAATTTCAACCTTCTAGAAGTGGAGACTTCACCAAAAGATTCACCAAAAGATTCACCAAAAGATTCACCAAAAGATTCACCAAAAGATTCACCAAAAGATTCACCAAAAGATTCACCAAAAGCAGCAAAGGTAAAAGCATACATGCTAATGTTGACCATAAATAACAACTAAACACAATCTAAGATGGTCCTTCTTCTACATAGCAGGTTCCAAAACACCAAAAGATTCACCAAAAGATTCACGAAAAGATTCACCAAAAGTTTCACCAAAAGTTGTAGAAGTTTGTTGCTTGTACTCAAAAGCAGGTTCCAAAACACCAAAAGATTCACCAAAAGATTCACGAAAAGATTCACCAAAAGTTTCACCAAAAGTTGTAGAAGTTTGTTGCTTGTACTCAAAAGTAATTTAAATTTCAACCAAAAGATTCACCAAAAGATTCACCAAAAGATTCACCAAAAGATTCACCAAAAGATTCACCAAAAGATTCACCAAAAGATTCACCAAAAGATTCACCAAAAGATTCACCAAAAGATTCACCAAAAGATTCACCAAAAGATTCACCAAAAGATTCACCAAAAGATTCACCAAAAGCGCAAAGGTAAAAGCATACATGCTAATGTTGACCATAAATAACAACTAAACACAATCTAAGATGGTCCTTCTTCTACATAGCAGGTTCCAAAACACCAAAAGATTCACCAAAAGATTCACGAAAAGATTCACCAAAAGTTTCACCAAAAGTTGTAGAAGTTTGTTGCTTGTACTCAAAAGTAATTTAAAAGCATACATGCTAATGTTGACCATAAATAACAACTAAACACAATCTAAGATGGTCCTTCTTCTACATAGCAGGTTCCAAAACACCAAAAGATTCACCAAAAGATTCACGAAAAGATTCACCAAAAGATTCACCAAAAGTTTCACCAAAAGTTGTAGAAGTTTGTTGCTTGTACTCAAAAGTAATTTAAATTTCAACCTTCTTCTTGCTCCTTTTAGAAGTGGAGACTTGATCAGCTACTTTTCCTTCATCAAAATGTGGCACAGGCCTTTTCTCACCAGGACTTGTGGGGGACTTGTTTTCTGGCTTGGTATCCAAAGATTCGGCGGAAGAGGACACACCATCCTTCACATACATCACAAAGACTTTGTAAGTGCATTATACATTACATTCAGAACAATGCAAAGCGTGATATTCAACAGAATAAACAATATATTGTGTAAACCAAATTTCAGTGGAATTAACCTTAGAAACCACCCCAACATGAGACGAATCGACCACAGCTTCAGATGACTCGACTGCAGCCTGCGAGCTATCTCCAAATTTAGACTGGGAGGACTCTCCAAGCTTAGCATTGATCATTTCACCTTCACCACGGCTTCCCTATGAAATCATTATGAAAATAATTACAATTTTGCAAAGAAACAGAATAATTGTAAGGTAATTAAGTTGATGAACATAAGTTGTTACCTCATCATCTTCATCATTTTTTTGGAGTTCCTCAATGATTTCAGGGTCACGACAAATTTTTGCCACGGTGTACACCAAGTAATCCTTTTCAAAATTGTACTTTGCAACAGAGATCTTGAAAGCATAGAGCTTGTTTAGCAAGACATTGAGCTCATGAGGGAAAGTGTCAACCTCACCTGACTTCAATTGTCTCTCTCGAATGTCATTTGCAGACAAACCGATGAGTTTAGCAAAATCTTTGTCGAACATCACCAAAGAGACAGAACCTGTGTGATCTTGGACTCTAAATTGAAGCTTGTACCTTAATATAGTATTGTTTAGGAATAAAATAATTAGTATGATGTAATATTTGAGTGAAAAAGATATATATTTGAGTTAAAAAGAGATATACTTTGGGACAAAAGATGTGGCAATGTCATTGCAAGCAAGACACCAAACACTGTCCATTGGAGCTTCAAGAAAGTGGCTTGGAATTTCAGTAGCTTGTTCTAGAAATTCTTCCTTAGTCAAAATCTTCTTGCTATGTTGACGACAGGCAACGTAAAACCAACCAACATCCTCTTCAATCATTCTTATTGTAGCAAGAACAACATAATGTGCTTCCTAAATCAATTATATTAAACTATGAACATGGGTTGTTTTTAAATAATCAATCAGTGTTATATATTGACAAATACAATAACGTATACCTCATGACATTCCCCAATCTCATCCACATGCTTTTTGACAGTGTTGATAACAAACTCTTTATGGAAAGGATAAACAGTCTGGGACTCTAGGATGGTTTGTGAAGCAGCACCAACACCATCTCTCAATATGAGGCTGAAAAATAAGATCAATGAATAATATAAATCCATGAGCTAACTATTAGAATACAAAAGGTGGTTCCATACATTTCATTTACTTCCTGAAAAAAATAAGCTATAGAGAAAGCATTGTACCCCCTCCTCAAGTCATTTGCTTCTTGGATGTCTTCATTAAGGAAAAGTCTAGTTCCATACATGTCATTCTGAACAGTGAGCTCTCCTAAACACAATGACATTATACAACAACATTGAGGTGAGTATATAGGCTGTTGTTATATGTTGTATGTATATGTACATAATTATGAAAACTTACTGTTAAATCTCTTCAATTTAGCATGTTGAAGGATAGCAATCACCATCTCGGTTGACTTGTTCTTGCAAATGTATTTGTTCAGTTGCTCAGCATACTTTCCCCATAGAGTACACTTGATAATTTGGCCACTAAAAGTAATTTGAATTAAACAAATATGAAGGACATAAGAAGTAAACAGTGGCATTGCTATCCATTGTTTACATCAGTTGTTTCAAACTTTATAGTTTCACATGTTATATTAAATCCCCCATATGGTGTTGTACATGAAATATTAATCATTGCATAATCTAATGTGAAGGTTCATCTTTTTTATAACCAACATCAAAGAAAAAAGAAACATACATAAGTCTCGCAACTCAAAGTTCATCCTTTTGCTTTCCTTTTCTTTATTCTTGAAGATGTCAAGGTCACCACACGAAGCAATCCTTCCCATTACATCTAGAACAACAGAACATAAAGACCGATTATTAACCAATCGTATGAGTTGATAAATGTTTATAAATGATGATGTATAAACCTTAAAAGAGAGACTACTAACCAATAGTAAATCTGTCGCGTGCCCTGTTATCATTGATTTTATCAAAAGGAACAAAATCAAAGCCATATGGATGCCCTTGGAAGGAAGTTACAGTTTGGATGGAGGAACACTTGAATAAGTTTATCTTGTGATTCAGAGGGAGCACACAATACTTATCTCTTTGCTTAGCCACACCGAACCTTCAGATGACAATGGTGGAGTATTCTTTAAAATATTGCCCAAAATCAGCCAACAAAGGGTTCTTACATTGTGCTTGTATTTTGTTTCCCTGACACAATAAACCATATATTAAATTTATAAACAGGTGGGAAGAAAAAAAAGTGATTAACAACGATACATGTTCTCAAGAAACATTAAAAACATATCCCTTACCCTCTCATCGAGAAGCACCATGTCAACCTTGAAAGTTTGTTCCCATTTACGTATGATTCGGGCCTTCATGTTCCAGAAGTCGCTAGCCACACTAAGATCTTCCACAAAACTGAAATTTTCGTTTGCCATGATTAGAGAGAAAATTAAGATTACAATGAGATAAGGAAGAGAAGATGTGTTGAGAAAGTTCTTGCTTATGAGCCGATTTATAGGGAAACACCAAATATGTGTTTAATTATCTTGTTTCTCAAGATTTGTCTTGGAAAGTTGCAAAAAATTGGTTTCTTGTTTGACTTTCTGATTTGATAGAGCATCTTTTGAAGATAAGTACAATTTAAAGATAAAATTATGTATTTGTTTAAGAAAAAGAAGCTAATTTTTGAAATCTTGAGAAGAGTAATTCGGTTTAGCCAACTTTTGTGCATGGGAAACATGTTTGAAGTTCCTGCAAATTCGTCCTAAGTAGCAGCCTAGCTCCTTTTTTGTCCTAGTCAAACAAAAAGAAACTACATGCTAAACACATAGTTAGAACCAAACTAAATCCTTAACTTAGCTGCTTACCAAAACATGATGTCACAAATAATGCACTTTAAGCTAATTAGTACTAACGTGGCCTATCTAATTTTTTGACAACACCATGTTCTTAGGTAAGCCTCTAATCTCCTTTAATAGTATTAGGAGATTCCATCTACATACCTGCTCTTTGAATTATTCACCACCGGCCAGTTGGTTCAGTCATTTTCCATCTAATTCTGTCTAGCATAGCTTGCATCTTTCTGTCAGGTTTTGCTACTCGCTGGTTGTTAGATAACTTATGCTTGGCTGCTCCTTATAGCTATCACTACCAGATCTCTCTTAGCAGTTGAATATACTGTATTCTTTTGTCAAATGATGTAATACCCTATAATATCTTAACTCCTTTACTTTTGGGAAAACATATATTTATGAGATTTTAGCCCATTAAATTTTGATTAAAAAATGGGATTCTTATCAGTATACAATAAACATCATTGTTATGCCTTAAGTTTTAAGGTCAAAGTTAGTTTAAGGAGTAAGATTGTATGAACCAAAAGTTCTAGAAACATAAAAGAAGCATTACGTTCAAGTTAAGTTTAACAAATGGCTTTTTTAATTTATGATAAGTGATAGTAAAAAAATAATAATTATGGATTGGATATTGTGAAATAAATAGGAGTAACAGGGTATGATTTTCATAAGTCACGACCAAAAATATTAATGGACTATTAAATAATGCTACAAGTGAATAAAGTACATTTAGAAGTTCAGTGTGAATTGGGTTAAATAGTTGGGCTTACAAGTCCGATTATAAAACGAAAAATTTTAAAAGCCCTCTTTGTTGACGATAAAAGCCCAAATAAACTTCCTTCACACATAGAAAAAAAGGGCAAAAACCGAAAAAGAGAAACCACTCAACAGGTCTTTTGGTTCCAAGTATAAAATCGCCCGTATAGAAAAAAACAAAACAAAAAAACCTAACAGATCCGACATCCGTCCCTTTTCACCTCCTTCTTCTTCTTACCGAAAGCATTCATCTTTATTAAACCCCAACCCAACCCAACCCAGTCTGTTTTAACATTCATCGGAGATAAAAACCAATTCATTTTCATTCACTGTTTTAACCCCAACCCAGAAAGCATTCATCTTTCTTCTTCCTTCTGATCATCGGCAGATAAAAACCCCAACCCAGAAAGCATTCATCTTTCTTCTTCCTTCTGATCATCGGCAGATAAAAACCCCAATTCACAATGTTCGGATTTTCCGATTTGCGTCTAATGTTTTGATATCGGGATTGCAAGGGCTCATAGCCATAGGTATGGTTACTTTTCGTTATATCATGTTGGTCTTTCAAAGGACCAACATGATAAATTGTGTTCTAAACTGAAATTGCAAGACATGTTTAAACCTTGAAACTGAGGGAGAGTATTAAGTTGTATAAACATTCAGTTTAAAGTTTTAAACATGTTTATTGTAATTAGGACTTATTGTGTGATTAGTCTCTTTGTGTAGGTACTATTCTTGGCCTTCTTAAATACTTATGGACTGCAGAAGAATGCTTGCTTATAAAGAGGGACTGAAGTTGCACAAAGTGTAACATCCCAAACTTCTCTTTAAGATTTGACTAACGCTGTTAAGTCAACCTCATGTGTGTCGTTAAGTCTAGTGTGAATATATGCATATACGTAGTTAATGTGTGTTATGTGTGAGGTTTGAAAACCTAAATGTTAATGTAGTATAAATGTGTGAAATATGAAGAAATTATGTCTATGTAGTGACATTTAATGAAGGGTTAATGTTGTATATGGGCAATAAAGAAGTTTGTGACCAATAATGAAGGATTAGGAAGCCTAGGGACTAGTTTTGACATGTGTGGAAAGTCAAAAACGGGATTAGTAGCTTAGAGGCTGTCATTAGGAGGTTATTTGCAGATCTCACTTCTTCTAAACAAGCCCTAACTGATCCTAAGTCATTCCATAGTCTTCTCTCATCAAATCTCAAGCCGAAAAGTCGTTTTGTGTGTGAATTGGTGGTCATTGTCAAGAGTATTTGCATTCTATTTGTCATTTGCAGGTAATAATCAATTCATTGATCGTATTTTCAGATCATGAGTCGTGTGTGTTGAATCAAATCTGGTTGAAAAGGGGTTTGTAAAGGAATTAGGGTTTCATTGTGTTCTTGGTTAATTTATGTGTTTTAATCAAGTATTTGGCCTAAAACGATTGTAAACGATGTTTTAACGATTTGGATTGATAAGAGATGTTTTGATGATCAAAGATTAATGTTTTTGTGTCAATTCGATCGGTACTTAAAGAGTTTGGGGTCATTTTCTGGAAAAAGGTCGAAAAACACGTTTCTGCACTTCGTAAGAACAAACTATCTTCGTAAGAACAAACTATCTTCGTAAGAACAAACTATCTTCGTAAGAACAAACTATCTTCGTAAGAACAAACTATCTTCGTAAGAACAAACTATCTTCGTAAGAACAAACTATCTTCGTAAGAACAAACTATCTTCGTAAGAACAAACTATCTTCGTAAGAACAAACTATCTTCGTAAGAACAAACTATCTTCGTAAGAACAAACTATCTTCGTAAGAACAAACTATCTTCGTAAGAACAAACTATCTTCGTAAGAACAAACTATCTTCGTAAGAACAAACTATCTTCGTAAGAACAAACTATCTTCGTAAGAACAAACTATCTTCGTAAGAACAAACTATCTTCGTAAGAACAAACTATCTTCGTAAGAACAAACTATCTTCGTAAGAACAAACTATCTTCGTAAGAACAAACTATCTTCGTAAGAACAAACTATCTTCGTAAGAACAAACTATCTTCGTAAGAACAAACTATCTTCGTAAGAACAAACTATCTTCGTAAGAACAAACTATCTTCGTAAGAACAAACTATCTTCGTAAGAACAAACTATCTTCGTAAGAACAAACTATCTTCGTAAGAACAAACTATCTTCGTAAGAACAAACTATCTTCGTAAGAACAAACTATCTTCGTAAGAACAAACTATCTTCGTAAGAACAAACTATCTTCGTAAGAACAAACTATCTTCGTAAGAACAAACTATCTTCGTAAGAACAAACTATCTTCGTAAGAACAAACTATCTTCGTAAGAACAAACTATCTTCGTAAGAACAAACTATCTTCGTAAGAACAAACTATCTTCGTAAGAACAAACTATCTTCGTAAGAACAAACTATCTTCGTAAGAACAAACTATCTTCGTAAGAACAAACTATCTTCGTAAGAACAAACTATCTTCGTAAGAACAAACTATCTTCGTAAGAACAAACTATCTTCGTAAGAACAAACTATCTTCGTAAGAACAAACTATCTTCGTAAGAACAAACTATCTTCGTAAGAACAAACTATCTTCGTAAGAACAAACTATCTTCGTAAGAACAAACTATCTTCGTAAGAACAAACTATCTTCGTAAGAACAAACTATCTTCGTAAGAACAAACTATCTTCGTAAGAACAAACTATCTTCGTAAGAACAAACTATCTTCGTAAGAACAAACTATCTTCGTAAGAACAAACTATCTTCGTAAGAACAAACTATCTTCGTAAGAACAAACTATCTTCGTAAGAACAAACTATCTTCGTAAGAACAAACTATCTTCGTAAGAACAAACTATCTTCGTAAGAACAAACTATCTTCGTAAGAACAAACTATCTTCGTAAGAACAAACTATCTTCGTAAGAACAAACTATCTTCGTAAGAACAAACTATCTTCGTAAGAACAAACTATCTTCGTAAGAACAAACTATCTTCGTAAGAACAAACTATCTTCGTAAGAACAAACTATCTTCGTAAGAACAAACTATCTTCGTAAGAACAAACTATCTTCGTAAGAACAAACTATCTTCGTAAGAACAAACTATCTTCGTAAGAACAAACTATCTTCGTAAGAACAAACTATCTTCGTAAGAACAAACTATCTTCGTAAGAACAAACTATCTTCGTAAGAACAAACTATCTTCGTAAGAACAAACTATCTTCGTAAGAACAAACTATCTTCGTAAGAACAAACTATCTTCGTAAGAACAAACTATCTTCGTAAGAACAAACTATCTTCGTAAGAACAAACTATCTTCGTAAGAACAAACTATCTTCGTAAGAACAAACTATCTTCGTAAGAACAAACTATCTTCGTAAGAACAAACTATCTTCGTAAGAACAAACTATCTTCGTAAGAACAAACTATCTTCGTAAGAACAAACTATCTTCGTAAGAACAAACTATCTTCGTAAGAACAAACTATCTTCGTAAGAACAAACTATCTTCGTAAGAACAAACTATCTTCGTAAGAACAAACTATCTTCGTAAGAACAAACTATCTTCGTAAGAACAAACTATCTTCGTAAGAACAAACTATCTTCGTAAGAACAAACTATCTTCGTAAGAACAAACTATCTTCGTAAGAACAAACTATCTTCGTAAGAACAAACTATCTTCGTAAGAACAAACTATCTTCGTAAGAACAAACTATCTTCGTAAGAACAAACTATCTTCGTAAGAACAAACTATCTTCGTAAGAACAAACTATCTTCGTAAGAACAAACTATCTTCGTAAGAACAAACTATCTTCGTAAGAACAAACTATCTTCGTAAGAACAAACTATCTTCGTAAGAACAAACTATCTTCGTAAGAACAAACTATCTTCGTAAGAACTGTAGCTAAGTTCGTAAGAAGGATTTTCCAGACTAAGTTCGTGAGGTTTGTTAAGTTCGTTTGAGTCCCAAATGACTTATATTTCATATGTTAATGTACGATAGGTGTCGGGGATTACTGATAAGCACTATTAGCTATTTGTTTGCGCGCGTACACTACTACCAGGTAAGATACACTACTTTGACACGCTGGGGGATCAACTAAAAGCTGGTTTCAAATCCTAAACACTTCCATTCGGTATCTTTATATTGCATGTGGGCATATGGGTTACTTGGGAGGTATTATGGGTTATGCAGTTGACCATGAGACCTGAGATGCAGTCCCTATTATAGTGTAATGTAGTATTGCTTAATGCAGTATGTAGCTATGCAGTTGATGTAGTTTAATGAAGTATCTTGATATGCATGATATATAGAAATGAAGTTGATGTGTGATATGCATGCTTGACTTGTACGCCTAGTTCACTAGACTTGCTAGGTTACTATGTCACTTGCACGTTTAAGGATCCAAACGTAATGAAGTTAAAGTGTGTGAATGTCTAGGAATGTGTGTTACCTAGACTATATGTGTGTGAATGTTTGGGAATGCAGGGACCCAATCTATATGTGTGAAATTGAGCTCATAAAACTAATGCAAGGAAAGTGTTAAGCTTAACCCGTACTTGTCTCAGCCGGATGAGTGCGTTGATGCAGTTGTTGCTTGGGTGGCTCCTCGCAACATGGTCTTTATAACGCAGGGTGAGTAATACGAGAGGTTTGACCAACCTCCACATACGGATTACTCTTGGATTGGCTTGTCACTCCTTAACGACGTAAGATGAGTAGTCTTTTGACTGATCATCCAGTCGGGTGTGATGCAGGGCACACTTATATGCAGTTAACAAAGATACGTGTGACAATGTGTGAACTAATGCAGGATAGGCACATTTAGGATGATTATCCTAATTAATATGAAGTCGAAATGTAGTATATGTGGGAACGTGTGATGTGTGTTGTGCCTAATAAAACTTGTCTAATAATGAAGATTGTTTTAATTGGACAAATGCTTTTAATTAAGTGTTATCTTACTTAGCTATTCTTATAGCTAACACTTGCTTCTTTAATGTGGTTGTTCCCTCAGGTTTAGCTTGATGGAATTAGATGAAGGATGTGAGAGCTTGGGTAGATTCATTGAAGGAGCCTTAGTTATCCATAGACGATTCTTTGCTTAGACATTTATTTACATTTCGTACTTAATGTCGAATTTATGTTGTGACATGTGAACGGTTGTTTTATGTTGGGCAACCATTGGGTTTTCATTTGAACTATTGTTTGATATGGCATGTAACACCAAATAAATGCAGAAACCGAAATGTTTTTATCGGTTTTGACTTTTACAGTCTTTACTTCCGCAATTTAACACCGTTAGGTGAAAAGTTTTGAAAACCCATATTTTTAAACGACGGGTGTTACAAGTTGGTATCAGAGAAGTGGTTTAAGTGAACCAAGGCCTATTAACCATAGGATTTGGACTTAAACTTAAGATATGCATGCTAGGTATTTGTAGGATGCCTTAGTTTTAATGAAAGATGATATAGGATGGGTTGGGACGAGTGCGAGTGTGATAGGGCTTATGAGATGTTTACGTTACGATGATATGTTTTAGCCATATCTTAACAAGCATTTTGCTTTAATTTGCGCTTATCGACTCTACCTTTTTATTAAAGGAAAATGGTTAACACTCGCAACCGCAACTTCCGACGTGATGGAGCTACTGCTAGCATTACCCCACCTGTCCATCCGGGTGCAGGCGCTGCAGATGCTGCTGCTGCTGTTGCAGCCAATGCAAATAGAAATCGAGGAAATCCCCGCCAGGTCAATCAGCAAGGCTCATTGGGTCCTATGCCTCCACCTCCCGCAATCCACCTAGGGTTAATGAGGAAGTGGTGGAACAAATCCCTAACACGGCTGAGTTGTACAATCTCGTACGGACTCTCCAGACCCAATTGGCCCAGACACAGGAGCAATTGAACAACGCTCTTGCTGAAAATGCTGAAGGAACTGATGGCAACTATTCAGTGCCTTCTCACCACTCTGAGCCACCGGTCGATGATGTTGTTGTTCCCCCTGCAAATGTCGTTGTGGTTACTCCTAATGTCGTTCAAGCCCCTCGGTTTAAGTTTGAAAGTTTCCAGAAGTGTGGAGGTCAGAAGTTTGATGGAACCCTTAATGCAGTGGGTTGCATGGAATGGCTCGATGATACGGAGATGGTCTTTGAAGCCTGTGATTGTCCCGAGGATAAGAAGGTGTTGTGCGCTAGTCGAATGTTGAAAGAAGGTGCTCGGGATTGGTGGAAGAGCATTACTATTTCGATGACTCCAGCTATGGTATCTGCTATCTCGTGGACTAACTTTAAGCAGAAATTCATTGAGGAATATATTGGGGTTCATGAGCAGCGTAAGATGGAAAAGGAGTTTCGTGCCTTGACGGCTGAAGTCGGAAAGGTCAACGAGTATGCTCGTTCCTTCATGGAGAAGATGAAGTTCGTGGGTCATTTATTCCGTACTGATGCAGATCAGGTTGCTTGCTATGTTGATGGTTTGCCTCCGAGTTATCGAGGTATCTGCAGGCAGCACAAGACTCTGACTGAAGCTATCAAGGAGTCTAAGAAGCTTGACGATGATTTCGCTTCGGACAAGAAGGTTGAGAAGAGTGATGATAAGAAGTCGGGGTTTAAAAGAAGGTCAAATTGGTCTTCCAATAACAATAATAATAAGAAGTTCCGTGGAAGTGGTAGTTCGAGTGGTGACAAGGATAAAAAGAAGAATGGTTCATGGTGTACATTTTGCAAGACAATTCATGAAGGGCATTGTACCGACAAGACAAGAAGGTGCCATAAGTGTGGGAAGTCGGGACATCTTGCCACTGAATGTAGGGACAAGACTCGTTGCTACAAGTGCCAAGAAACGGGTCATCTCATTGCCGATTGTCCACAGATGAAGAATGTTGGAAAGAAGACCGCCACGACAGCAACAAAAGTGAGAGCTCTTCAAATGACGGTTGATGACGCAAGGAACAACGATGAAGTGGTATGTGGTACTTTCCTTGTTAACTCAAAGCCTGCCTCTGTTTTATTTGATTCAGGTGCAAATAGGTCGTTTGTGTCCACATTATTTGCTCCTAAGCTAGAAAGAGTCACTACTCCCTTAGATTGTTCATTAGAGGTAGAAATTGCTAATGGTACGGTTAATAATATACGTGTGGGTTATGACGATTGTGACATTGAGATTGAAGGTCGTTCTTTTCCAGTCCAACTATTGCCTACTACCTTAGGTGGTTTTGATGTAGTGATTGGTATGGATTGGTTGACTAGAAATGAAGCTAGTATTTTATGTTCCCAAAAGATAATTCGATTGCCTATATCCGAGGGTAAAGTGATAACGGTGTATGGAGACAAGAAGAGAGGAGGAATAAAGATTATTAGTATGATGAAAGCTATTAAATGTATAAGGAAAAACAAGAGCCATTTCTTGGCTTATGTCATTGATGCAAGAAAAGAGAAGTCTCCAATCGCTAGTGTTGATGTAGTATCCAATTTCCCCGATGTGTTTCCCGATGATCTACCCGGTATTCCTCCCGATCGTGAAGTTACTTTTCAGATAAATCTTATTCCCGGTGCTACACCCGTTGCTAAAGCACCTTACCGATTAGCTCCTACAGAAATGAAGGAATTAATGACGTAACTTCAGGAGTTACTTGACAAGGGGTTCATACAACCTAGTTCCTCGCCTTGGGGAGCTCCGGTTCTCTTTGTTAAGAAGAAGGATGGATCGATGCGCATGTGTATTGACTACCGTGAGTTGAACAAACGAACGGTCAAGAACAAGTATCCTCTCCCGAGAATTGATGATCTTTTTGATCAACTACATGGTGCTTCGTATTTTTCAAAGATTGATTTGCGGTCCGGTTATCATCAGTTGAAGGTAAAGAAGGAAGATGTAGCAAAGACAGCTTTCCGGACTAGATATGGTCATTATGAGTTCTTGGTCATGCCATTTGGGTTGACCAATGCTCCAGCCGCGTTTATGGACTTAATGAATCGGGTATGCCGCCCCTTTCTAGATCATTTTGTTATTGTGTTTATTGACGATATTTTGATCTATTCTAAGTCAGAGGATGAACACCGTGAGCATTTGAAAGCAGTTTTGGAGGTGTTGAGGGAGAAGAAGTTGTACGCAAAGTTTTCTAAATGTGAGTTTTGGCTCCGAGAAGTGCAGTTTCTTGGTCATGTTATTTCATCAGAAGGTATTAAAGTAGATCCTTCAAAGATTGAAGCTGTTTCAAAGTGGGAGCAGCCAAAGACTCCTACCGAGATTAAGAGTTTTCTTGGTTTGGCTGGGTATTATAGAAGGTTTATTCAGGATTTTTCTCGAATAGCCAAGCCTATGACGGAATTAACAAAGAAGGGTGTGAAGTACGAGTGGACTGAAAAGCAGGAAAATGCATTCCAAACGTTGAAAAATAAGTTGTGTGAAGCTCCTATCCTTGCCTTGCCTGAAGGTACTGATGATTTAGTGGTATATAGCGATGCTTCTATTACGGGTTTGGGTTGTGTCTTAATGCAGAGAGACAAAGTGATTGCCTATGCTTCACGTCAGTTGAAGCCTCATGAGAAGAATTACCCTACCCATGATCTTGAGCTAGCGGCGGTTGTGTTTGCATTGAAATTATGGAGACATTACTTATATGGTACTAAATGCACACTTTTCACCGACCATAAGAGTTTACAATATATGTTTACTCAAAAGGAGATGAATGTGAGACAAAGAAGGTGGATGGAATTACTTAAAGACTATGATTGTGAAATCAAATACCATACGGGTAAAGCCAATGTAGTGGCGGATGCACTAAGTAGGAAAGTGCAAAGCTCTTCTTGTAAGTTGATGAGCATGCAAGTTCAAGCCAAGTCGGGTCTATTAGATCGAATTAAAGAAGCACAAGAGATGGCATTAATGAAGGATAATATTGATAAAGAGAGTATTGGGAAGAAGAAACGACTTGTGATGGAGACTAATAGCCATGGGTTTAAAACATACAAGGGTCGTATTTGGGTGCCACTGCTTGGTGGTAACCGGGAGTTGATCCTTGAAGAGGTCCATAGAAGTAGGTATTCGATGCATCCCGGTGTCACCAAAATGTATGCAGATTTGAAGCCGATTTATTGGTGGCCGGATATTAAAGGTGAAGTAGCTCATTTTGTAGCAAAGTGTTTGACATGTGCACGTGTGAAAACGGACCATAAAAAGCCGTATGGTTTGTTGCATCAATTAGACGTTCTCGAGTGGAAATGGGATCATATCACGATGGACTTTGTAACGAAGCTACCGAAAACGCCGAAAGGGAATGATATGATTTGGGTGATTGTAGATAGATTGACGAAGAGTGCTCATTTTCTAGCTACCCGACAAGATGTGCCTTTAAAGAAGATGGCAAAGATGTATATAGATGAAGTTGTCTCGAAACATGGAGTTCCATTGTCTATTGTCTCGGATAGGGACACTAGATTTGTGTCTAAATTTTGGAAGGGTCTTCAACGAGAATTGGGTACTAGAGTGAACTTGAGTACCGCCTATCATCCTCAAACCGATGGGCAAAGTGAGAGAACCATCCAAACCTTAGAGGATATGTTGAGAACGTGTGTACTAGACTATGGTGGAGCATGGGATGAACACTTGAAGTTGATTGAATTTGCTTATAATAATAGTCACCATGCAAGTATTGGAATGCCACCATTTGAAATGTTATATGGAAGGAGATGTAGGACTCCAAGTTGTTGGATGGAGCCCGGTGAAAAGCAGTTAACCGGTCCCGAAATTATTGAAATCTCCGCTGAGAAAGTTAATGTAGCTAAAGAAGCTTTACGTGTGGCCAGAGAAAGGCAGAAAACTTATGCAGATAAGAAAAGGAGACCAATGGAGTTTAATGTAGGTGACTTAGTGATGCTGAAAGTGTCACCATGGAAAGGAGTAATCCGATTTGGAAAGAAGGGCAAGTTGAGTCCAAGATTTATTGGACCTTTTAAAATCTTGAAACGCATTAAGGATGTAGCATATCAGTTGGAATTACCTCCAGAATTGGATGGAATTCACAACACCTTTCATGTATCCTACCTAAGGAAGTGTCTAGCCGAGGAGTCAAGTGTGATTCCAATTCAAGATGTGAGCATTGACCCAATGAAGAAAATGGTTGAAGAACCGGTGGCAATACTTGGAAGGAAGCAAAAGAAGTTACGCAGGAAAGTGATAGATCTTGTCTTGATAAAGTGGAAGCATAATCATGGAGAAAGCTTGACTTGGGAAACTGAAGCAGTAATGAAGGAGAATTATCCCGAGTTGTTCCTTAATGATGAGATTCCGGGGACGGAATCCTCTTAAGGGGGAGGTAATTGTAACATCCCAAACTTTTCTTTAAGATTTGACTAACGCTGTTAAGTCAACCTCATGTGTGTCGTTAAGTCTAGTGTGAATATATGCATATACGTAGTTAATGTGTGTTATGTGTGAGGTTTGAAAACCTAAATGTTAATGTAGTATAAATGTGTGAAATATGAAGAAATTATGTCTATGTAGTGACATTTAATGAAGGGTTAATGTTGTATATGGGCAATAAAGAAGTTTGTGACCAATAATGAAGGATTAGGAAGCCTAGGGACTAGTTTTGACATGTGTGGAAAGTCAAAAACGGGATTAGTAGCTTAGAGGCTGTCATTAGGAGGTTATTGCAGATCTCACTTCTTCTAAGAATAAACTATCTTCGTAAGAACAAACTATCTTCGTAAGAACAAACTATCTTCGTAAGAACAAACTATCTTCGTAAGAACAAACTATCTTCGTAAGAACAAACTATCTTCGTAAGAACAAACTATCTTCGTAAGAACAAACTATCTTCGTAAGAACAAACTATCTTCGTAAGAACAAACTATCTTCGTAAGAACAAACTATCTTCGTAAGAACAAACTATCTTCGTAAGAACAAACTATCTTCGTAAGAACAAACTATCTTCGTAAGAACAAACTATCTTCGTAAGAACAAACTATCTTCGTAAGAACAAACTATCTTCGTAAGAACAAACTATCTTCGTAAGAACAAACTATCTTCGTAAGAACAAACTATCTTCGTAAGAACAAACTATCTTCGTAAGAACAAACTATCTTCGTAAGAACAAACTATCTTCGTAAGAACAAACTATCTTCGTAAGAACAAACTATCTTCGTAAGAACAAACTATCTTCGTAAGAACAAACTATCTTCGTAAGAACAAACTATCTTCGTAAGAACAAACTATCTTCGTAAGAACAAACTATCTTCGTAAGAACAAACTATCTTCGTAAGAACAAACTATCTTCGTAAGAACAAACTATCTTCGTAAGAACAAACTATCTTCGTAAGAACAAACTATCTTCGTAAGAACAAACTATCTTCGTAAGAACAAACTATCTTCGTAAGAACAAACTATCTTCGTAAGAACAAACTATCTTCGTAAGAACAAACTATCTTCGTAAGAACAAACTATCTTCGTAAGAACAAACTATCTTCGTAAGAACAAACTATCTTCGTAAGAACAAACTATCTTCGTAAGAACAAACTATCTTCGTAAGAACAAACTATCTTCGTAAGAACAAACTATCTTCGTAAGAACAAACTATCTTCGTAAGAACAAACTATCTTCGTAAGAACAAACTATCTTCGTAAGAACAAACTATCTTCGTAAGAACAAACTATCTTCGTAAGAACAAACTATCTTCGTAAGAACAAACTATCTTCGTAAGAACAAACTATCTTCGTAAGAACAAACTATCTTCGTAAGAACAAACTATCTTCGTAAGAACAAACTATCTTCGTAAGAACAAACTATCTTCGTAAGAACAAACTATCTTCGTAAGAACAAACTATCTTCGTAAGAACAAACTATCTTCGTAAGAACAAACTATCTTCGTAAGAACAAACTATCTTCGTAAGAACAAACTATCTTCGTAAGAACAAACTATCTTCGTAAGAACAAACTATCTTCGTAAGAACAAACTATCTTCGTAAGAACAAACTATCTTCGTAAGAACAAACTATCTTCGTAAGAACAAACTATCTTCGTAAGAACAAACTATCTTCGTAAGAACAAACTATCTTCGTAAGAACAAACTATCTTCGTAAGAACAAACTATCTTCGTAAGAACAAACTATCTTCGTAAGAACAAACTATCTTCGTAAGAACAAACTATCTTCGTAAGAACAAACTATCTTCGTAAGAACAAACTATCTTCGTAAGAACAAACTATCTTCGTAAGAACAAACTATCTTCGTAAGAACAAACTATCTTCGTAAGAACAAACTATCTTCGTAAGAACAAACTATCTTCGTAAGAACAAACTATCTTCGTAAGAACAAACTATCTTCGTAAGAACAAACTATCTTCGTAAGAACAAACTATCTTCGTAAGAACAAACTATCTTCGTAAGAACAAACTATCTTCGTAAGAACAAACTATCTTCGTAAGAACAAACTATCTTCGTAAGAACAAACTATCTTCGTAAGAACAAACTATCTTCGTAAGAACAAACTATCTTCGTAAGAACAAACTATCTTCGTAAGAACAAACTATCTTCGTAAGAACAAACTATCTTCGTAAGAACAAACTATCTTCGTAAGAACAAACTATCTTCGTAAGAACAAACTATCTTCGTAAGAACAAACTATCTTCGTAAGAACAAACTATCTTCGTAAGAACAAACTATCTTCGTAAGAACAAACTATCTTCGTAAGAACAAACTATCTTCGTAAGAACAAACTATCTTCGTAAGAACAAACTATCTTCGTAAGAACAAACTATCTTCGTAAGAACAAACTATCTTCGTAAGAACAAACTATCTTCGTAAGAACAAACTATCTTCGTAAGAACAAACTATCTTCGTAAGAACAAACTATCTTCGTAAGAACAAACTATCTTCGTAAGAACAAACTATCTTCGTAAGAACAAACTATCTTCGTAAGAACAAACTATCTTCGTAAGAACAAACTATCTTCGTAAGAACAAACTATCTTCGTAAGAACAAACTATCTTCGTAAGAACAAACTATCTTCGTAAGAACAAACTATCTTCGTAAGAACAAACTATCTTCGTAAGAACAAACTATCTTCGTAAGAACAAACTATCTTCGTAAGAACAAACTATCTTCGTAAGAACAAACTATCTTCGTAAGAACAAACTATCTTCGTAAGAACAAACTATCTTCGTAAGAACAAACTATCTTCGTAAGAACAAACTATCTTCGTAAGAACAAACTATCTTCGTAAGAACAAACTATCTTCGTAAGAACAAACTATCTTCGTAAGAACAAACTATCTTCGTAAGAACAAACTATCTTCGTAAGAACAAACTATCTTCGTAAGAACAAACTATCTTCGTAAGAACAAACTATCTTCGTAAGAACAAACTATCTTCGTAAGAACAAACTATCTTCGTAAGAACAAACTATCTTCGTAAGAACAAACTATCTTCGTAAGAACAAACTATCTTCGTAAGAACAAACTATCTTCGTAAGAACAAACTATCTTCGTAAGAACAAACTATCTTCGTAAGAACAAACTATCTTCGTAAGAACAAACTATCTTCGTAAGAACAAACTATCTTCGTAAGAACTGTAGCTAAGTTCGTAAGAAGGATTTTCCAGACTAAGTTCGTGAGGTTTGTTAAGTTCGTTTGAGTCCCAAATGACTTATATTTCATATGTTAATGTACGATAGGTGTCGGGGATTACTGATAAGCACTATTAGCTATTTGTTTGCGTGCGTACACTACTACCAGGTAAGATACACTACTTTGACACGCTGGGGGATCAACTAAAAGCTGGTTTCAAATCCTAAACACTTCCATTCGGTATCTTTATATTGCATGTGGGCATATGGGTTACTTGGGAGGTATTATGGGTTATGCAGTTGACCATGAGACCTGAGATGCAGTCCCTATTGTAGTGTAATGTAGTATTGCTTAATGTAGTATGTAGCTATGCAGTTGATGTAGTTTAATGAAGTATCTTGATATGCATGATATATAGAAATGAAGTTGATGTGTGATATGCATGCTTGACTTGTACGCCTAGTTCACTAGACTTGCTAGGTTACTATGTCACTTGCACGTTTAAGGATCCAAACGTAATGAAGTTAAAGTGTGTGAATGTCTAGGAATGTGTGTTACCTAGACTATATGTGTGTGAATGTTTGGGAATGCAGGGACCCAATCTATATGTGTGAAATTGAGCTCATAAAACTAATGCAGGGAAAGTGTTAAGCTTAACCCGTACTTGTCTCATCCGGATGAGTGCGTTGATGCAGTTGTTGCTTGGGTGGCTCCTCGCAACATGGTCTTTATAACGCAGGGCGAGTAATACGAGAGGTTTGACCAACCTCCACATACGGATTACTCTTGGATTGGCTTGCCACTCCTTAACGACGTAAGATGAGTAGTCTTTTGACTGATCATCCAGTCGGGTGTGATGCAGGGCACACTTATATGCAGTTAACAAAGATACGTGTGACAATGTGTGAACTAATGCAGGATAGGCACATTTAGGATGATTATCCTAATTAATATGAAGTCGAAATGTAGTATATGTGGGAACGTGTGATGTGTGTTGTGCCTAATAAAACTTGTCTAATAATGAAGATTGTTTTAATTGGACAAATGCTTTTAATTAAGTGTTATCTTACTTAGCTATTCTTATAGCTAACACTTGCTTCTTTAATGTGGTTGTTCCCTCAGGTTTAGCTTGATGGAATTAGATGAAGGATGTGAGAGCTTGGGTAGATTCATTGAAGGAGCCTTAGTTATACCATAGACGATTCTTTGCTTAGACATTTATTTACATTTCGTACTTAATGTCGAATTTATATTGTGACATGTGAACGGTTGTTTTATGTTGGGCAACCGTTGGGTTTTCATTTGAACTATTGTTTGATATGGCATGTAACACCAAATAAATGCAGAAACCGAAATGTTTTTTATCGGTTTTGACTTTTACAGTCTTTACTTCCGCAATTTAACACCGTTAGGTGAAAAGTTTTGAAAACCCATATTTTTAAACGACGTTCATATTCAATCGAATATTCATATTCATCGAATATTCATATTAATCAATATTCATATTCAATCGAATATCTCTGTTTCAATCATATTCATATTCAATCGAATATCTCTGTTTCAATCATATTCATATTCAATCGAAATCATATTCATATTCAATCGAATATCTCTGTTTCAATCATATTCATATTCAATCGAATATCTCTGTTTCAATCATATTCATATTCAATCGAATATTCATATTCAATCGAATATCTCTGTTTCAATCATATTCATATTATCGAAATCATATTCATATTCAATCGAATATCTCTGTTTCAATCGAATATTCATATTCAATCGAATATTCATATTCAATCAATATTCATATTCAATCGAATATTCATATTCAATCGAATATTCATATTCAATCAATATTCATATTCAATCGAAATCATATTCATATTCAATCAATATTCTATTATCGAAATCATATTCATATTCAATCGAATATCTCTGTTTCAATCATATTCATATTCAATCGAAATATATTCATATTATCGAAATCATATTCATATTCAATCGAATATCTCTGTTTCAATCATATTCATATTCAATCGAAATATATTCATATTATCGAAATCATATTCATATTCAGTAGCATATCTCTGTTCAATCAATATTCATATTCAATCGAATATATCTGTTTCAATATTTATTTAGAAATCATATTCATATTCAATCGAATATCTCTGTTTCAATCATATTCATATTCAATCGAATATTCATATTCAATCGAATATTCATATTCAATCAATATTCATATTCAATCAATATTCATATTCAATCGAATATATCTGTTTCAATATTTATTTAGAAATCATATTCATATTCAATCGAATATCTCTGTTTCAATCATATTCATATTCAATCGAAATCATATTTATCTCTGTTTCAATCATATTCATATTCAATCGAATATTCATATTCAATCAATATTCATATTCAATCGAATATTCATATTCAATCAATATTCATATTAATCGAATATTCATATTCAATCGAATATTCATATTCAATCGAATATTCATATTCAATCAATATTCATATTCAATCGAATATTCATATTCAATCGAATATTCATATTCAATCGAATATCTCTGTTTCAATATTTATTTAGAAATCATATTCATATTCAATCGAATATCTCTGTTTCAATCAATATTCATATTCAATCGAATATTCATATTCAATCGAATATTCATATTCAATCGAATATTCATATTCAATCATATTCATATTCAATCGAATATCTCTGTTTCAATATTTATTTAGAAATCATATTCATATTCAATCGAATATCTCTGTTTCAATCATATTCATATTCAATCGAAATCATATTCATATTTACGTACAACTAAAAACTTCACTATTATTCTAACCCTAAAACAATGTGGAAAATTTTGGTTTTTTCTGGAGTAGCAGCAGGAGGCATATATTTTGCTCTACGTGTTGTTTCTGAAGCTAATGCTAGAGCTTCTGCTGCTGAAGAACGATTATCTCACTATGAGAAAACGAAGAATTCTGAGCTAGATAAAAATGCCTCCACTTCAAATACAGATGACATGGCTCAGTTGAAGGAAGAGATAATGCTAGAGCTTCTGCTGCTGAAGAACAATTATCTCACTATGAAATGTAACACCCGTCGTTTAAAAACTTGGATTTTGAAAAATCTTTGCCAAACGGCGTTTAAAATAAGCGGAAAGGATCACATATAAAATCTGCCCCATCCGTATCGGATGGTACCTTTAAAATTGGTGTTACTTCTAGCATCGTCAAAATAATAAAAGTAAATCCAAGCTTTGGCACCTACATAAATGCCATCATTACAATTCTGAAACATGAACAAAATAGCCAAACATAAGGCTAAAGAAAGTCTAAGCGTTTAATGTCTTTGCTAAGCTTCTTTATTCATTCTACCCAACTCTCACCAAGCTAATCCTCGCCTAGCTCAAACTTGATTATCCTGAAGGCACAACATTTTCAAAGAACAAGTGTTAGCTAATAAAATTAGCTAAGTAAGATAACATAGATTTGAAAACGTTTGCCAATTACATATATTAACAAAATCTGCATTTTAAGTTAATATCACACACATACATAACATCATAAGATACACATTAGGTTCATCATGTCCTAAGGTGTGCCTATACTTTCTTTCTTTATTTCTTTGCCAAGACGTAGGCTAAGTGACTTATGCCACTTACTTAGAAATGTGGGGTTGTGTGTAGGCGGTCATAGACCATACTTGGAGTCCTCACACCCGACATGATGGTAAACCATAAGGTGGTCCATCGGCGTCGTTAAGGAATGACAAAGTCAATCCAACTGAATAAACCGTTTATGCCTTTACGCATTGGTGGTTAGTTACTCCACCCGGAATACTCAAACGTAACTATGCCACAAGGAGCAACTCAAGTGACCACGTACGCACCAGCCCCGAAGTGCTAGCACGGGTTAAGCTTAACACAAGACTTTACATAATGCTCGAGACTTTAATCGTTTAATTAGTTTAGGCTACTCTTTCACCTAAGCTAATCACATATCATCTTTTACTTTAGGGCCCTTAACGTGTACGTGAACATGGCAATCCTAATCAAGGACTAGTGACTAGGTGATCAAGCCACACATGCAAACATATATCATATCATTTCGACATTTTCATACATATATAATTATTCCATCATTTCATGCATATATACTTACCTCATACCATTGCAACCTGCATATGTATGTTAATCATCATAAATGGTAAGTAATACCTCCTTTGCAACCTCCCATAGTCACCCATGAACATAAAACGTGCATACATATTCAATTGGAAGGTTTAACTTATGAAAATGTATTTTGTTGTACCAACAGGTGACAAAAGATGTTATCTTACCTCGATACAGCTTACCAACAAGTTAAAAGTATCTTATAGTGCTTGTTAAGTGCTCCCGACAACCTAGAACGAGTATAAGATCGAATATAAGCTAAACGAAATACTTTGTGCAACCTGGGCATCAGGTGCGTCGCACCTGACATGTGGTGCGTCGCACAAATTCATCAGAAATTCTGGATAGATGCAGGTGCGCCGCACCTACCCATTGGTGCGCCGCATATCGGGCTTTTGGCTGAAATCCATTTTTTCATTTTGGGCTGTGGTGCGTCGCACCTGGAGTGTCGACCAGAAACCTAATTTTTGTTCTTTGATCAAACGAATTCCATACGACCCCATACCCCAAATCCAACCTGGGGACCTAAAATTAATCCTTTTAATTGCACTTTCATCAACTTTAACCATCCTATTAATCCTTTAATCCTTTACATCATAAATCAATCATTACGACACCCGAATAACAAGAATTCGGTAAACGTTTGATCAAATAACCCAACCCAAACCCTATGGCCTGGATCGAAATCACTTCTAAGACATACATGATCAGATTTAAGAGTGAGATCAGCCATATTACCTGTAGATGACTTTGAGGATTCGAAATCTTAATCAAACTTGATCGAAACGACACGAAACGATTGATTCTTGGAGAAAACTTGTCTTGAGAGGGAGGGGATCTGTTCCTAGGGATTAATCACGAAAATTAGCAGCTATTGGAGTCTTACTAGACCTTAAACTCCTGACCATAAGTTTCCTTTAGTGCCCATAGGCCCCTCGACTTCCTAAACTTTACTTTCGTAGCTTAATTAACTTACCGGGAGACTTAACGATCTAGCAAGCACTTAACTTTCATACTTTACTTTAAATTACTTTCATTTAATTCATTTTACTTCATTTCATATTAAACACATAAGCATTTAATCACATAATCCCTTATAGGGCACATAAACATAACGGACCTAACGTTAATTAACGGAAAGTCAAATAGTCAAACACAAAACGTTCGGGATGTTACAATTACCTCCCCCTTAAGAGGATTCCGTCCTCGGAATCGCCTCAGAAGCGAACAAATCTGGATATTTCTCTTTCATCAAAAAAAAAAAAAAAAAAAAAAAAAAAAAAAAAAAAAAAAAAAAAAAAAAAAAAAAAAAAAAAAAAAAAAAAAAAAAAAAAAAAAAAAAAAAAAAAAAAAAAAAAAAAAAAAAAAAAAAAAAAAAAAAAAAAAAAAAAAAAAAAAAAAAAAAAAAAAAAAAAAAAAAAAAAAAAAAAAAAAAAAAAAAAAAAAAAAAAAAAAAAAAAAAAAAAAAAAAAAAAAAAAAAAAAAAAAAAAAAAAAAAAAAAAAAAAAAAAAAAAAAAAAAAAAAAAAAAAAAAAAAAAAAAAAAAAAAAAAAAAAAAAAAAAAAAAAAAAAAAAAAAAAAAAAAAAAAAAAAAAAAAAAAAAAAAAAAAAAAAAAAAAAAAAAAAAAAAAAAAAAAAAAAAAAAAAAAAAAAAAAAAAAAAAAAAAAAAAAAAAAAAAAAAAAAAAAAAAAAAAAAAAAAAAAAAAAAAAAAAAAAAAAAAAAAAAAAAAAAAAAAAAAAAAAAAAAAAAAAAAAAAAAAAAAAAAAAAAAAAAAAAAAAAAAAAAAAAAAAAAAAAAAAAAAAAAAAAAAAAAAAAAAAAAAAAAAAAAAAAAAAAAAAAAAAAAAAAAAAAAAAAAAAAAAAAAAAAAAAAAAAAAAAAAAAAAAAAAAAAAAAAAAAAAAAAAAAAAAAAAAAAAAAAAAAAAAAAAAAAAAAAAAAAAAAAAAAAAAAAAAAAAAAAAAAAAAAAAAAAAAAAAAAAAAAAAAAAAAAAAAAAAAAAAAAAAAAAAAAAAAAAAAAAAAAAAAAAAAAAAAAAAAAAAAAAAAAAAAAAAAAAAAAAAAAAAAAAAAAAAAAAAAAAAAAAAAAAAAAAAAAAAAAAAAAAAAAAAAAAAAAAAAAAAAAAAAAAAAAAAAAAAAAAAAAAAAAAAAAAAAAAAAAAAAAAAAAAAAAAAAAAAAAAAAAAAAAAAAAAAAAAAAAAAAAAAAAAAAAAAAAAAAAAAAAAAAAAAAAAAAAAAAAAAAAAAAAAAAAAAAAAAAAAAAAAAAAAAAAAAAAAAAAAAAAAAAAAAAAAAAAAAAAAAAAAAAAAAAAAAAAAAAAAAAAAAAAAAAAAAAAAAAAAAAAAAAAAAAAAAAAAAAAAAAAAAAAAAAAAAAAAAAAAAAAAAAAAAAAAAAAAAAAAAAAAAAAAAAAAAAAAAAAAAAAAAAAAAAAAAAAAAAAAAAAAAAAAAAAAAAAAAAAAAAAAAAAAAAAAAAAAAAAAAAAAAAAAAAAAAAAAAAAAAAAAAAAAAAAAAAAAAAAAAAAAAAAAAAAAAAAAAAAAAAAAAAAAAAAAAAAAAAAAAAAAAAAAAAAAAAAAAAAAAAAAAAAAAAAAAAAAAAAAAAAAAAAAAAAAAAAAAAAAAAAAAAAAAAAAAAAAAAAAAAAAAAAAAAAAAAAAAAAAAAAAAAAAAAAAAAAAAAAAAAAAAAAAAAAAAAAAAAAAAAAAAAAAAAAAAAAAAAAAAAAAAAAAAAAAAAAAAAAAAAAAAAAAAAAAAAAAAAAAAAAAAAAAAAAAAAAAAAAAAAAAAAAAAAAAAAAAAAAAAAAAAAAAAAAAAAAAAAAAAAAAAAAAAAAAAAAAAAAAAAAAAAAAAAAAAAAAAAAAAAAAAAAAAAAAAAAAAAAAAAAAAAAAAAAAAAAAAAAAAAAAAAAAAAAAAAAAAAAAAAAAAAAAAAAAAAAAAAAAAAAAAAAAAAAAAAAAAAAAAAAAAAAAAAAAAAAAAAAAAAAAAAAAAAAAAAAAAAAAAAAAAAAAAAAAAAAAAAAAAAAAAAAAAAAAAACTAGATACATACCTCGTGTCTCGATCCGAAACAATAGATAATGGAACACCATGCTTTGAGACAACTTCATCAATGTACATCTTTGCCATCTTGGTCAATGGCACATCTTGGCGCGTTGCTAGGAAATGAGCACTCTTCGTTAACCTATCAACACGAGATCAATCAACTTTCGGCGAAGTTTCTTTTGCTTTCTTCCGAGTATCGCTACTGGTTCGTCCACTATTCTTTTCTGAGGATTTATGCTCACATCCTCAATTGGAATAACACTAGACTCATTGGCCAAACACTTCCTCAAATATGAAACATGAAATGTGTGGTGAATTCCATCCAATTCTGGAGGTAGTTCCAATTGATAAGCTACATCCTTGATACGTTTCAGAATTTTGAAAGGTCCTATGAAACGTGGGCTTAGCTTTCCCTTCTTTCCAAAACGAATTACTCCTTTCCATGGAGAAACTTTCAGCATTACCAAATCACCAACTTGGAACTCAATTGGCTTCCTTTTCTTGTCGGCATAAGTCTTTTGTCGTTCTCTAGCCACACGAAGTGCTTCTTTTGCTACATTGACTTTTTCAGCTGAGATTTCAATGATTTCAGGACCCGTAAACTGTTTCTCACCGGGTTCCATCCAACAACTCGGGGTCCTACATCTCCTACCATAAAGCATTTCAAATGGTGGCATTCCAATACTTGCATGATGGCTGTTATTATAAGAGAATTCAATTAACTTCAAATGATCATCCCATGCTCCACCACAAGCCCTCAACATGTCTTCCAATGTTTGTATGGTTCTTTCACTTTGTCCATCCGTTTGAGGATGATAGGCGGTACTCAAATTTACTCTAGTACCTAATGCTCGTTGAAGACTTTTCCAAAAACTAGATACATACCTCGTGTCTCGATCCGAAACAATAGATAATGGAACACCATGCTTTGAGACAACTTCATCAATGTACATCTTTGCCATCTTGGTCAATGGCACATCTTGGCGCGTTGCTAGGAAATGAGCACTCTTCGTTAACCTATCAACAATCACCCATACCATATCATTTCCCTTCGGAGTTCTTGGTAGCTTGGTCACAAAATCCATAGTTATATGGTCTCATTTCCATTCCGGAATCTCTAATTGGTGCAACATTCCATACGGCTTTTTATGGTCAGCTTTCACACGTGCACAAGTCAAACATCTTTCAACAAAATGAGCAACTTCTCCCTTAATGTTTGGCCACCAATAGATAGGCTTCAAATCTGCATACATCTTGGTAATACCAGGATGGACTGAATATCTTGACCTATGAGCTTCTTCAAGGATCAATTCTCGGTTACCACCAAGCAATGGTACCCATATTCGACCCTTATAAGTCTTAAATCCACGGCTGTTCGTCTCCATCACAAGTCTTTTCTTCTTTCCAATACTTTCATTATCGATATTATCCTTCATTAAAGCCTTAACTTGGGCTTCCTTGATGCGGTCGAGTAACCCCGACTTGGCTTGAACAACCATGCTCATCAATCTACAAGAAAAATTCTGCACTTTCCTACTTAATGCATCCGCCACTACATTGGCTTTACCGGGATGATATTTAATCTCACAATCATAATCTTTCAGAAGTTCCATCCATCTCCTTTGCCTTACATTCATTTCCTTTTGTGAGAACACATATTGCAAACTCTTATGATCCGTATACAAGGTACATTTGGTGCCATATAAGTAATGCCTCCACAACTTCAAAGCAAACACTACTGCAGCCAATTCAAGATCATGGGTCGGGTAATTCTTTTCATGAGGCTTCAACTGACGTGAAGCATATGCAATAACTTTGTCCCTTTGCATAAGGACATAACCCAAACCTGAAATAGAAGCATCACTATACACAACAAGATCATCAGTACCTTCGGGTAAGGCTAGGACAGGAGCTTCACATAACTTTGTCTTAAGCGTTTGAAAGGCCTTTTCTTGAGCTTCCGTCCACACAAACTTTACTCCTTTCTTTGTCAATTCAGTCATTGGCTTAGCTATTCGGGAGAAATCTTGAATAAACCTTCTATAGTAGCCAGCCCCCCCCCCCCCCCCCCCCCCCCCCCCCCCCCCCCCCCCCCCCCCCCCCCCCCCCCCCCCCCCCCCCCCCCCCCCCCCCCCCCCCCCCCCCCCCCCCCCCCCCCCCCCCCCCCCCCCCCCCCCCCCCCCCCCCCCCCCCCCCCCCCCCCCCCCCCCCCCCCCCCCCCCCCCCCCCCCCCCCCCCCCCCCCCCCCCCCCCCCCCCCCCCCCCCCCCCCCCCCCCCCCCCCCCCCCCCCCCCCCCCCCCCCCCCCCCCCCCCCCCCCCCCCCCCCCCCCCCCCCCCCCCCCCCCCCCCCCCCCCCCCCCCCCCCCCCCCCCCCCCCCCCCCCCCCCCCCCCCCCCCCCCCCCCCCCCCCCCCCCCCCCCCCCCCCCCCCCCCCCCCCCCCCCCCCCCCCCCCCCCCCCCCCCCCCCCCCCCCCCCCCCCCCCCCCCCCCCCCCCCCCCCCCCCCCCCCCCCCCCCCCCCCCCCCCCCCCCCCCCCCCCCCCCCCCCCCCCCCCCCCCCCCCCCCCCCCCCCCCCCCCCCCCCCCCCCCCCCCCCCCCCCCCCCCCCCCCCCCCCCCCCCCCCCCCCCCCCCCCCCCCCCCCCCCCCCCCCCCCCCCCCCCCCCCCCCCCCCCCCCCCCCCCCCCCCCCCCCCCCCCCCCCCCCCCCCCCCCCCCCCCCCCCCCCCCCCCCCCCCCCCCCCCCCCCCCCCCCCCCCCCCCCCCCCCCCCCCCCCCCCCCCCCCCCCCCCCCCCCCCCCCCCCCCCCCCCCCCCCCCCCCCCCCCCCCCCCCCCCCCCCCCCCCCCCCCCCCCCCCCCCCCCCCCCCCCCCCCCCCCCCCCCCCCCCCCCCCCCCCCCCCCCCCCCCCCCCCCCCCCCCCCCCCCCCCCCCCCCCCCCCCCCCCCCCCCCCCCCCCCCCCCCCCCCCCCCCCCCCCCCCCCCCCCCCCCCCCCCCCCCCCCCCCCCCCCCCCCCCCCCCCCCCCCCCCCCCCCCCCCCCCCCCCCCCCCCCCCCCCCCCCCCCCCCCCCCCCCCCCCCCCCCCCCCCCCCCCCCCCCCCCCCCCCCCCCCCCCCCCCCCCCCCCCCCCCCCCCCCCCCCCCCCCCCCCCCCCCCCCCCCCCCCCCCCCCCCCCCCCCCCCCCCCCCCCCCCCCCCCCCCCCCCCCCCCCCCCCCCCCCCCCCCCCCCCCCCCCCCCCCCCCCCCCCCCCCCCCCCCCCCCCCCCCCCCCCCCCCCCCCCCCCCCCCCCCCCCCCCCCCCCCCCCCCCCCCCCCCCCCCCCCCCCCCCCCCCCCCCCCCCCCCCCCCCCCCCCCCCCCCCCCCCCCCCCCCCCCCCCCCCCCCCCCCCCCCCCCCCCCCCCCCCCCCCCCCCCCCCCCCCCCCCCCCCCCCCCCCCCCCCCCCCCCCCCCCCCCCCCCCCCCCCCCCCCCCCCCCCCCCCCCCCCCCCCCCCCCCCCCCCCCCCCCCCCCCCCCCCCCCCCCCCCCCCCCCCCCCCCCCCCCCCCCCCCCCCCCCCCCCCCCCCCCCCCCCCCCCCCCCCCCCCCCCCCCCCCCCCCCCCCCCCCCCCCCCCCCCCCCCCCCCCCCCCCCCCCCCCCCCCCCCCCCCCCCCCCCCCCCCCCCCCCCCCGGGCTCCCCAAGGCGAGGAACTTGGTTGTATGAAACCTTTGTCAAGTAGCTCTTGAAGCTGAGACATTAACTCTTTCATTTCTGTAGGAGCTAAGCGATATGGTGCTTTTGCAACAAGAGTAGCACCGGGTACAAGATCAATCTGAAAAGTGACCTCTCGGTCGGGAGGAATACCGGGAAGATCATCCGGAAAGACATCAGAAAATTCAGAAACTATATCAACATTAGAGATCGGAGACTTCTCTTTTCGTGTATCGATAACATAAGCAAGAAAGTGATTCTTGTTGTGCCGAATGCAATTGAGAGCCTTCATCAAATTAATAATCTTTATGCTCCCTTTCTTCTTATCTCCATAAACGGAAATGACCTCACCATCCGGAGTGGCGAACCGCACGACCTTTTGAGAACATAAAATGGTAGCATCATTCTGAGACAACCAATCCATACCTATCACTATATCAAAACCGGCTAAAGTGGTAGGCAATAACTGAACCGGAAAAGAGCGACCTTCAATCTCAATAGAACAATCATCATAACCTACTTGAATGTCACTAATGGTACCGTTAGCAATTTCAACCTCTATAGAGCAATCAAGAGGAGTAGTGACCCTATCAAGCTTAGGAGCAAATAAAGTGGACACAAAAGATCTATTTGCACCCGAATCAAAAAGTACAGAAGCAGGTTTTGAGTTAACAAGAAATGTACCACTTACTACCTCATCGTTATCCTTGGCAGCTTCGACTGTCAGCTGAAAGGCTCGAGCTTTAGGCTTTTGGACAGTCGTCTTCTTTCCATCATCTCTTCCTTGTGGGCAATCCTTGATGAAATGACCGGTTTGTTGGCACCGGTAACACTTTGGCTTGTCTTTGCATTCTGAAGTAGGATGACCCGTACCACCACAAGTATCACACCTTCGGGTCTTATCTGAACATGGACCCGAATGAGGCGCCTTACAAGTACCACACCAATTCTTAGGCTTGGCATAGTTGCTGCCCCCACCTCTTGAAGATGAACCTTTCTTGAACTTCCTATTAGATCCATTTAACCCATCATGCTTCCTTTTTGAACCTGATTGCTTGTCATCATTAGCTTTTACTGCAACCTTTTCACCTTTGAAGTCATCATCCAGCCTCTTGGACTCCTTAATCGCAGCAGACAATGTAGTATGTTGCCTACAAAGGCCACGATAGCTAGCAGGGAGACCATCACAATATGCTTCAATCTGATCAATTTCCCTTGGCACCATACGACCTACAAACTGTAACTTTTCTGTAAACGAGCGAGCATACTCACCTATGGCACCGGGCTTAGCAGTTAAAGCTCTGAATTCCTTTAGTTATGTGTATAATCTATTATTGTGTTTAATTATTAATTTAACATAATTTTCCATGTTATTCTTAGTTATTATTTTGTAGATTAATTATTTTTAGTTATGTGTATAATCTATTATTGTGTTTAATTATTAATTTAACATAATTTTCCATGTTATTCTTAGTTATTATTTTGTAGATTAATTATTTTTAGTTATGTGTATAATCTATTATTGTGTTTAATTATTAATTTAACATAATTTTCCATGTTATTCTTAGTTATTATTTTGTAGATTAATTATTTTTAGTTATGTGTATAATCTATTATTGTGTTTAATTATTAATTTAACATAATTTTCCATGTTATTCTTATATAAGTGAAATACAAATAAGCCTTCGATTAATCAAAAATGTAACAATTAAAGAATTTTATTACCATTTACTAAAGAAATATTTGTTAAAAGTTTAATTTAACCCAAAAGAGGATTGCAAAACTTAAAAACAACTTTACCCATATTTCACTATCGTTACTTTAAGTTCATAACGTTATTAACAACAAAATTAATATCATATCACCATTAACACTTTTATGATCCATGCATCTAATTATATCAGGTTTTCATCAATGAAATAATGCATGCATTGAATAAATTATGTTTAAAGTTAAAGGTTTTTTAAAATAATCATATAATATATACATTAAAATATATCCGTACATCGTACGGGTATTAAGACTAGTATATAGATATAATAATTAATGGATTTATTTAATTAAATAAAGTTAAAATTAATATCGTAGGTTGGATTGATCTAAAAATTGATAGTCTCAAAATCAATTACCAAAATCAATTTAATATAAAAAATTCCAGAAATAATATAAAAAATAAAGACTATGTAAGAACAGAACTTTCACATACCATATTACCAAAATCAAAATCAAGCCCCTGATTTTGTTTCCTTTTTCATCATCAAATCGTTTCCTTTTATAATCTGTTCTAAACCTATATAAATCGATGGCCCTAATCATTCATCATTCGATTTCATTAACCCTAATTCAATTTTTTTACGGCCAAATCTTTTTCTTCCTTTTTCATCATCAAATCGTTTCCTTTTATAATCTGTTCTAAACCTATATAAATCGATGGCCCTAATCATTCATCATTCGATTTCATTAACCCTAATTCAATTTTTTTACGGCCAAATCTTTTTCTTCTTCCTTCTATTGTTCTCTTTCAATCGAATATTCATATTCAATCGAAATCATATTCGTACAACTAAAAACTTCACTATTATTCTAACCCTAAAACAATGTGGAAAATTTTGGTTTTTTCTGGAGTAGCAGCAGGAGGCATATATTTTGCTCTACGTGCTGTTTCTGAAGCTAATGCTAGAGCTTCTGCTGCTGAAGAACGATTATCTCACTATGAGAAAACGAAGAATTCAAATACAGGTGACATGACTCAGTTGAAGGAAGAGATTGAGAAATTGAGAGTAGAAGCCCAATCTTGTAAAGATCATATGTTGCAATATAGGAGCCTTGCAAATGTGAATGAGGCTGCCCTAAAACAGATGGAAGATTCTCATGAAAATTTCAAGGCTGAGGCAGAGAAGGTGAAGAAATCATTAGAAGATGAAGTTGCATCACTCAAAGAGCATGTAAATCAGCTTCAAGATGGTTATAATCTGCAGGCAAAAGAAGCTGCTGAATCACAAGATGACCGCATTAAGGTCTTTTTGTTGTTGCTGCTTTGCTTTAGTTTATTCCGCTATTTCTGTTTTAACATCAGCTTGCTATTTCTAGGTTTTGGAACAAGGTTCAGATCGACAAAGGGCAGAGTTTGATAAGAAATCTACAGCCTTGGATCAGCATATATCAATGAATGATTATGTGAGGATCTTGGAGGTTTGTATCTTCGTTTTAAAAACCTGTGACTTTTACTGTCAATGTTAGATTGGATTTGTATGTAAAATTATGTGGTTGCGCTTTGCAGGATAAAAAAGGAATCGTTAAGCAAGGGGTCGATGAAAATCAATCAGAAAATTGTGGTTACTTTTGTGCTAAAGCACAAATTTAATTGATTGACAAAATTGATAGTCCTCAAAATCAAGCCCCTGATTTTGTTTCCTTTTTCATCATCAAATCGTTTCCTTTTATAATCTGTTCTAAACCTATATAAATCGATGGCCCTAATCATTCATCATTCGATTTCATTAACCCTAATTCAATTTTTTTACGGCCAAATCTTTTTCTTCTTCCTTCTATTGTTCTCTTTCAATCGAATATTCATATTCAATCGAAATCATATTCGTACAACTAAAAACTTCACTATTATTCTAACCCTAAAACAATGTGGAAAATTTTGGTTTTTTCTGGAGTAGCAGCAGGAGGCATATATTTTGCTCTACGTGCTGTTTCTGAAGCTAATGCTAGAGCTTCTGCTGCTGAAGAACGATTATCTCACTATGAGAAAACGAAGAATTCAAATACAGGTGACATGACTCAGTTGAAGGAAGAGATTGAGAAATTGAGAGTAGAAGCCCAATCTTGTAAAGATCATATGTTGCAATATAGGAGCCTTGCAAATGTGAATGAGGCTGCCCTAAAACAGATGGAAGATTCTCATGAAAATTTCAAGGCTGAGGCAGAGAAGGTGAAGAAATCATTAGAAGATGAAGTTGCATCACTCAAAGAGCATGTAAATCAGCTTCAAGATGGTTATAATCTGCAGGCAAAAGAAGCTGCTGAATCACAAGATGACCGCATTAAGGTCTTTTTGTTGTTGCTGCTTTGCTTTAGTTTATTCCGCTATTTCTGTTTTAACATCAGCTTGCTATTTCTAGGTTTTGGAACAAGGTTCAGATCGACAAAGGGCAGAGTTGATAAGGAAAAAATGTTTGTTTTTGGATCAAATAGGAAGACTGGTAATGGGTTTGCAGAGAGATCAGAGGGTGTGAATAGTGAGAAGCGGTTTAATAATGTAGAGGTGAAGGATGATTTGATATCCAATAGGATGCGGGAATTGAAAGTAGGGAGCTATATATATATATATATATATATATATATATATATATATATATATATATATATATATATATATATATATATATATATATATATATATATATATATATATATATATATATATATATATATATATATATATATATATATATATATATATA
>CM067171.1:30966185-31136492 GCA_034093135.1 Erigeron breviscapus
AACAAATTTTATATATATATATATATATCAAAATTTCTTTATCTTCAATCTCGTAAAAACATTCGTGTTAATACTTGACCTGCCTTCATACGAGAGGTTAGGAATCCTGTCACTGACACGTTTGTGAGGTTAAGATCTATTTTCTGCACTGTTTTTTATTTGAGAAGAAGATATTTGTGATTTTTGTGTTTAGTTGTTATTATCTGAATTTTTCTGTGTGTGTTTAAATCTATCTTATCTGTTTCTTATTTGCTACTTGGAAGTATTATTTGTTATTTCTGATTTTTGTTCTTATTTGCAATGGATGCTAATAATAATAATAATAATGATAATAATAATAATAATAATAAACAACAACAACAATAATGGTGAAGATGCTCATTCTGAACATTCTGATTTCCTTAATTTCCTTAATGAGCCTGAAACTAAAATTAGCAAATTGGATTTTGGTGATCCTTTGTATCTGCATGCTAGTGATACTACCAGTACACCTTTGATTGGTTTTAAGTTGCTTGGAACTGAAAATTATAAAGTGTGGGCTTGTGCTATTGAATTAGCTTTGGAAACTAAAAATAAAACTGGTTTTATTGATGGTACATGTTTGAAAAACTTTGATAATCCTATTCTTGCAAAACAATGGGATAGATGTAATGCTGTCTAAACTGGATTTTAGGTTGTGTTTCACAAGAGCTATATTTAGGGCAAATTTATTCTAAAAATGCTTGTGTTGTTTGGCAAGAACTTAAGGATACCTATGATAAAGTTGATGGATCTGTCACTTTTAACTTGTATCAAAAGATTAATTGTCTTACTCAAAATGGTTCTTCTCTGTCTGATTATTATCATAAACTTTCTGCATTGTGGAAACAATTTGATGCTATGATTCATTTACCTGCTTGTTCTTGTTCTGCTGCTTCTGAAATTCAAAAACATGTTGATCTTATGAAATTAATGCAATTCTTAATGGGATTAGATGATGCATATATGTCTGTTAGAAGCAATTTGTTAACTAGAGAGCCTCTTCCTTCTGTTAAAACTGCTTATTCTATTGTTTCTAGGGAAGAATCTCATCTAGGGAGGATGGGTGAAAAATCTGTTCCTTCTGCTTTTGTTGCCAAAACTAATTTCAACAGGAATTCTGGTTTTAAAGGGAATAAAAATTCTTTTGATACTAAAAGAACTTATGATAATAACTTTGAATCAAGGAGAACTTTTGATCAAAATCAAAGGGTTTTAAGACCACCTAATCCCAATCTTCAGTGTACTCATTGTAACAGAATTGGACATACTATTGACAGATGTTTTTTGTTAAAAAATAAGAGTTCTTCAAATCAATTTAACAGATTTTCAAATAACAATGTCAATATGAATAAATCTGGTTCTAATTCTACTGTTAGTACTACTGTTGCTTCTACTTCTTCTAATTCTCTTACTTCTGATCAAGTGGCTCAACTGCTAAGTTTGTTAGATACCAAGTCTTCTTCTGGTCCCAGTCTGCATGCCAATATGGCAGGTATGCCAATGTGTAGTAACTCTTGGTTTCTTAGTTGCAACAGTTTCTTATTCAATGCTATAATCAAATGGATTATTGATAGTGGTGCAAATCAACATATGACTATGTCTGCAAAAAATCTTACAAATGTAGTTGACATTTCTGATTTAAAGTTAAAGAATGGACATCCAAATGGAACATGTGCTACTGTCAAACAAATAGGAAATCTCCATCTTAAAAATGGCATTGTTTTATTTGATGTTCTTGTGGTACCTGAATATAATGTGAATCTTATGTCTGTTCATAAACTTGCTAGGGATAATGACTTGTTCATAGGTTTTGATCCTAGTACTTGTTATATTCAGGATTTACAAAGAAAGAATGTTCTGGGGACTGGTAGTGAACAGGGTGGCTTGTATATCTATGATGATCTTCCTCTATCTTCTTCTGTTGTATGCAATTCTGCTTCTGTTCCTTGTGAGTCTAAATTGTTATGGCATATGAGACTTGGTCATCCTGTTGACCAAGCTTTATTTATTTTTTCTAAAAACCTTGAGTCTGCCTGCTTGTGTTATTGGTCCTTGTGATGTGTGTCATAAAGCAAAACAGACAAGAGAACCTTTTCCTTTAAGTGAACATAAAACTTTAAAACTTGGTGATTTAATTCATTTAGATGTTTGGGGACCATATAAGGTTAAAAGTAAAGAAGGATTTAAGTATTTTTTGACTATTGTGGATGATTTTACAAGAGCTGTTTGGACTTTTATGATGAAAAACAAAACTGAAGTGTTTGAAAATGTTAAGCAGTTTTTAGAATTAGTGAATACTCAGTTTAATGTCAAAGTGAAAATTGTTAGAAGTGATAATGGTATAGAATTTTTAAATAAACAAATGTCATCTTTGTTCACTTCTAAGGGAATTGTTCATCAAACCTCTATGACATATACACCACAACAGAATGGTATTGCTGAAAGGAAACATAGACACCTTCTTAATGTTGCTAGGTCTCTTATGTTTCAGGGGGGAATTCCTTTATATTTGTGTGCTTACTGCAACTTATTTGATTAATAGAACTCCTTCCTCTGTTCTTAAAGGAAAAACTCCTTATGAAAAAGTGTATGGTTTTGAACCTTCTTTAAAACATTTAAGAGTCTTTGGTTGCTTGTGTTTTGCAACTAATCTGGATGTGTTTGACAAATTTGAGTCTAGGGCAGAAAAATGTGTGTTAATTGGTTATTCTAATAGTAAAAAAGGATATAAACTCTATAGTCTTGAGTCTAAATCTTATGTTTACTCTAGAGATGTTAGGTTTTATGAAAATGTGTTTCCTTTTACAATGAAAAATGATAAAAATTTTCAAAATGATTCTGTAAATCAACTAAATTTCTTTGATAACTATGATACACTAATTCATGAGGATTTTTCTATGACCTATGATGAAGAGGAAGACAAGAATCCTGATTCTAACATTGGAGGTGAGCCTCATCTTCAAAAGAATCTTAATGAACATCTTAATAATATGCATGATCATTCTCCTGGCAGTTCTTCAAGAACTACTGAGAATAGTATTGAGCATAGTCATTCTTCAGATAGTTCAGAAGAGATTAATAGAGAAGATGGTGAGCATGCCATCATGTTAGAAAACATGAATAATGAGAATATCATTCCTGAGGGCAATTTAGAAAATCCTGTGAGTCCCAAACAATAGATGGTTAATTAAACCCGACTGGCAAGTACAACTGATCTTGATGGCCAAGTTCAGTTTACGATCCAGATATGGATAACAAGAAACAATTGACAATATATAAAATGCAAGAACAAATGGCAGAAACTATATAAAGATATATATAAATATAATCAAGTATGTAGCATTGAGACACGTTGTTTTCTTTCTAATGTATTTGATTTAATGATATATAAACAAATACAAGGATTGTTGCGGAACAAAGATAAACACCCAAGTGTAAGTATCTAAACAATCCCGAAAAACAAGTGATCTAATTAACTTGGAAATACTCGTAAGTTTACTTAGAGTATATCTCACAAGTTGCAATGCTAAAGTTTCAAGCTCTTTGCAAGTTGTGAGAAGACTTTGTATTTATAGACCAAGTCCATGATGATGTGGACAAGATCGTACAAATGTGGTTGTGAGCATTTAAGGAATTAAACCTAATTCCTTATGTGCTCAACTAGGAAGAGTATATAAGTCAGTTGATGTGACTTATAGTACTATGTTCCAAACCTATACTTTTACCTTGTACCTTTTATTAATAGATAAATCTATTAACTGGGTAAAGGTATGTAAAGTAAAAAGTCTTCCTCGTAATCAGTGTAAAGTGTTGTTAATACTTTACACTGAGATGCTTCAGTCTTCGATCTGGTAGAATCACTCTTTGCTCGCTTATGAGATGATTCTCTTCTTCATACTTCAGTCTTTGACTTCAGAATGAATGCTTCAGATTTATCTCGATCTGAACTGAAGTGAAGTTTCAGTGAAGGAATTCTGAGACATCTCAGAATTCTGTACAGACGTCTTCACTAAACTTCAAGCTATTTCTGAACAAATTATACTTGGTCGATTTCCGACCTAACAAATTCCCCCTATTTGTTCTGAAATAGTGCATGCATTCCAGACTTCTATCTATACAAGTTTGTAAGTCTGAAATACAAGTTTTTGTTTAAGTTGTAAAAATTTTCAAAATGATTCTGTAAATCAACTAAATTTCTTTGATAACTATGATACACTAATTCATGAGGATTTTTCTATGACCTATGATGAAGAGGAAGACAAGAATCCTGATTCTAACATTGGAGGTGAGCCTCATCTTCAAAAGAATCTTAATGAACATCTTAATAATATGCATGATCATTCTCCTGGCAGTTCTTCAAGAACTACTGAGAATAGTATTGAGCATAGTCATTCTTCAGATAGTTCAGAAGAGATTAATAGAGAAGATGGTGAGCATGCCATCATGTTAGAAAACATGAATAATGAGAATATCATTCCTGAGGGCAATTTAGAAAATCCTGTGAGTCCCAAACAATAGATGGTTAATTAAACCCGACTGGCAAGTACAACTGATCTTGATGGCCAAGTTCAGTTTACGATCCAGATATGGATAACAAGAAACAATTGACAATATATAAAATGCAAGAACAAATGGCAGAAACTATATAAAGATATATATAAATATAATCAAGTATGTAGCATTGAGACACGTTGTTTTCTTTCTAATGTATTTGATTTAATGATATATAAACAAATACAAGGATTGTTGCGGAACAAAGATAAACACCCAAGTGTAAGTATCTAAACAATCCCGAAAAACAAGTGATCTAATTAACTTGGAAATACTCGTAAGTTTACTTAGAGTATATCTCACAAGTTGCAATGCTAAAGTTTCAAGCTCTTTGCAAGTTGTGAGAAGACTTTGTATTTATAGACCAAGTCCATGATGATGTGGACAAGATCGTACAAATGTGGTTGTGAGCATTTAAGGAATTAAACCTAATTCCTTATGTGCTCAACTAGGAAGAGTATATAAGTCAGTTGATGTGACTTATAGTACTATGTTCCAAACCTATACTTTTACCTTGTACCTTTTATTAATAGATAAATCTATTAACTGGGTAAAGGTATGTAAAGTAAAAAGTCTTCCTCGTAATCAGTGTAAAGTGTTGTTAATACTTTACACTGAGATGCTTCAGTCTTCGATCTGGTAGAATCACTCTTTGCTCGCTTATGAGATGATTCTCTTCTTCATACTTCAGTCTTTGACTTCAGAATGAATGCTTCAGATTTATCTCGATCTGAACTGAAGTGAAGTTTCAGTGAAGGAATTCTGAGACATCTCAGAATTCTGTACAGACGTCTTCACTAAACTTCAAGCTATTTCTGAACAAATTATACTTGGTCGATTTCCGACCTAACAAATTCCCCCTATTTGTTCTGAAATAGTGCATGCATTCCAGACTTCTATCTATACAAGTTTGTAAGTCTGAAATACAAGTTTTTGTTTAAGTTGTAAAAATTTTCATAAGTACATCTTATAGATCATTGATGTCTCAGAATTTTACTTGTGGTTTTCTAACTTAAACCTATCATCTACTTATTGATTACAACATGCAACATATATATACAAACTGAAATGATAGTTACAAATGTAAATTCTTTACAAGTACATGATAGTCTGAAGAGAAACTACTTCTTGGCAGGCCTTGAACCAGAAGGTGCCTCAGTAGGTTTTCTCTTCAGTGGAGAGTGATCCTTTTTGCCAAACAGCCTTCCTTTAATCTCTACCTTGGCTTGCATCTTTTGTTGTATTCTTGCTAACCATGCACCAGGTCAAGGCAGATTTTGGTTTCCCTTTCAGAACCTGGATCATCTCCCTGTGCTCAGAAATCCCAAATGTATGAACTGAAACTTGATTGTATTCTTCAGCTGCCCTACCTTCTCTTTTCACAACCAAGTCAAATAACCTCAATCCATCAGCCTTTGTAACTTCCATATCAATGATTTTGGCTGGATGCGATCGATGGTTCATATAGTGATCATACTGAACCTTTTCATGTTTTCTTTGGGTCTCAGCAGCATCATCAGATATTGGTTTGAGTGAAGTAAAGACAACATCACGAGAATCTTTCTTTGCAGTCCTTGTTCCAGTTCTGGGCTTTGTGGGTGGTCTGAACAACTCTTTTTCTACTTTCTGAACTTCGGCCAGAATTTCCTTCCTTTTGATCGCCATTTCTTTTTCTCTATTTTTCTTTAAGTCTTCAATGGATAACTTAAAGGTCAGACTTTCCAACTTTTGTTCCAGAGGAGAGTAGTTCATCCCACATTCATATTCCAGCATATCCACCAAAGCCTTTTGCACTCTTGGATCATTTTTGATTTTTAAGTACCTTTCCAATGATAACCCAAGAGCTGCAGCATCTATGTGATCAAGGGTTCCCATCTTCAGATGTTGTTCCCTTTCTCTTTCTTTGTTCTCCCTCTACATAATAAATTGGTTGGAAACCTGCTTTTGCAATGTTTCCAACTTCTTGCTATCAGCTTCAAGATTGTGCAAGGGATAGCCGTGCTCGTCCACATTCTCACCAACAATGATTCCAGAACCCTTAGAACCTTGCTTTGGTTCTTCTCCTTCTAGAGCCTTTCCTTTTCCCTTATCTTTCTTCTGAACTTGTTCCCCCTGAACTGAGGCACTACCAGAAGGTACCTTAGTGTGCTTCTTGGTTGCTTCAATTATCTCTTGAGTACTAGCAAGCAAACCAATAGGCATACCACTTCCCCCTTTGGGAATCTCTGAAGGCATTCTAGCATAAAGATCAACAGTAGATTTAATTGCCTTCAGTGGTTCCCAACTTTGTTGTTCTAGGCAATCACAAATACCTTTTGCCATTGTAGCAAACTGAGCCTTTAGTCTGAATGAAGAACTAAGGTTCAGTGCTTCTTGATCTTTTAAGTCCTTCAACATCTTTCTATCTTCTTCAGTGAAAGAAGCAGGGGGAGGAGGAGCAGTAACAGTTTCTTTCTTTAGAAGAGTTAGAATTTCTTCTAACTGTTTTGACTGATTCTGAACTGAACCTTCAAGCTTGGAAACTGTATCTTTTACTTCATTTATAGCCTTTTCCACCTTGTCATTTGTGTCTTTGGTCAGTTCAGCAATCATCATTCTAACCTCTTCACCAACTTTCTGACAGACAGAATCTGAAATCTGAGCAGCTAGATTCTGAGATAGCTCAGACTTCAGATCTTTCACAATACCAGCACTAATAGAAGTCCCAAGTTCTTTCTCATTGACACTTGGCTTCTGAACCAACTCATGAACTTCATTTCCAACTGCCATAAACTCTTGCTTCAACAACTCAACACTAGATGTCAAGTTCGCAACCACCGAAGCTTGCACATCTCTCTTTGTCAACCTGAAGGCTTCTCTGATTGCAGAGCTCACCTTGTTGCAAGTCATCACCAGCTCATTCAGCTTCCCAACCACTAGTCCTTCATTACCAGCAACTTTGGTCAACTCAGTTCCAAGGAACATCTGAGCACCTTTCATATCAGCCAAGGAACTAGTGTTGGCAGTTAGAGATTTGGTTAAGTCCCCCACCCTTAAAATAAGGCCTTGGACTTCGGTTTGTGTTTTCTCTAACTGTGCTTCTATATTCAAAGGAAGTGGGGGTTGTGTAGAAGCAGGAGCCACAAATGGTAAACTACCAAGCCCTTTAAGTACTTTGTTCATTTGAATGTCAGTTGGACTCTCAGATTCTGTCTCAGAATCCAAGTCCTTCTCTGAGGGGGCATCATAGTTGATTGGTGGTGGTATGTTGTGAATTTGGGGGTGAAGAAATTGAAGTGATGGAGTAAAAGATGGATCGGTTACATATGCGGGAGTGGTACCTGGTGGAAAGATTGGATTTTGGTGAGATGGTGGTGGTGGAACATAAGGCTCATTGTCTTGTTCTGGTTGGATTTCTGGGGGAGGAGGAGGGGCGTTTGCGAGGATGGGGGTTGGCTCAGAATCAGATTGATTCGCCTCCAATAGTTCCTCGTCAAACTCAAAGTCAGCAAGAGAATCAAGATTCTCCTGAGGTAGCTCATCGTCATCCCAGAAAGCATTCACTTTTACAATCTGGTCAGATATGCCCTGGTTTGGGTCACTAGTACCCTCACCAGATTCTGGTTCAACATCTGCAGAAGCAGGTGCATCGTCACCAGATTCAATGATTTGTTCAATCGTAGGTACACTAACGGGTCCCACATTCTTTTGTGGCCCACTTAGTGACCTTTCTAGACCAGCTAGTGTGGCTGAAACAGTTTTAGTAAATACCTGAAGCATAGCAGAGGAGAGTTCAGGCTCATCTTCAGTAATGGTTGCCTTTGAGAAATCTCTGCCATATTCAGGTACAGAAGCTTCAGGTCCAGCTTGATTATAAGCTTCTCCAAGGATATCCATAAAACACAAGCTTAAAAATCTTGGGAAAGCAATATGCAGACTTCTCTTTCCTTTTAACTTTGTAATCAACTGAGCAAAGAGAATTTCAGCAAAATCTGCTTGCATCCCATTCCAAATGTAATACCCCATCTCAACTTGGGGTAATGAAAGTTGGTCCAACCCTCCATGGTTGCCACCAAGACTCTCCACAATCTGGGTCCAGAAGAACCTCCAGCAATTGCCAAAACCAGACATGAAAATGTGTCCAGAGGTCTTCAAATTACCATCAGCATCCTCCATATCACCATGACCAGTGGCGACTAGAACCTCCCTGAAATTGACTCCTTTGAGTCTTTTAGCAAACACCTGGGGAGGTTCGAGGTAGTTCAGATGAAGGGAATTTCTGAACCCCTCAAGAGTGATGACACACTTCTTGGTGCCCTTATTTAGAGTGAAGGAGATGGATTGTTCATCCTTATTTACCACAGCAGTGTACCAGAATTCAAACAAGTATCGATGATACAATGCTTGAGGATTTGCGGTCAACGCATAATGGAAAGGGGACTGCTCCCAAAACTTGTTGATTCTTCCCATTAAGGTTTCGGACTTCACATTCAATTGAGCCAAAAAGTTGCTCATGTTGAATCGGATTTGAGAAGGTGTGAAGTTCTTTGGCCATGTGGCAGATGTTTTCACATCACTCGATGGAGTATATTCAAAATTTATGAGCGATTTGTGTTGCGAAGAAGATGATGATTTAGACATTTTAAGAATTGAAAAATGAAAGTGAAATGAATATGAAGAGTTAAGGAATTTGAAGAGTGAAGATGAGAGAGATTGATGATTGGAAAGTAAATGAAAAACGAAGTAAATGAAAGAATGAATAAGGAATTTGTATTTAAGATGGAACACAAAATGATTTTCCAATTAAAAACAAGTAGAAGAAATTGAAGTGATGGAGTGAAAGATGGATCGGTTACATATGCGGGAGTGGTTCCTGGTGGAAAGATTGGATTTTGGTGAGATGGTGGTGGTGGAACATAAGGCTCATTGTCTTGTTCTGGTTGGATTTCTGGGGGAGGAGGAGGGGCGTTTGCGAGGATGGGGGTTGGCTCAGAATCAGATTGATTCGCCTCCAATAGTTCCTCGTCAAACTCAAAGTCAGCAAGAGAATCAAGATTCTCCTGAGGTAGCTCATCGTCATCCCAGAAAGCATTCACTTTTACAATCTGGTCAGATATGCCCTGGTTTGGGTCACTAGTACCCTCACCAGATTCTGGTTCAACATCTGCAGAAGCAGGTGCATCGTCACCAGATTCAATGATTTGTTCAATCGTAGGTACACTAACGGGTCCCACATTCTTTTGTGGCCCACTTAGTGACCTTTCTAGACCAGCTAGTGTGGCTGAAACAGTTTTAGTAAATACCTGAAGCATAGCAGAGGAGAGTTCAGGCTCATCTTCAGTAATGGTTGCCTTTGAGAAATCTCTGCCATATTCAGGTACAGAAGCTTCAGGTCCAGCTTGATTATAAGCTTCTCCAAGGATATCCATAAAACACAAGCTTAAAAATCTTGGGAAAGCAATATGCAGACTTCTCTTTCCTTTTAACTTTGTAATCAACTGAGCAAAGAGAATCTTCAGCAAAATCTGCTTGCATCCCATTCCAAATGTAATACCCCATCTCAACTTGGGGTAATGAAAGTTGGTCCAACCCTCCATGGTTGCCACCAAGACTCTCCACAATCTGGGTCCAGAAGAACCTCCAGCAATTGCCAAAACCAGACATGAAAATGTGTCCAGAGGTCTTCAAATTACCATCAGCATCCTCCATATCACCATGACCAGTGGCGACTAGAACCTCCCTGAAATTGACTCCTTTGAGTCTTTTAGCAAACACCTGGGGAGGTTCGAGGTAGTTCAGATGAAGGGAATTTCTGAACCCCTCAAGAGTGATGACACACTTCTTGGTGCCCTTATTTAGAGTGAAGGAGATGGATTGTTCATCCTTATTTACCACAGCAGTGTACCAGAATTCAAACAAGTATCGATGATACAATGCTTGAGGATTTGCGGTCAACGCATAATGGAAAGGGGACTGCTCCCAAAACTTGTTGATTCTTCCCATTAAGGTTTCGGACTTCACATTCAATTGAGCCAAAAAGTTGCTCATGTTGAATCGGATTTGAGAAGGTGTGAAGTTCTTTGGCCATGTGGCAGATGTTTTCACATCACTCGATGGAGTATATTCAAAATTTATGAGCGATTTGTGTTGCGAAGAAGATGATGATTTAGACATTTTAAGAATTGAAAAATGAAAGTGAAATGAATATGAAGAGTTAAGGAATTTGAAGAGTGAAGATGAGAGAGATTGATGATTGGAAAGTAAATGAAAAACGAAGTAAATAAAAGAATGAATAAGGAATTTGTATTTAAGATGGAACACAAAGGTAATTTTCCAATTTAAAACAATTTCTGGGGTCAAGTCCGCATTTAATGCAGAGACGTTTGAGTGACCCCACCCTGCACACTTTTTCAGAAAAAGTACTCATTTCTTTCTCTTTTACGGCGCAACTTGTGTGACACATAAGCATGACCAATCCTAAGTTAAAAACCTAGTATGTAGTATGCCACGTGTACACACAATTGACCAAGTATCAAAAAAATATCTTGAAAAGACTATTGTATTTCAGTGATGACAAGTCAAGTTCTGAGCATGGTCAGTTCCAAAGAGATCTGAACCATCTCAGTCAATAAAATTCAACTGAAATATTTTTGATTTTCTGAAGTGCTTCAGTTAAATACATTTTTCTGAGCAAAAAGTCCCCCCTCAAAAATGAAGGTTTATTTTAAAGTTTGAAAAATATTTAACATTCCCCCTGAAGTGATGATCCATGAATTAATAAGTGCCAAGATAGTATCACAAAGGCGTTCGATAGCTAGGCGAGCAAAAAATTACATGGATCGCTCAGACTGGTGAACCAGATCAGTGTCACTGAGGCGTTCATAACAAGATTACCAGTCTAAGGATTTAACATACCCAACTCACTGACTAGATGTTTAAAGGTTTTGACATCTAAAGGTTTTGTGAAAACATCAGCGAGTTGCTTATCAGTGGGAATAAAGTGCAATTCAATATCTCCTTTCAGAATATGATCACGAATGAAATGATACCTGAGGTCGATGTGCTTGGTTTTCGAGTGCATCACAGGATTGTGAGATATGGCAATGGCACTAGTGTTATCACAAAAGATTGGAGTCTTTGTGTAAGTAACACCATAATCAGTCAGCTGGTTTTTCATCCATAGAATCTGAGCACAACAACTTGCTGCAGAAATGTACTCAGCTTCTGCAGTTGATAGTGATACTGCAGTCTGCTTCTTACTAGTCCAGCTTACTAATTTGCCACCAAGGAAATGACACCCACCAGTGGTACTTTTCCTGTCTATCTTGCAACCTGCATGATCAGAATCTGAATAACCCATTAGATCTAGACTAGAGCCTTTGGGATACCAAAGACCCAGTCTGGGGACACCTTTAAGGTATCTGAAGATCCTTTTAACAGCATTTGCATGTGCCTCTCTGGGATCAGACTGAAATCTAGCACAAAGGCATGTTGCAAACATTATGTCTGGTCTACTTGCAGTTAAATACATCAGTGAACCAACCATACCACGATATTTTGTATGGTCCACTGGTTTTCCATGTGGATCAGAATCCAAAGTTAATGGAGCAGAAATAGGAGTATCTTTTGATGAGACTGAATCAAATTGATATTTCTTTAGTAAATCTCTGACATATTTTTCTTGGTTTATGAAAATACCATCTTCAGTTTGTTTTACTTGAAGTCCCAGAAAATATGTCAGTTCACCCATCATACTCATTTCATACTCAGAAGACATGATTTTAGAAAATTTTTCACACATCTTCTCATTTGTAGAACCAAACACAATATCATCAACATAAATTTGTACTAAAAGGATATCACTTTTATCATGTAATATGAACAAAGTGTTATCAATTGCACCACGTTTAAAACCATTTTTAAGAAGATGTTTAGTAAGAGTATCATACCAGGCTCTGGGTGCTTGTCTCAGACCATATAAGGCTTTGTTCAGTCTGTACACCCAATGTGGTTTTTCTTCATTGATGAACCCTGGTGGTTGATACACATAAACGACTTCTTCTAGTTCTCCATTCAGGAATGCACTTTTGACATCCATTTGATAGACTTTAAATTGATGATGAGCTGCAAAAGCTAAGAATATTCTGATAGCTTCAAGTCTGGCAACTGGTGCAAAAGTTTCATCAAAATCTATTCCCTCTTCTTGTGCATATCCTTTTGCAACAAGTCTTGCTTTGTTTCTGATGATATGACCATCTTCATCCATCTTGTTTCTGAAAGACCATCTTCATCCATCTTGTTTCTGAAGACCCATCTTGTCCCAATTGGTTCCTTCTTCAGGTTACTGGGACAAGGAACGAGTTCCCATACATCGTTTCTTTTAAACTGGTTGAGCTCATCTTGCATGGCTTCAACCCAGCTTGGGTCTTTCATAGCCTCGTCAATCTTCTTGGGTTCAATAAGAGATAAGAAACTGACGTTTAAGCATTGATCGCTTGTGGCTCTTCTGGTCTGAACCCCACTAGTGGAATTCCCAATGATTTGCTCGATAGGATGTGCTTTAGTCCACTTAGTGTATTGACCAGGATGAATAATGATATCAGTGCAAGAACTTCTCTGAGTAACTTCAGGAGGAGCTTCAGAAAATACATCTGCAGCTCCTTCTTCTTCCTGCAGATCATGACTTGCATCATGAAATTCTTCAGATTGAGGTTGCTCAGTGGAGCCTGATATCAGAGGAGAAGCAGCATGTACATCTGATCCAATAGTCAGTTCAGAAGGCAGTTTGAAACTGACTGGAGGATAAAATGGAATGTTGCTAGGCTTTTTTATTGTTGGTTCTGAACGGAGACGTTCAGAAGCAGGTTCAGGTGACTGATCAGTTTCAGTAATAGGATCAGAATCACCAAAACTTATTGGACTTTCTGAGGGTGGTACAGGAATGGAATTTTTAAAGATTGCAGAATTTGATTCATCAAAGGTAACGTGAATTGACTCATCAACCTTTTCAAGTCTCTTGTTAAAGACTCTAAAGGCTTTGCGATTTGATGAATATCCTAGGAAGTATCCTTCATCAGCTTTTGCGTCAAATTTTCCAAGCTGACTAGAATCATTCAGAATGTATACTGGACACCCAAATACATGGAAGTATCCAATATTAGGCTTTCTATTTCTGAGTACTTCATAGGAGGTCTTCTTGTGTCTTTTGACATAGACAGATCTGTTCTGAGTGTAGCAAGCAGTTGCAACAGCTTCAGCCCAGAAATTCTTGGGAAGACCAGATTCATTCAACATGCTTCTAGCAGCTTCAATCAGCGTACGGTTCTTTCTTTCTACAACATCATTCTGCTCTGGTGTGTGTGCTGAGGAGAAGTTCTGAGATATGCCAGTTTCAGTGCAGAAGGACTCCAGAGTGGCATTTCTGAATTCAGTGCCATTGTCACTTCTGAGCTGACAAACTTTTCGCTTGTGCTTGAGTTCAATTTGTTTGATGAGAGCAATGATTTCAGCAGCAGCTTCACTTTTGGACTTGAGGAAAATCACCCAACAATATCTTGAATATTCATCTACGATGACAAGGGTGTATTTCTTTCCTGCTCTGGTCTGAACATTCACTGGTCCAAAAAGGTCCATGTGAAGCATATGAAGAGGTTCAGTAATACTAAAGCTTTGCTTTGTCTTGAATGAAGCTCTTTTCTGCTTACCCATTTCACAACCTGGACATGGCTTGTCTTTGTTGAAAGACATAGAGGGTATCCCATCAACAAGTTGTTTTCTTGACAACTTATTAATGTTCTTGAAGTTCAGATGGGATAGTCTCTTGTGCCACAACCAATTTGTGTCTTCATCTGCCTTTGAGTAGAAACATTGTTCAGAGGTAGAAGGATTCATATCAATGACATAAATGTTTCCCTTTCTTGGTGCAATCAGTACCACCTTTCCATCTCTGTTGAATATGGTGCCTTGTGAAATATCAAATAAAACCTTGAAGCCATCATCACATAGTTGACTGACACTGATCAGGTTATATTTCAAACCGTTCACATATGCAACACGTGTGAATTTGACTTGACCATTATTCACCACACCATATCCCTCAGTTTTTCCATTACCATCATTTCCAAAAACAATTGAGGGCCCCTCTTGCACCCTATATTCCTCTAGCAGGGTCTGATAACCAGTCATGGTTCGGCCAGCAGCACTGTCCAGAAACCATATGTTCTTCTTTCGGTCTCCCTGCACACAATCAAAGATTAGTTCTTTTTGGGAACCCATCTTTGGATGGGTTCACTAGACTCTCCCTTAGCAGTCTCAGATTTCTTTGGTTCATAAGGAACAGAAGGATCAAAGGGGATTTCAGTCATTATTTCAGATGACAGAAAAATAGTTGGTTTGATGGGGTTTTCAACCTTTTTCTTTTCAGATTTCTTCTTGGTTTGCTTAGAAAAAGGTTTTGTGTTTTGTTTAGGTTGAAGAGGAGGAGTTTCAACATTTTTTAAACGTGCATTACAACTCTGCACTTGTCTAGCCAATAGTTGAAATTGACTTTCTAACCTTAACAAAATTGATTCTTCATTAGACACCTGAGCCTTACCAGAATCTGAGGTAGAAGGCTCAGTGGGGGAGATATTTTTCTTCTTCTTTTGGCCTTTAGAGACCTTAGATGAAGTCTGAGGGGATGGCTTTTTGGTTTTAGCCTTTCTTTCTGAACCAGTTGTCTGAGCTGTTTCAGATTTACCCTCAGATTGTTCCTGGACTCTATCAGTCACAGTTTTCTGTTTGCCAACTTTAGGAAAAATAATTTCAGGTTTCATTTCCTTTGGAAGTGCATCTAAATCAGTGATTATAGATGCCATGTGAAGATCACCAGATTCATATGCTGTTTTTTGATTTGCAAAAGTATTTTAATTGCAGCATCTGGTTTTGGTGCACTCATCCAAGACTTAATTATTTTCTGCTCTTTTTCAAGGATGGTTTTTAACTCTTCTTTTTCCAACTCTAAAGTGGCAACCATAGACTGATAACTTTTTAGAGCCAAATGAACATCTTTCAGTTCTTTCAATCTGGCATGACTAGCGTTCAGTTCAGAGGCATTGTTTTCAAACATTTTTAGGCTTTCTGAACGCACTGTCTCAACAAAGGAGATGTCAGCCTCTAAAAGAACCAAAAGGTCCAGTTTGTGTTCCTCATTTTCTTCATAGCCAAAATTACTGACCTTTTTCATCACTATATCCACCCAGCGACCAGATTCAACATCGGATTTGACCAAATGACCTTGATCTTCTTGTGCCATGAAACACATGTCCCTAACTTCTTCTTCATCATCAGATGATTCATCAGAATCTTCCCATTTTTCAGTTTTGGCAATCATACAACTGTTGCTTGAGTTGTCTTGTGCCAGAAGAGCCATATGTGCCTTTAACTTCTTGTATTTGGCCTTATAGCTGTCATCAGACTTCTGAAAAATAGAATGGTTAGGAGCAGATTGTGATGATGATGGTTGACTAGATCTGCATTCCTTCATGAAATGTCCTTTCTTGCCGCATTTAAAGCATTCAAGATTGGACTTGTCAATAGAAGCACTGGAAGCAAAGGGTTTGCCAGATCGATTTGATTTGGCCTTAAAACGATTGAACGTTTTAGCCAGCATGGCAACCAGATCATCATTGTCATTCTCATCACAATCATGAGTGACATTAGCAGAGACACCAGTTTTTAACATTTCAGAAACCATCTTCTTCATTGAGTCAAATACATCACTCTCAGAAGATAGTAAAGCAGTACTATGTGGTTCAGAATACTGAACCGTACTAGAACTGGTAGAAACATGATTCTTGGCATCCTGCTCAGCCAAGGCTCTTTCAGCTTTGTTCTCTTCAGTATATCTGAAGGCTCCATAAAGGGAAGCAAGAGTATGACTGTGCAAGGTTTTGCCTTGTCTCAAGACCAAGATTAAATTTTCCCATTTAGAAGGTAAAATGTCACAAAATTTTTCTACAAAATTTTTCCAACAAAATTTCTTTGTCTTTGGTTACACCCAGGGCTTTCAGTTGGTTTACCAGATTTGTAAATCTGATGTAGGTTTGAGTTAAAGACTCCCCAGGGATAGCAAAGAAAGACTCATATCTTTTGTTTAAAGCAACTTTTCTTGTGACAATTGTCTCATTCGTGCCTTCAAACTGTGTCATTAGTTCCTCCCACATTAATTTGGAATTTTCAAGTAAAACAAGAGTGGGCATAAGGGTTTCTGGAACAGCGTATAAAATCATATTTTGTAACTTGGTGTCCAGGTCTACAAGTCTATGATCTTCCTCAGACCAATGATCCTTCTCCTTAGGTGACTGCCTAGGAGTCCCATCGGCATTTCTGACAACAGTAGAAGCATTCATAGGGACAAAGGGTCCTTCTTTTAAGATATCCGGTAAATGTCTCTCAACACCAGCAATATACTTAAGCATGCACGCTTTCCATGTTTGAAAGTTTTCACTGTTCCCATCAAACTTGGGAACAGGATTATTTGGAAAGTGTACGTGAACATTGTGTGATGGTATATTGTTGTTGATGAGAGGGGGTGGGGTAGCATTATTAGGGTCAGGTCGTTCTTGTTCAAAGTCAGCCATCTATGCAGATCAAAGGTTTGCCAGATCGATTTGATTTGGCCTTAAAACGATTGAACGTTTTAGCCAGCATGGCAACCAGATCATCATTGTCATTCTCATCACAATCATGAGTGACATTAGCAGAGACACCAGTTTTTAACATTTCAGAAACCATCTTCTTCATTGAGTCAAATACATCACTCTCAGAAGATAGTAAAGCAGTACTATGTGGTTCAGAATACTGAACCGTACTAGAACTGGTAGAAACATGATTCTTGGCATCCTGCTCAGCCAAGGCTCTTTCAGCTTTGTTCTCTTCAGTATATCTGAAGGCTCCATAAAGGGAAGCAAGAGTATGACTGTGCAAGGTTTTGCCTTGTCTCAAGACCAAGATTAAATTTTCCCATTTAGAAGGTAAAATGTCACAAAATTTTTCCAACAAAATTTCTTTGTCTTTGGTTACACCCAGGGCTTTCAGTTGGTTTACCAGATTTGTAAATCTGATGTAGGTTTGAGTTAAAGACTCCCCAGGGATAGCAAAGAAAGACTCATATCTTTTGTTTAAAGCAACTTTTCTTGTGACAATTGTCTCATTCGTGCCTTCAAACTGTGTCATTAGTTCCTCCCACATTAATTTGGAATTTTCAAGTAAAACAAGAGTGGGCATAAGGGTTTCTGGAACAGCGTATAAAATCATATTTTGTAACTTGGTGTCCAGGTCTACAAGTCTATGATCTTCCTCAGACCAATGATCCTTCTCCTTAGGTGACTGCCTAGGAGTCCCATCGGCATTTCTGACAACAGTAGAAGCATTCATAGGGACAAAGGGTCCTTCTTTTAAGATATCCGGTAAATGTCTCTCAACACCAGCAATATACTTAAGCATGCACGCTTTCCATGTTTGAAAGTTTTCACTGTTCCCATCAAACTTGGGAACAGGATTATTTGGAAAGTGTACGTGAACATTGTGTGATGGTATATTGTTGTTGATGAGAGGGGGTGGGGTAGCATTATTAGGGTCAGGTCGTTCTTGTTCAAAGTCAGCCATCTATGCAGATCAAAGGTTAATGAATTGATAAAATTCAACCTTGCTGCTCTGATACCAATTGTGAGTCCCAAATAATAGATGGTTAATTAAACCCGACTGGCAAGTACAACTGATCTTGATGGCCAAGTTCAGTTTACGATCCAGATATGGATAACAAGAAACAATTGACAATATATAAAATGCAAGAACAAATGGCAGAAACTATATAAAGATATATATAAATATAATCAAGTATGTAGCATTGAGACACGTTGTTTTCTTTCTAATGTATTTGATTTAATGATATATAAACAAATACAAGGATTGTTGCGGAACAAAGATAAACACCCAAGTGTAAGTATCTAAACAATCCCGAAAAACAAGTGATCTAATTAACTTGGAAATACTCGTAAGTTTACTTAGAGTATATCTCACAAGTTGCAATGCTAAAGTTTCAAGCTCTTTGCAAGTTGTGAGAAGACTTTGTATTTATAGACCAAGTCCATGATGATGTGGACAAGATCGTACAAATGTGGTTGTGAGCATTTAAGGAATTAAACCTAATTCCTTATGTGCTCAACTAGGAAGAGTATATAAGTCAGTTGATGTGACTTATAGTACTATGTTCCAAACCTATACTTTTACCTTGTACCTTTTATTAATAGATAAATCTATTAACTGGGTAAAGGTATGTAAAGTAAAAAGTCTTCCTCGTAATCAGTGTAAAGTGTTGTTAATACTTTACACTGAGATGCTTCAGTCTTCGATCTGGTAGAATCACTCTTTGCTCGCTTCTGAGATGATTCTCTTCTTCATACTTCAGTCTTTGACTTCAGAATGAATGCTTCAGATTTATCTCGATCTGAACTGAAGTGAAGCTTCAGTGAAGGAATTCTGAGACATCTCAGAATTCTGTACAGACGTCTTCACTAAACTTCAAGCTATTTCTGAACAAATTATACTTGGTCGATTTCCGACCTAACAAATCCAAGTCTTAATTTAAGAAGGTCTGCTAGACAATCTGTTTTATCTCAAAGGTTAAAAGATTTTGAGGTTCAAGGAAAAGTAAAGTATCCATTAAACAAAGTTGTCAATTATTCACATTTATCTTCTGATCTTCACTGTTTTGCTACTTCTTTAAACAAAAGTATTGAACCTTCCTCATTTAGTGAAGCTAGTAGAGACATTAATTGGATAAATGCAATGAATGAGGAAATGGAAGCATTAAACAGAAACAATACTTGGACTATCACTACTTTGCCTAATAATAGAACAACTATTGGTTGTAAATGGACATATAAGATTAAATACAAGACAAATGGGGAAATTGAAAGATATAAAGCAAGATTGGTTGCAAAAGGGTATAATCAAAAGGCTGGTATTGACTTTGATGAAACACTTTCACCTGTTGTGAAAATGGTAACTGTTAGATGCTTATTAACTGTTGCAGTTTCTAAAAATTGGCCTTTATTTCAATTAGATGTGAATAATGTTTTTTTGTATGGTGATTTGATTGAAGATAAGGTTATTCTAATAACCAAAACATGGTTTGTAAATTGAATAAATCTTTGTATGGGTTGAAACAAGCTCCTAGGCAATGGAATTCCAAGTTAAGTAGTGCATTGATTGAGTATGGCTTTGTTAAAAGCAAATGTGATTATTCTTTGTTTACTAAGAATAATGGTGATATTTTTGTGGCTTTACTTGTTTATGTAGATGATATAGTTCTAACTGGTAATTGTCAAACTGAGATTAATAATGTTAAACATTTTTTGAACACAAAGTTTAAAATAAAAGATTTGGGGAAATTAAAGTATTTCCTAGGAATTGAGGTTCTTGAAAATGAATCTGGTATGTATCTAACTCAAAGGAAATATTGTTTGGAAGTTCTGAATGAGTTTGGTCTTCTTGGATGTAAGCCTATTAATACTCCTCTTGAGATGAATATGACTCTTAAACCTAATTCTTCCTCTCCTTTACTTGAAAATATGAATGCATATCAAAAATTGGTTGGAAAATTGATATATTTAACTCTTACAAGACCTGATATTATTCAGTTCAATGCTTGTTTCAATATATGCATTCTCCAACTCAAGAACACTTTAATCTTGGACTTAGGGTTCTGAGATATCTTAAAGGAGCTCCAGGTAATGGTTTACATATACAAAAGTGTGATAAACTTGATCTTGTTGGTTATGTGGATTCTGACTGGGCTAGATGTCTAACTACCAGAAAATCTGTCACAGGTTTTTCTGTTTTCTTGGGCAAAACTCTTGTTTCATGGAAAAGTAAGAAACAAAATACAGTAGCTAAATCCTCTGCTGAAGCAGAATATAGGGCTTTAGCTGCTGTAACTTGTGAAAGTATTTGGCTTATGAACCTATTAGCTGATCTTAATGTTAAAATTAGTCTTCCTGTTGGTATATTCTGTGATAGCAAAGCTGCTATTCAAATTTCTGCCAATCCAGTATTTCATGAAAGAACAAAGCACTTTGAAATTGATTTATACTTTGTAAGAGAGAAAATCTGTGCAGGGGTTATAAAAGTAAATAAAATTCAATCTGAATTTAACATAGCAGATATATTTACTAAAAGTTTAGGTTCTAAGCAACATCAATTTCTTTGTGAAAAACTTGGTCTTTTTAACATGTTTAAACCATGAACTGGAGGGGGGATGTTGTAAGGATCAAGTCCATGGTTTAATTCTTTGTACTTATTATGTTGTTGTCAAGTGCAGAAAAAGGATTCTTGGTGTAAAGATATGGAAATCAGGGACTTAAGTTGACAACACTCAGAAACTTATGGTGCTTGAAGTGAAGATACAAAGACTAGAGGGTGTTTTATGAAAATATAAGTGTGTATATAAACACACTTATATCACAACTTTAGGGTTACGAAACCCTTATTATTTGTGCAGCTTATTTTCGATCACTTTTCTCTCTATATTGTATTCATATATATATATATATATATATATATTACTATAAAAATTATTTGTGTTGTGTACCCCCCTCTATAATGGTATCAGAGCAAAGGCTTTCTTAAAATCTAAAAGACTAGGACAAGCTTCATTTATAGGGCAAAGTGTTATAAGTCCCGCTTTTTAGTTGAAGAACTCTCTTAGGTGAAGATTATGGGAAAAAATTTGTTTTGATAAAATTTTAGAGATATGTTAATTAGACTTTTGTATATATTAGTCCATGTATAATTAATATTAATTTTATTTTTATATAAAAAATTGCGGATATAAGAAAATCTTAAAAGGAAAAATTAAGGAAAGAATAAGTCTAAGGAGAAATGGAATTTTTATAATCATTGATAAATTCAAAAAACTTGAGTTTTTAAATCTAGAATTTACTGAGAAAAACCTTTCTAATAAAAACATAATTACCGATAATTATAATTTTATTTGTAGAATTAAAGAAGATTTTAAACATAGTCTTCATACAGAAAATATACACTTAAACGCGTTAACAGATTTAGTTATAAATTTAGGAATTAATCTACAAAAAGAAACAGTAATTAATAAACAAACTTTAGAAAAAATTATTGAAGAATTTAAAAAATATAATATAAATCAAGATTATATACAAGAACAAAATAACCAAATAATTAAAGAATTAAAAGAATTAAGAAAATATAAAACAGACAAAGCATTAGATAAACATATACAAAGTGATATAGATAAAATAACAGAGGCTATAAGTAATTTAAGTATTGAACATCCAGTTATTACTATAAATAAAAAACCCACACCTTATAAACATTGGCAACCTAGAAAATGAGTTATTTAGGAAGAAGTAGAACACTACAAGAAGCACGTAATTCTACAAGTAATATACAAGATAATATAACATCCGATAGTTTTTTAAACAGAATATTAAGATATGGATCAGGATCTAATAGTTCTAGACATAATTTACACATAGAAGAAGAAATAGATTTAGACAGAAATATAGATTTATACAATCAACATCAGTTAGACATCCTAAATCCTAGAATATTATATCAAACAAGACCATTTAATATTAATACAACATTAATACGAAGTAGTAGAGAAGAAAGTCTAAGAGTAGTTGATAGAACAATAACATTAGATTTATTATCACCAGAAACTATACAAAAAATTAAACAATCTGGAAAACATTTTATACATACAGGATTAATAATAATAGGAATTAAAGCCCTAGGAAGAAAAAATTTAGGAACAAAATTATTAGCTTTAATATTAGACAAAAGTTGGAAAACAGATATGAAAAAGGCTATAATTTCAGGAATGGAAGTTGACCTAAGTCAAAATACAACACTATTTTATTGTACACCTGGAATATTAAAGGATATAAAAGATTTACAAAATTTAAAAATAGCCTTACAAACAAAAGGATATGAAAATTATGAAGGAAATAATATTGTTATTAGTATAGGAGTGCTAGGAAAAGCTAGCAACAATTCAGGAATGAAATATAAAGTAAATATAGAAGGAATAGTACAAACAATAGCATCAAAATCCATACAAATGATTGATCCAGTTAAAATAGACCCAGAACAGTTAGCAGGATTAGAATGAAATATAGATGATTTACAGGAAAATGATAAAGCAGTATTAATACCAAAAAAGAGTTTTATATATGAAGGAACACATGGTAAACAGAGTCTAAGATTTACAGATTTTAAAGAAGAAGATAATCAACAAGAAGATAATATTGAACACATATTCATGAACATAGAAATAAATGAAAACGAAGATGACACTATACCAATATATGATACAGACGATGATACAATAAATATAGAATTTTTAAAATTTGAAGAAGATAATATGGATTATACATTATTAGAAGATGAAGAAGATGAAGACACAGTATTTCAAATCAAAGGAACTAATAAAACACTAGAACAAATAATAGATAGAAAATTTACAGAATTAAATATACAAGAAGAAGTAGATGATATGATAATTGAATGCATGACAGAATTAGGTATGACCTATGAAGAAAGCTATAATAAATTACAAGAATATTATAATTTATCATTAATAGAAAGTATTATACAAAGAAAAACTATGTTATCAGACTTTTATAAACAAGAACAAGTTTTTATGGATCAAGACATGACACGAAGAAATGTTAGACCACGAATAGAATTTAGTAGTACTGGTAGTAGTGGTACAACACAAGAAACTCTAGGAAGAGAACCATGGGCACAACCATCTATAGAATATCAACAAGAATCAACCTTACGAGGACGAGGAGGTAGATTGCCTATAGGACAAGTATACAGTGGAAATATGTTACTATTAGAACAAATAATAGATAGAAAATTTACAGAATTAAATATACAAGAAGAAGTAGATGATATGATAATTGAATGCATGACAGAATTAGGTATGACCTATGAAGAAAGCTATAATAAATTACAAGAATATTATAATTTACCATTAATAGAAAGTATTATACAAAGAAAAACTATGTTATCAGACTTTTATAAACAAGAACAAGTTTTTATGGATCAAGACATGATACGAAGAAATGTTAGACAACGAATAGAATTTAGTAGTACTGGTAGTAGTGGTACAACACAAGAAACTCTAGGAAGAGAACCATGGGCACAACCATCTATAGAATATCAACAAGAATCAACCTTACGAGGACGAGGAGGTAGATTGCCTATAGGACAAGTATACAGTGGAAATATGTTACTATTAGAACAACAAAAACCACAATTATGGGGTGATGAAATCTTAACATGGGAACAAAATGTAGTTCGAATGTGGGAAACAACTAAAAGAGATAATATGGACTTTTTTCTCTATATTGTATTCATATATATATCATATCGATATATATATATTTCAAGGTTTTCTGTATATAATCATCATTGTTGATGATTATTTAGATAATATTCTGTATCAATAAACTCATAAACTCTATAATAAATATTCATAATAATAATTTCTGCTCAAGTTCTTGATTGATTGTGATATTTTTACATAACCCTAAAACAATGTGGAAGATTTTGGTATTTTCTGGAGTAGGAGTAGCAGCAGGAGGCATATATTTTGCTCTACGTGTTGTTTCTGAAGCCTTCTGAAGAACGATTATCTCACTATGAGAAAACGAAGAAGAATTCTGAGCTAGATAAAAATGCCTCCACTTCAAATACAGATGACATGACTCAGTTGAAGGAAGAGATTGAGAAATTGAGAGTAGAAGCCCAATCTTGTAAAGATCATATGTTGCAATATAGGAGCCTTGCCCTAAAACAGATGGAAGATTCTCATGAAAATTTCAAGGCTGAGGCAGAGAAGGTGAAGAAATCATTAGAAGATGAAGTTGCATCACTCAAAGAGCAGCTTCAAGATCTGCAGGCAAAAGAAGCAGCTGCTGAATCACAAGATGACTGCATTAAGGTTATAGTTGCTCTTCTTGCTGCTTTGCTTTAGTTTATTCCGCTATTTCTGTTTTAACATCAGCTTGCTATTTCTAGGTTTTGGAACAAGGTTCAGATCGACAAAGGGCAGAGTTTGATAAGAAATCTACAGCCTTGGATCGGATCTTGGAAGGTCCACTAGAGGTTTGTATCTTCGTTTTAAAAACCTGTGACTTTTACTGTCAATGTTAGATTGGATTTGTATGTAAAATTATGTGGTTGCGCTTTGCAGGATAAAAAAGGAATCGTTAAGCAAGGGGTCGATGAAAATCAATCAGAAAATTGTGGTTACTTTTGTGCTAAAGCACAAATTTGTGAAAAGATGGAGTCATCTGCAGATCTAGGCAAAGGAAAGGTTCGTTTGTCATGGTTTTCTTAACTGACATTGCATCTCAATTACCTCTTTAATGTATTAATATAATTAAAAACATTACCTCTCTTGCAGGGTGGTAAATCTGGTTTTGATGACTTCCCATCATCACCCAAGTCTCCTTTATCACCTCAGAAACCCTTTGAAGATAGCCGCAACTGTAAGTTTACAAGTTTTCATTCCCATTTGATGCCCGATAAAACATCTAATTATTTTATCCCTAATAATGTGTTGTGCATGTAGTCGATCGGGACGATACTGATGATTGTCTTGAAAGTGTTAGTAATTTTAAGTTTAAGTTTAATGCGGGCGAGAGTGATGGAAAGAAGTCGATAAGTTGAAGATTGGGGATTCGGGTAATGTTGGGAGTGTGAAGAGTCGGGTTATGAATCCGTTTAGTGGCAATGTGAAAATGGACTTGCACAACGAGATGGATAAAATGAATTTGGGGAAAGGTGTTTGTGTTTGGGAAGAGTAAAGAGGATCTAATATCGGATAAAATGGGAGAGCTGAAAGTTGGTGGTGGTCGAGTTGATAAGGAAAAAATGTTTGTTTACCAGTAGACCTGAAAAGAATGTTGGATTTACTTTTTCTAGCAAAGTTGATAATGTTGGGGCTGCAAACTTTGAATTTAAAATGCCGGATAATAAGGGAGACTTGTTTTCTGGTGTGAAAAGCATACCCGAGCCTAGGTTAAAGAAAAAGAAAGGGAAAGTTAGAAAACCGGTGATTAGTCAAGCAAGGCCTAAAGAAGACTTTTTGTTTGGTCAAAACGTTGAACTTGAACAACAGAAAGTTAATAAATCCGCTTCATCTAGTAGCCAGCATCAGCCATTTGGGAATGTTTCGTTTACCAGTAGACCTGAAAAGAATGTTGGATTTACTTTTTCTAGCAAAGTTGATAATGTTGGGGCTGCAAACTTTGAATTTAAAATGCCGGATAATAAGGGAGACTTGTTTTCTGGTGTGAAAAGCATACCCGAGCCTAGGTTAAAGAAAAAGAAAGGGAAAGTTAGAAAACCGGTGATTAGTCAAGCAAGGCCTAAAGAAGACTTTTTGTTTGGTCAAAACGTTGAACTTGAACAACAGAAAGTTAATAAATCCGCTTCATCTAGTAGCCAGCATCAGCCATTTGGGAATGTTTCGTTTACCAGTAGACCTGAAAAGAATGTTGGATTTACTTTTTCTAGCAAAGTTGATAATGTTGGGGCTGCAAACTTTGAATTTAAAATGCCGGATAATAAGGGAGACTTGTTTTCTGGTGTGAAAAGCATACCCGAGCCTAGGTTAAAGAAAAAGAAAGGGAAAGTTAGAAAACCGGTGATTAGTCAAGCAAGGCCTAAAGAAGACTTTTTGTTTGGTCAAAACGTTGAACTTGAACAACAGAAAGTTAATAAATCCGCTTCATCTAGTAGCCAGCATCAGCCATTTGGGAATGTTTCGTTTACCAGTAGACCTGAAAAGAATGTTGGATTTACTTTTTCTAGCAAAGTTGATAATGTTGGGGCTGCAAACTTTGAATTTAAAATGCCGGATAATAAGGGAGACTTGTTTTCTGGTGTGAAAAGCATACCCGAGCCTAGGTTAAAGAAAAAGAAAGGGAAAGTTAGAAAACCGGTGATTAGTCAAGCAAGGCCTAAAGAAGACTTTTTGTTTGGTCAAAGAAGTTCACCTGAAGTTCCTGAAAGTTTTGAAGCGTACTCGCCAATGATACCTTTAACAGACACGATACGTGAGCTTTTATCTCTTAAGGTATGGAAACTAGTACATTGTCATATTTTATGTCCTTACATGCTCTTTTTCTCAAACTTCAACAAGTTCCTTGTTACATGAAAATATGAAATGATTAGTACCCACTACCCACATTGAGGTTGATTTGTGTTTCTGAAAATTTTTTATATATTCTTTTTACAGGCAGCTGGAAATGAAGCATATAAAGCCGGAAAGTTCACAGATGCAGTTAATAAGTATACTTCTGCCATAGCGTGCAGCATTGAATCACGTCCTTTTGCAGCAATATGTTTTTGCAACCGTGCTGCGGCATACAGAGCTTTGGGTCAAATCACAGATGCCATTGCTGATTGCAGCTTAGCTATATCTCTTGATCCAAGTTATCTCAAGGTTTGCTAGAGTGCACCATATTTTGCAATGTTATTTATCACTCAAGCACTGTTGACTTTTATGCAACAAATAATGGTTATTAATGAGGAATAATACATATATGGATGTCACTCTTCCCAGTTATACTTATAAATCTTTGACTAGATTGAGCTTCTCACTTGTTAAAAATAAGAATTGCATATGTTAGCGTTCCCACTCTTTGAAATATGCAACAATGGGCAGGTCATGCGAGTGGGACTACAGGTCAAAACTGGGAGTTTCTGTAGTGGGTCGAAACATCTAGATTGGTTGATACGGAACGCTTTCATCCCATCAATTTTGTTTCCTCATAAGAAAAGAATAGTGTCTTGCATATGATTACAAGTTTTATATAATTTTAGTAATGATCTAATCTGAATAAAATGATTTAGGAAGCTCTAAATGTAAAACTCACCATCTCTAACTTGGCCTGTGGTAAAATAAAAAATAACTCGACACTAAAACATATAAACCAATCCTAGTACCTATGTTATCGAAAAGAAAGTTAGATTGTTGATTAAATGTCTAACGTTCCCCACATAACAAAGGAAGCTTGTGGACTAGTGTCAATGTGTGCCTTTCTTCTTCAGGGGTTATAACTGATACTTGGAAATGATTTACTTGAATTAATGCAGGCAGTTTCTAGACGAGCCAGCTTATATGAAATGATTAGAGATTATGGACAAGCAGCTATAGATCTTCGAAAATCAGTGTCTATTCTGACGTCACAGATGGAGGAAAAGGGCATTCTTTCTGGAGTGTCGGATATATCAAGTGGTATGAATGAGCTAAGGCAAACTCAGCTTCGGCTCTATAACATTGAAAAAGAATCCAGAAAGGGGATTCCCCTAAACATGTACCTCATATTGTAAGTCCTTTATATTGTATATGGAGGTTTTGTTTGAAATCATGATTGAACGAGGAAAAGTCTAATGTTGAGTGATTATCTGGTTTTCTAACTTTACAGGGGAGTTGAATCAACTGCTGCTGAATCAGAAGTCAAGAAGGCATATCGGAAAGCTGCATTAAAACATCATCCTGATAAGGTTGTAGACAAATAGAGGCTGAAAAAGGGGTGTCCAGGCAGGTTGGGTAACAGTTCTGGGTCAAATGGTCAAATTTTGGTACATGTTAAAACATGGATCAGGTTGCCCCAAAAACTTCCTGTGCAAATTTTACATACAAAATTACATAATTAGTGTCAAATTTGAGTACGAAATGATATTGTTTCAGTTATAAATCTTTTTTTATGAAGAAAATGATTCAAGAGGTTTTTCACGTTCCAATTACGCTCATTGCGACTTTCGACCTGTTTCTTTAATGAGCTAAGTTATTCTATATGGCTGTCCGCCTGATGAAGATCTATGGATCTGTTTATAAGTAATTGGGTTGAAATTGCCATCTCTGATCTGAATTTGATTAACTTGTAAATGGTTCTTACATATACCCGTTTGTGATGCAGGCTGCCCTATCAGTGAGTAGATGTGATAACGGAGATGACGGAGTGTGGAAGGAAATAGCTGAAAATGTCCACAAAGATGCTGATAGGCTTTTCAAAATGATTGGAGAGGCGTATGATGTACTTTCAAATCCTTCCAAGGTATTAAAAATAATTTATCTTCTATCTTTAGATGCATCCTTTTCATTGGACATATGCATCAATTTTTGCATTGGTTTTTATAGAGGTCAGAGTATGACATGGATGAAGATATGAGAAACAAAGTCAACAAATTTACTAGAAGCAGCTCGGGAAGAATGGCTGCAGACGTCCAAAGTCCAGTATTTGAGCGAAGTGGGAGCAGGCGGTGGCAATATTCTTTAGACCATTTGTTGATTGACATCCAAAATCATATTTCGAGGTATCCATAATTCTGGGTGCCATCCATATTTCTGAGTCAAATAGTTGCATGAGAGCACAAATACGTGCAATGACCAAGCAACCTAATGTACAAATGCTGTATGTGAGGAGGAAAGCAAGCGGGCCTCAAAAGGAGTGTTTATGCTTTTACTTTTCTGATAACTTCAAAATAAAGGGAGGGCCATTAGTTCCATATCTTTAAAAGGTCTCTCATCCCGAATGATTCAACTTTTGCTGTGGATAATTTGTTTTGGAATTTAAACCTTTGCATGATTCTGGGCTTGTTGAAAAGCAGCTACTTAAGTTTGATGGTTAAAGATGTGAATCTTTTTGTGTTGATGCCTGAAGATATATTTGCTTAATTTCGATGGGAAAAATGCCCCCAAAAGCAGCTTTTTATGGTTGATGGCTAATTTATATTTGTGATGAAGGTTTTGACTTCTACTCCTAGTTTTTATGAATGTTTGAGCATTTGGTTAACCGTACGGCTTGCTAAAAGAATGCATTGATTCGGTATAAGTTAGTTGTTACAACTCTTGTTTTAAGACCAATGTTCTTGCATTAGCCGACACGTCTATTATGCCTTCTCAAGCTGCTTCTTCCTTCATCACATTACTTGAACTTTATGATCTTGAAGCTTGATTTTAATTTTTAACCTTTAATCATGTATTTGAATAACCATTCCACCAAGATCCAATCTATGTTAAGTTTACATAGATTAATGATAATTTTTAACCTTTAATCATGCTGCTGATGAATGGTGTTTTCACTTGGAACAGAGGTATGATGGTTCTAAATTTAAAAAAGAAATTAATGATAATGGAGTGGGTTGTAATTGAAGGGTTGAATTTTTTATGTGTTGATGCAGTAGAGTTTGTTTTGATTGGATGGGGTTGGTTTTCTGGGAAGCAGTTGTGTCCTAGGACAGTTTATGGGTGTTTGTTTGCTAGTTCTAGCTTTGGACTTTTATTTTATTTATATTTGGCTTGGCATTTGGAGATGGAGGTTTGCCATTGCCCTTATAGTGTCTGGCCTACTTTTTCTGGTAGGTCTTATTTCTGAGTCAAAAAGCTTTGTTGTCCAAGCTAGATTAGGATTAGTGGTGTGTAGGTTTAGTCATTTGCATGGAGTATGCACTCTTTCTTTAATTTCTGGAGTTTATGGCTGGAAATTTCTGTCTGGTAGGTCACATTTTGGTCCCTCATGGGTCAGAATGTTCTCTATTTTCTTTTCAGCTTGGTCCACCAACTGGATCATATTTTATTTTTTTAACCTTTAATCATGTATTTGAATAACCATTCCACCAAGATCCAATCTATGTTAAGTTTACATAGATTAATGATAATTTTTAACCTTTAATCATGTATTTGAATAACCATTCCACCAAGATCCAATCTATGTTAAGTTTACATAGATTAATGATAATTTTTAACCTTTAATCATGTATTTGAATAACCATTCCACCAAGATCCAATCTATGTTAAGTTTACATAGATTAATGATAATTTTTAACCTTTAATCATGTATTTGAATAACCATTCCACCAAGATCCAATCTATGTTAAGTTTACATAGATTAATGATAATTTTTAACCTTTAATCATGTATTTGAATAACCATTCCACCAAGATCCAATCTATGTTAAGTTTACATAGATTAATGATAATTTTTAACCTTTAATCATGTATTTGAATAACCATTCCACCAAGATCCAATCTATGTTAAGTTTACATAGATTAATGATAATTTTTAACCTTTAATCATGTATTTGAATAACCATTCCACCAAGATCCAATCTATGTTAAGTTTACATAGATTAATGATAATTTTTAACCTTTAATCATGTATTTGAATAACCATTCCACCAAGATCCAATCTATGTTAAGTTTACATAGATTAATGATAATTTTTAACCTTTAATCATGTATTTGAATAACCATTCCACCAAGATCCAATCTATGTTAAGTTTACATAGATTAATGATAATTTTTAACCTTTAATCATGTATTTGAATAACCATTCCACCAAGATCCAATCTATGTTAAGTTTACATAGATTAATGATAATTTTTAACCTTTAATCATGTATTTGAATAACCATTCCACCAAGATCCAATCTATGTTAAGTTTACATAGATTAATGATAATTTTTAACCTTTAATCATGTATTTGAATAACCATTCCACCAAGATCCAATCTATGTTAAGTTTACATAGATTAATGATAATTTTTAACCTTTAATCATGTATTTGAATAACCATTCCACCAAGATCCAATCTATGTTAAGTTTACATAGATTAATGATAATTTTTAACCTTTAATCATGTATTTGAATAACCATTCCACCAAGATCCAATCTATGTTAAGTTTACATAGATTAATGATAATTTTTAACCTTTAATCATGTATTTGAATAACCATTCCACCAAGATCCAATCTATGTTAAGTTTACATAGATTAATGATAATGGAGTGGGTTGTAATTGAAGGGTTGAATTTTTTATGTGTTGATGCAGTAGAGTTTGTTTTGATTGGATGGGGTTGGTTTTCTGGGAAGCAGTTGTGTCCTAGGACAGTTTATGGGTGTTTGTTTGCTAGTTCTAGCTTTGGACTTTTATTTTATTTATATTTGGCTTGGCATTTGGAGATGGAGGTTTGCCATTGCCCTTATAGTGTCTGGCCTACTTTTTCTGGTAGGTCTTATTTCTGAGTCAAAAAGCTTTGTTGTCCAAGCTAGATTAGGATTAGTGGTGTGTAGGTTTAGTCATTTGCATGGAGTATGCACTCTTTCTTTAATTTCTGGAGTTTATGGCTGGAAATTTCTGTCTGGTAGGTCACATTTTGGTCCCTCATGGGTCAGAATGTTCTCTATTTTCTTTTCAGCTTGGTCCACCAACTGGATCATATTTTATTTTTTTAAGAGCACATAGCATAAGAGGTATCTAAATATATGCATATACCATAATCTAGCTATTCAAATAACATATATACTTTCTGTGTCTTATATAATATGATCAGATTTCCAGAAGTATAGGAGACCTTCACTTGAAGATGCAAGAATTGTGATATCAGATGTTGATGGGACGATAACAAAGTAAGATCTATTGAGGATGTGTGGTTTGAATGTGATTCTATTATATTGTATAATCGAATATGATAACCAACTTAATTAAAATTGACTCTTGGATATAATGTTTGGATGTGCATCTGCTCGTCGAATTTCTGATAAAGTGATAAGTATACATTTTGTTTTTATTTTTAAAGTGTTTTAACAACTTCTATTTACTTTAGACTTCAGTAATCACTAGATAAGGGACATTAAATAAAAACTTGAGTAACGCCAGCTGTATAGGCTATTATGGTTATTGATCCAGGGTTTATATATTACTTACTATTATACCATTCAATGTTATATCATGTCTTGCAGGTCTGATGTTCTTGGTCAGTTTATGCCTTTAGTAGGGAAAGATTGGACTCAATCTGGGGTAGCCCGACTCTTCTCTGCAATTAAGGTATTTTGCATGTTTAAAAAAATCTTTTGATGGATGACTATGGGGCAGGAAAGTCAGAATTGACTCGAAACATTTTATAGTCTCTTCTTTAGTACAAAATATATAACTTCGCCATAATAATACTCCAATATATATGTTATTAAAATGGATCATGATTCTAAAGATATTTTGAATGTTCTTTGGCCGGCTTTCAGAAACTCAAAAAGTTTACCAATTGACTTGCTAGAGAACAAATAATATCCCAAATGGGACCCATTTACTCTTTGCATTGCGGTATAGCATATTTTGATTTTTTCCTTTTTACTAACTTGCAGGAAAACGGATATCAATTATTGTTTCTAAGTGCACGTGCAATTGTTCAAGCATATCTCACAAGAAGTTTTCTCCTTAATCTCAAGCAGGTACTCAATGCTCTCCTTTATATTTTTAGATGACTAGTCGGGCGTACAGTTCCGGATTTGTGGATATTTTGTTACGGTTTAGATTCTCCACATTATACATTTTTTCATTGTTTTGGCTTCCCATCCATAAGTGGCATTCAGGTGGTTTTGGATCGAACAGAACTGCTGAAAAAACTCATAAAGATTTCATTATAAAATAGATGAGTTTAAAGCCTTTACTCCTATATACTAATGAAAAAAGATTTCATTATAAACTGCTGAAACGATGGACTTTCTGTGAGTAATGGGAGCTTCTTTTTATAGGCTAGATGTACCTATTCACTCACTAGTAACAACTTACAAAATATTGACAACATTAATTTTAATCAAAAATCTATTATGTGGCAGTTAAGGTATAATTCACCTATCTACTTATAGTCAAACACATCATTGAAATGCTATGCAACAAGTCAAACATAAGGGAGGTAATGTGTTCAGACTTTGCAAGTCGTTGATTCATTGATGATCAAAGGGTATGGCTGATAGGAAAACGTTAAATGGGGTCAGAATGTCAGAGTTGGTTGATATAATTTCCATTCTTGTATGTCATTACTAGACATCTCTTGTTGTTCATTGCTGAAGATTACTTATAGATACTTCAACACTAGTCAAAATCTTGTAGTTCTAGATGACCTGTTTATGTATCACAAAAGATTCTTGTCATAGTTACTATTTAAAAACATCAAAATGTGCCACTAATTAATTCATCAAACATATGATTTCTACAGGACGGGAAAGCTTTACCCAATGGGCCGGTCGTCATTTCACCTGATGGCTTATTTCCATCATTGTTTCGTGAAGGTGAGTTGCTTACCACAATTAACTTGGTCAAAATGAGCTGGTCACACACATTGATCAAATCCCAAGAGATGATTTTGATTTGTTATGCACTGTGTAAACTATGATACTTGTTTGTTTCCTTGCTGTGGCAGTTATTAGAAGAGCACCTCATGAGTTCAAGATTGCGTGTCTAGAAGTAAGTACTGTATAATGGATTGAATGAATATCTTCGTTTCAGCTGTGACCTGGTTATATTGTTTTTAAGTTGCAATGTTTTAATGTTATCTGCAGGATATCAAAGCTCTTTTCCCATCTGATTACAATCCATTTTGACGTCATTGTTTCCCAATCTCACATTTGGGCTACGAGTAGATGCAAGAAAATTGTCGTCTCGCGAGATGAGTGGTTTCAAAACCCGCTTATGTTTTTATAGGGTGTATTCTTCCGTGTTGTATGTGCATAGAACAGTGTTGTTTGTCGTCTATCCTATATATTGTATTTGTATTCGTACTCTTGGTTATGGTGTCTAGTGCTTTGCTAGATACCTTGTTATTTTATATATATTGCCGTTCTAAAAATATAAAAAAAACAATCCATTTTATGCGGGTTTCGGGAACAGAGACACTGATGAGCTTAGTTACAGAAAAATAGGTATTCCAAAGGGCAAAATCTTCATAATTAACCCTAAGGTATTTATTTCTTGTCTTACAAATCAGGTAGTGAAAACTAGGATCCGTGCATACGATTTCTAGCTGGAAAGTTCACTCATTCGCTCATGAATGTTTCTGGACATAAGTTTTTAAATCAACCCGACGTGGCACAAAAACTACCTGTTTTGACCCACATCATTTTGAAAAATTACCTAACTCATTGGACTTGGCTATTTTCCACCTCTAAAATGCAAAAATGACCATTTTGTTGGCTTTTGGCCGGTCAGGAAGTTAGAACTTGAGCAGGGGCAGTTTGGTCAAATTATATTTGCTTTTTCCTTGACACTAGTTTGACACTAATTCTCACTTGAAATAAAATGGCAGGGTGAGGTAGCCATTAGTCATCGTATGGACATGAAGGGGAAGTCTTACACCTCTTTGCACACATTAGTCAACGACATGTTCCCCCCGACATCAATGGTTGAGCAGGTATGACTCATGTCAAATTCCTGGGTCAAAAAAAAACTTTTAGTTCTTTATAATGCAAGCAATTGATTTGGGTACTCTTTGCAGGAAGATTATAACTCATGGAATTACTGGAGACTGCCATTGCCAGATGTCGACTTGTAGTAGTTTTTCACACTGAAAAGATCCTTGTTAAGCTATCTTCATTGGTAGATTCATCGTAGTTAACATGGGCAGGCGTCATTCATGAGTATATACCCGTAACTTGTGAGTGATGGATCGAGTTTTTGGTTTACTATCAAGCTCTCGGTTTTTTTCGCATCCTTACTGGTGTAGTTATGACATCATGGTGTCGAGCATTGATTCATATGTTAAACCAATTAGTTGGCTTCTGTATGTAAAGTGACTTTAGTTGAGACAACTCGGGGTGAAACTGTTGAAATCCCATCAATTATAAGTGTACTCTAAATAGGATTACAAACAAGGTAGATATTGATTCATTTATAAAGTAACAGCGGTATTCCTTTTATTATTATGTACATCAGATTATCATATTGTTTGTTCTAATACAATGTCCCTCTATTCACTACCTAATCGATAAAATCCTTCTTTTTTCCTCATGATTTTTATAGAATAAAAAATCAAGATTTGAGAGGTTTTTCACCCAAATTGGGTGTGAAACCACCTCACCTTCACTTTCCTATATATATATATACACACATTAAATTATATATTATTGTTGCATATATAATATATATATATATATTATATATATATACACATTAAATTTGGTGATTATTTTTTTGCAGGGAAACATTAACTTTGGTAGGTGATCACATTAACTTGTTACACCAAACTTATCAGTACATGAATCAATGAGATCCCTTTTTACTTTTTTAGTTACTTAATCTTGCTATATCAACAATATTGAGTAAAACTTTATGACACGTGACCATTGTTTTACATTACTCCATAAGACGATATAATACATGCTACATTAGGGGTGAGTTTAGGTTGGTTTGGGTCAGTTTTGACCTAAAACCGAAACCTAAACCGAAACATTCGATTTTGAAAACCAGAAACCATTGGATTTGGTTTTAGTTTGGTTCGGTTTGTCAGTTTTCTCTCTTCTTTTTTTGTGTGTTTTTGTTTTTTTGCTTTAGTTGTGTTAAAGATGGACGGTAGAAATCAATGTTGGGTTATATAACAAATTATCTAATTAAATCACAAAGCACGCAGCGGAAAATTAATCTATGTAATTAATTAACCAAGGATAGAAACATGTACCTTTGATTTGAAGAAAAATAAAGTAATAAACTTTATAAGGATTTGAAGTAAATCTCTCTACGTTTGCACACACGACACACGGATGTACGTATGCTAGTACTTGATCACGAACCGCAAACACTTGGCTTTCTCTCTTTGATTTGTCAAACAACTAAAACCGAAAATCACTTTGTTCTTGGAGAGTTTCGGCCGAATAGAAGAGAAAGAGGAGGAGAAGAGTTGGAGAGGGTTTTTGGTTTTTCCTTTTTATAATACCTCTAAAACCCTTTTCGTATTTGATATAGATTAGGATTAGTATTATTGAAAAACAAGTTAAGTTAATAGGTTAAAACCTATTAACAAAACCGGCCCCCCACTTAAGACATAATTAGGAAACTTCTAGAATCTCCTAATTACAAATTAAGTCCTCTTTAACTAACGCCGTTAGCTAGTAACCGTTAGTTTTTAACGACCATTCGTTAATTGAAATCGTGATCATATTAATTAAATACATTAAATATATTAATTAATATTAAATACATTTGTGTCGAGACGTGTGACCCCGTAGGCTTAAATCATTTCTGGACATACGTTCATTTTTACGTGATCATATACTAACAACTCCCACTTGAGCTCGTAACAAATGAAGGTAATAACATTGGTTAACGTCTAGCAACACGCCAATGCTCCCAGAAATATTTAAGTATAGTTTCTTAAAGTATATTTAAATGGTTGAGGCATTTATTATCCCTTTGTTCAGATACCGTGTTAAACATGAATATGGATCAAAGTCATTTCATGATTTAACGATTCTGTTTCTCATTCCATAACTAATTAATGATTACCAAATATAATCGAGAACCATCTGGATTTATTTGGGCACGGCCATGCAAACATCTTAATTAGTCCTAATGAGGGCGCCAATGGTATCATTCTGCAACTATTAGTTGGAGGAACAAATCCTGTATTGACTACACGTGTCAGTCATCATACTTCACTACACTTCTGAAAATAGCCCTTTATTTACTCCCTTATTCAGGAGAATTAGAACTATATCAAGTAAGTGCAATCCATACATGCTGACCTGCTTGTATCTCAAGTCAAAGGATCAATAAAGTAACCATTTACGAATTTCACTTAATGACGCTGATCCATAAAGTGATGAATTCGTTAGTGGGGTAGTCCGATATGCATCAACTATGGATATCATGTGAGTTTGGTGGGACCATCCATTATCTATTCCAAGAATATAACCAATCGCTCAGATTTGTCTTAGTTTAATTATATTCCCATATAATTAATCGACAATGGACAATTTAGAATATTTAATAAAATATTCAAGGATTAAACATGCAAATATAGGATACAATTAATATTAAATGAAATCAAACATATCAAGTACTTTATTTCATTATGAAAAATATAAATTGTTTAACATCCCTTATCCAAATACCGAAACAACAGATTTACATGAAATAACTAGCTAATTTCAGTCCTATGCCCTCGGCGTGCCTTTCAAGCTTGGGCCTAGACAAAGCTTTTGTGAAAGGATCAGCTAAGTTAAAATCTGTGTGAACTTTGAGTAATTTGATTTCTCCTAGTTCGATCTGCTCACGAACATAGTGATATCGTCTAGCATAATGTCTGGCACCTTTCTGAACTCCGGGTTCGTTGGCAATGATTAATGCACTAGTATTATCACAGTACATATCATTGGGTAAGTCACTTGAGGGGATCACGTCAAGCCCGCTAATGAACTTCCTTATCCAGACTGCTTCCATTGCGGCTTCTGAGGCGGCAATGTACTCAGACTCTGTTGCAGACATGGCAACTGTAGTTTGTTTCTTGCTTTTCCAATCCACAGCACCTCCGTTAAGAACGAAGACGAATCCTGACTGAGACTTCGTGTCATCTCTATCAGTTTGAAATCCAGCATCACAGTATCCGGTCACTTTGAGCTCTAAGTATGGATTTCCTCCATACACCAAAAACATATCTTTAGTAGCCCGTAGGTACTTCAGAATGTTCTTAACAGCAGTCCAGTGACTTTCACCTGGATTCTGTTGATATCGGCTAACAATGTTTTGCGCGAACGCCACATCGGGTCTAGTGCATCTAACCGCATACATAATAGATCCCACAGCCGAAGCATAAGGAACTCTTTGCATACGCTCCACCTCATTAGGTGTAGTAGCACCCTGTTTGACAGATAAACTAAGTCCTTCTTGCATAGGTGTAAATCCACGCTTAGAATTTTCCATCTTGAATCGTTTCAAGACCTTATCAATATAAGCACTTTGACTTAGTCCAATTAATCGCTTTGATCTATCTCGGTAGATCTTGATTCCAAGAATAAATGCCGCTTCTCCTAAATCTTTCATGGAAAAACACTTTCCAAGATGGGATTTAACATCTTGCAACATTGGAATGTGTTTCCTATGATCAATATGTCATCAACATACAAGACAAGGAAAGTAACATTACTCCCACTAGCTTTGCGATATACACATGGCTCATCGGGATTTTGAACGAAACCAAACTTTTTAATTTCTTCATCAAACCGCTTGTTCCAACTTCTTGATGCTTGCTTTAGTCCATAAATGGACCTTTGAAGCTTGCATACTTTGTTGGGATGTTTTGGATCAATAAAACCTTCAGGTTGATCCATATAGACTTCTTCATCCAAGTAACCATTTAAGAAGGCAGTCTTAACATCCATTTGCCATATCTCAAAGTCATAGTACACAGCTATGGCTAAGAGAATCCTAATAGCTCTAATGTCCGCAACTGGAGAAAAGGTCTCATCATAGTCAACACCGAAACGTTGAGTATAACCTTTCGCCACGAGACGAGCTTTATAGGTGTGTACATTTCCATCCATGTCCGTCTTCTTCTTGAAGATCCACTTACACCCAACAGTTTGAGCATTTTGTGAAAGATCAACCAAGCTCCAGACTTGATTGTCTTTCATGGATTTCATTTCCACCTTCATAGCTTCAAGCCATTTGTCAGATTCCGGATCTGATAATGCAGCTTTGAAATTCGGAGGCTCATCGAGATCTCCTAAAACGTTTTCTTCTACCATCAGACATAATCTGTCAGTAGGACGTCTTGTCCTTTCGGACCTACGAAGTGGAATCGCTTCATCATCATCAACTTGAGGTTCATCACTTTGAACATTTCCCCCCCAAGTTGATGATTGCTAGGAGCTTCAGAAGGTGACACATCTTCCTCTTGAGTCTCATCAAGTTCTACAACCCTCCCACTGTTCTCTGGAACTAATTTCTTTTCAAAGAATTCAGCATATCGAGCAACACGAACAGTGTTTTTGACGGGATCATAGAAGTCGTAACCCATCGTTTCCTTAGGGTATCCGACAAAGATGCACTTAGTAGTTCTGGGTTCAAGTTTGTCAGGCGTATCGCGCTTCACAAGTGCCTCACATCCCCAGACTCTTAAGTAAGACAGATTAGGAACATTTCCATGCCATAATTCATATGGTGTCTTGTCAACCTTCTTGGTTGGAACCATATTGAGAATGCGTACAGCAGTCTCAAGAGCATAATCCAAAACGAAAATGGGAGAGTCGTAAGGGTCATCATAGATCTCACCATGTCTAGCAAGGTTCGATTTCTCCTTTCTGACACTCCATTATGTTGAGGAGTGTATGGAGGAGTAAGCTGTTGGACAATTCCACATGCTTTCAGATAATCCTTAAACTCTTGGCTTAAGTATTCACCACCTCGATCCGAACGAAGAATCTTGATGGTTTTGCCGAGTTGATTTTCTACTTCATTCTTAAACTCTTTGAATGTTTCAAATACTTCATGTTTATGTTTAAGCAAGTAAACATAACCATAACGACTGAAATCATCCGTAAAAGTTATGAAGTAGCTAGCTCCTTTTCTTGACACATGTCTAAATGGGCCGCAAACATCGGTATGAATGAGTCCAAGAAGATCTTTAGCCCTTTCTGGTTTATTCAGAAAAGGTTTTCTTGTCATTTTGCCGGAAACACATGACTCGCATTTATCAAATGATTCATCATTTAATTGTAAAATCCCTTCACGTTGAAGTCTTTCAATGCGATTTTTGCCAATATGTCCAAGACGACAGTGCCACAGATAAGTAGAGTCCAAGTTAGTCTTGGCTCTTTTGCTAACATTATACATTGAATTATTTGAATCACAACCACGCATATCAATTTCATAAATACCATCACAAGCAATAGCATCAAAATAATGAACATTATTTTTAGAAACTGAAATACAATAATCATTAAAAACATTAATGAATCCGTTGTCTTTCAACAAAGAAACTGAAACTACACCTCTAGTAATAGAAGGTGCATAATGACAATTGTCTAAAACAATAATTAAACCGGAAGGAAGAACTAAATGATATTCTCCAATAGCTTCAACAGGTGCTGGTAGACCATTGTCCACGAACAGCTGCAAAGCTCCGGGCTTCAGCTTCCTCCTTTTCCTAAGTGCCTGTAATTCATTACAGATATGAGTTCCACATCCAGTGTCATAAACCCATGATTTGCGCTTAGTAAAGGAAAATAATTCAATAGTGAAGATACCTGAAGCACTAGCATTGCTAGCTTGCTTCTTCTTCACATTCAACTCGGCAAGATACTTGGGACAGTTCCTCTTCCAGTGCCCGACTTCATTACAATGATGACAGGTCTGGTCTTTAGTCGGATGCTCTTTCTTAGTCGGAGGGGTTTTCTTTGGTTTGGGGGGATTAGCAGCTTGCTTACCCTTGCCTTTACCATCAAACTTGCCTTTAGCTTGGTGCGATTTCTTAGCTTTCTGGATCCGACCCCCCTTTATCATAAGGACATTTGGGTCATTGGCCTTCTTTGGAATCGTCTTCTAATATTCAATGAGCATAGCATGAAGTTCATTGACGCTTTTTTTCATAGAGTGCATGGTATAGTTTTGCACAAAACCCTCATATTCCTTCGTAAGGATTTGAGAATCATGCCAACTTTTACCTCTTTATGATAAGCGTACTCCATCGAATCCAATTTGTCAAAAATGCTCTTCATCTTGAGCACATGACTGCTAACCGATTTTCCAGATTCAAGTTTCATGTCATGGAGTTCCACGACTAAGTCGAACAGTTCCACTCCAGCTTGTTTTTCATACAAGGATTTAAGTTCTGTGATCATATCATATGGAGTGTAGAGCTCGAATTGTTTTTGAAGCTCGGGAGACATGCTCGCAAGCATCAAACAACAAACTTCATTGAATCTAGTGTACTGAATCCTATATTCAGCTTTTTCAGCTGCTGTGGATTCAGCACTTGGTTCGGTTGGCCATTGCCTTTCAATGACATCCATGCGTTCCTCAACTCTTAGAACAATTCTCAGTTGACGATACCAGTCATTGAAATTTGATCCATTAAGCTTTTCTCTTTCAAACATTTGCCGAAAAGCATTGGTGTTTGTGGAAGGATTCATTGCCATCTACAAAACAGATTAAGTTCAAAAATCAGTATTTTCGATAATAAATCCTTAAGAAATCAATTACCCAATGTTTATAAAATAAACAATTAATTTCATTAAGGCTAGGATCCAATTGACATACAATCATTTCATCAGTTGATCTGCTAGAAATGATTGCACTCAAAAGGTAAGTGACGAGCAGTAATTGCATTACATGTGCAATTCCTAGTAAGAATGGGACTTACAAATAACACTCGATTCATCAAGTGATTTGTAGTCATGTTTTGTCCCATCTTTTGCCACGGGTCAAGGTCTCACCGCTTAACTCGCTTTAAGTCGTCCAACCAAGAACGCGCAAATTTGTCCACCACTGTGTACCAGTGAGTGGGATTTACCATGCAACTGCCATTTCACCACTGTGTACCAGTGAGTAAAACAACAGCCACAAGTGTCCTTTACGAGTTGGATGACAATGACTTAAGTTTATTGGGTCAATCAATTTGATGTGTGATCAAAAAGTTATGTTTGAAGATTCATGCATATCTTCTAAACATAATATGTTTATAAAACTCATTTTTATTGCCTTTAATACAAAAGAGCTCGGTAGCTCCATTTGAACTCGCAAAGAAGCGCAAGGGCAAAGGTATGCAATAAACGCGATTTAAAAACCCGCCCTTTTAGGAGGCTAGCGCACTCCGACTTATACCTCTCTTAGAGTTTGTTCAAATGGGTGAGCCGGTGTATCTTTTGATTTTAGGGCACCAATTTTATAAACAAAATCTTATTTCGATATAATTTAGTCAAGTTTATTTTTTCCAAAAACAATTTTGCACACAATTTTCATAAAAAAAGGCAAAATATAAACTTACTAAATTTACAACTTAACAATTAAGGTAATCAACCTAATTTTGGTTACTATGGTATAAGATTGGCTCCTCTTTCATATGGAAAGAGACCATATACATCAAGTTTCCTTGATTGCGTAAGCCAAAATTTCTATAACAAATTATCTACCATAAATAACAAGATGCTGATCTGGAAAATCCAGCAGCTTCAAGACCAAATCTGGCCCTGAATAAGGCCGAACTGGGCTTAGCACAAAACATAAAAGTTGTAGCCCTATGAGTCAAGCATCTACTGTAAAGATTTCAGCTTCTAACTCCTTACGGTTGATTAGTTATGATGTTTTTAGTGAACTGGTGTCAAACAGGAACTTTCACAAAACATAATCACATTGTCACACAATTAGTTATTCAATTATCTAGCATAATTAACCCTAATGATCAAGATTTCATATCAATATATCTAAGTAATAATCATGAATAATTTGCATGAAAAATTCATGATTTTTACTTCTATTTAACAATTAAATAATTAAAAGTACACCTTAAACGCATGCAATTATCACATAATAATGCTTAAAGATCAAAACTTGGAATTAGGGTTTTAAAAAAAACTTTTTTTTTATTTTTAGATCTGATTTCGAAACATATATAAATAAATAAAATTAATTTTGTTTCCATTTAATTTAATATTAACCATTATAAAATAACAAAAATTAATCTAAAATTTATATATAAATTTCGATCCTCGTGAACCCTAACCCCCCTTCAAATTTTGATCTTTTTGGTAATTAATTATCACATAGTAGGCTCGTGATACCACTGTTGGGTTATATAACAAATTATCTAATTAAATCACAAAGCACGCAGCGGAAAATTAATCTATGTAATTAATTAATTAACCAAGGATAGAAACATGTACCTTTGATTTGAAGAAAAAAAAAGTAAGAAACTTTATGAGGATTTGAAGTAAATCCCTCTACGTTTGCACACACGACACACGGATGTACGTATGCTAGTACTTGATCACGAACCGCAAACACTTGGCTTTCTCTCTTTGATTTGTCAAACAACTAAAACCGAAAATCACTTTAATCTTGGGGAGTTTTGGCCGAATAGAAGAGAAAGAGGAGGAGAAGAGTTGGAGAGGGTTTTTGGTTTTTCCTTTTTATAATACCTCTAAAACCCTTTTCGTATTTGATATAGATTAGGATTAGTATTATTGAAAAACAAGTTAAGTTAATAGGTTAAAACCTATTAACAAAACCGGCCCCCCACTTAAGACATAATTAGGAAACTTCTAGAATCTCCTAATTACAAATTAAGTCCTCTTTAACTAACGCCGTTAGCTAGTAACCGTTAGTTTTTAACGACCACTCGTTAATTGAAATCGTGATCATATTAATTTAAATACATTAAATATATTAATTAATATTAAATACATTTGTGTCGAGACGTGTGACCCCGTAGGCTTAAATCATTTCTGGACATACGTTCATTTTTACGTGATCATATACTAACAATAGTTAAATTAGTCAATAATACATCTAAGTCATAAACTCGTCTTAAATAACCTAAATCGAGTAAACCTCTTCCGTTTGCTCAAGTCCACCATACGCTACCGAATTTGATATTTAGTTGGTGTGTTTAGATCACTTAACCCATTTAGCCCAAACCATATTTGCTAAAACGATATGTTAGTTGTTTTGACCCGTTTATAACTAATCTTAAAACTAAAGCTACATGAAATAAATTATAAGTTGACAGTGTCAAATTTTCGATACACATCATATATATTATGACGTTAGTATAACTAAAGATAGATATTTTAATGTAAAATGTTAAATATGTCGAGGAAGAAATAAATGATAGCTTAAAAATATATAGATTTTTGGAAGTAAACAAAAGAATTTGTAGTGTACGTGAACAAAATGTTCAAACAACTTTCATGGTGTAGATGATGTTCAATTCCAAGAGTACCACGCTTTGTTTTTGAGATCAGTAGCTATGCGTAATTCGTTCATTGTAAAAGCTGCTTAGATGATGATGATATATACATCGATCCTAATTTGTTTCCCAGTTTGTCGGGGTTAGTAGAGAATTAGGTAATACTTCAACATACATCCAAAGATGCATTCACTTTTTGTCTATCTAAAGAAGAAAGTAAGCAAGAAAGAAAGAAAAGCACATATTTTTTGTTCACATGTCTATGTCTTGAAATGGGCCCTTTTGCAGTTTGCAAAATACCCTCAAAATGGGCCTCTCCAAATATGTTACAGAAACAGTCTTCAAAAACCATCTGGTCCCTTTTGCTTCTATAACTGAGTAATTTGTGTATCGAAAATACACACGTGTCGCGACATATATAAAGCAGATCATGAAAGCTTGTTCAAGGATAACAATGTATGGCGGATCCATCGTGGTGACTTTATGGGCCAGTCCCGCGCGCTTTGAGATAATGTACTTATCTTTGAGGCTTTTGTAATCATTGTATTTTGTTGAACTAGTGGACTACTTTTGATATGAGTTATGCCAGCTTCATGTAGTGGTCTGAGTCATTCGACATATTGATCACTTTGCTATGTTTTTTTTTCCAGAACATGAAGTGAAATGCGCTATATACAATGTACTTCCACATGACACAATATGACATTGTAAACAATTATATAGAGAATAACAAGATAGAAAAGATGAATATTGATTATGTTATGTTTTTCCATTACATTTGAGATGAGTTTTATACACAAATTTGTAAGCTAAATATGGAAAGCTCTTAAATACATTTGCTGTCTATTTGCTGGTCCTTTGCTGTTTGGTTTGACTGCTTAGTCAGCTATGACATCTCTTTGCTGAATTTGAGGAAATGATGATAACGATTTGATCCTATTCTTGTTAACACTCCCCCTCAAGTTGAATTGTGGGATTCCCAAAATTCAACTTGCTGAGACAGTTGTGAAACACCTTTGTTCCTACTGCTTTTGTTAGGACGTCTGCTAGTTGATCTGAGGATCTGACAAATGGTAGCTCAATAACTCCTGCTTCCAGCTTTTCCTTGATAAAATGTCTATCGACCTCTACATGCTTTGTCCTGTCATGTTGTACTGGATTTTCTGAGATCTGGATGGCAGCCTCATTATCACACATGATATGAATACTTTTCTTTGGAGGAAATCCTATTTCAGTGAGAAGTTTCTTTATCCACAGTGCTTCTGCTATTCCTTTTGCTATGCCTCTGAATTCAGCTTCAGCACTTGACAATGATACGACTTTTTGCTTCTTACTTCTCCAAGTGACAAGATTACCGCCTACTAATGAAAAATAGCCTGATGTTGATCGTCTATTCCCTTTATCTCCAGCCCAGTCAGCATCTGTATATATCTGAATGTCTAGGTGTCCATTAGAACTGAACAAAACCCCATGACCAGTGGTTCCTTTGAGATACCTGATGATTCTTAGGACAGCATTCATGTGAGCAACTTGTGGATTATGCATAAACTGGCTTACTACTCCGACAGCATACGCAATATCTGGACGGGTATGTGCCAGATATATCAGCTTCCCTACCAGTCTTTGATACCTATTTTTTTCAGCCAATTCAACTTTTTCTTCCATGAACAACTTCTGGTTCATGATCATCGGTGTATCAGCTGGTTTGCAATCAATCATCCCTATCTCTGATAAGAGATCTAATATGTACTTCTTCTGACATATAAATATTCCTTTTGTAGATCTCAGAACTTCAATTCCAAGGAAGTATTTTAGATTTCCCAGATCTTTCATTTCAAATTCTGTAAACAACCCTTCCTTTAATCTCTTCATTTCTTCTTCATCATTTCCAGTAATAACCATATCATCGACATAGATGATCAAACATGTCACACGAGTTCCTCTGGTTTTGAGGAACAATGTATGATCTGAATTACTCTGTTTATATCCATTTTTCTTCATTGCGAGAGTAAATCTACCAAACCAAGCTCTGGGAGACTGTTTAAGTCCATACAGTGACTTTTTCAATAGACATACTTCTCCAGGATTAAAATGATCTGAGAAACCAGGTGGGGCGTCCATATATACTTCTTCTTTTAGTTCTCCATGCAGGAAAGCATTTTTAACATCAAACTGATGAAGAGGCCATCCCTGATTAGCTGCAATTGAAAGAAGTACTCTTATCGTGTCCATTTTTGCAACTGAAGAGAAGGTTTCTGAATAATCGATCCCATATGTCTGAGTGTATCCTTTTGCAACTAACCGAGCTTTATATCGTTCAATTGCTCCATCTGGTTTGTATTTTACTGTGAAGATCCACCGACATCCTACTGTTGATTTTCCTTTTGGTAGAGCACATTGATCCCAAGTCTCATTCTTTTCTAATGATTTCATCTCTTCATCCATAGCATTCTTCCATTTCTCCGATTTTAAGGCTTGTTCGATGTTTGAGGGAATTTCTTCTGCATAGAGGCTTGCGATGAATGCTTTTGCGTTATCAGACAGATTTCCCTCTGCTACGTTTGCCATTGGGTACTTGATTCTCCTGGTGGTTTTTTCTGGAGAATATCGTTTTGCTGGAACTCCCCTGTTGGCTCTTGTTGGGAGAACATATTTCGGCACCTCTTCTTCATGTTCCTGCACACTGTTAGAGGGGGAATCTTGGATATCCAAATTTTCAGGATTTTCATTATCCAAGTCATTTGACTGATGAGAGCTAGATTGAGAAGAGCTTGATTGAGGAGAGCTAGACTGAGAAGAGTTACTTACCTCAGATATCATGGTAGGACCAGGACTTTCAGGGGTGGCACTGATATTTGGTTCGGGAGATGGGGTACTGTGATGATTTTGGAGCTCAGTACTCATGGTAGTGCCATAACTCAGCCAACTTAGTGGGTCACTTTGTTCCTCCCCCTGACCATTATGTTGGGATGAGTAGTAGTACTTTGTTTCCAGAAAGTCACAGTTCATTGTGGTGAACATGCGACGTGTCTGTGGATTATAACATCTATATCCTTTTTGATTTACCCCATACCCCACAAAGACACATTTTTCAGCACAAGGATCAAGTTTATCTCTGTATGACTTGGGAATGTGAACAAAAACAGTGCATCCAAAATCTTTGGGTTGGAGAGAGAGAGAGGTTGTGGAATTGTGGTGTGTTCAGAAAGAGTATCTAATGGTGTTTTCATTTTCAAGATTTTGGTTGGAAGACGATTGATTAGATATGTTGCAGTGGCTACAGCTTCTGGCCAAAAAGATCTAGGTATATGAGACTCAATTATAAGCGCTCTTGTTATTTCCAGAATGAAGCGGTTTTTCCGTTCAGCAACACCATTTTGTTCAGGGGTATGAGGACAAGTAGTTTGGTGTACTATACCTTTGGATTGAAAGAATGTTTTCATCTGTGAATTCACATATTCCCCACCATTATCAGATCGAAAAATTTGAATAGATTTTTGGAATTGATTCTGAATCATGGCATAAAAATTAGTGAATCTATCGTAAACTTCATCCTTGCTTTTTAGAAAATAGATCCAAGTGCAATCATCAACAAATATAATGTAATATCGAAAGTTTTGACCCCCGATTACAGGGGCAGGACCCCACACATCAGAATGAACCAAAGAAAAAGGGTTTTTGACCCTTGTATTTCTCGGTTTAAAAGGTTGTCTATGACTTTTAGCTAAAATGCATGTCTCACAAGTACTTGGTTTATTTAATGGAAACAAATCAGGAAATAAAGTATGTAAATAACTGAGTGAAGGATGTCCAAGTCTTCTGTGCCATAACCATGCTTCTCTTTCAGTCGTCCCATGAGCTAACATCACAGTACCATCTTGAACCACCTCGTCAACATAATATAGTCCATTTCTTTCAGTGCCACGCCCAATAATCCGTCCCGTCCTGATATCCTGTAAGAGACAAAAAGTCGGGTGCATTAGAACAGAACAATTGAGTTCTTTTGTAACATGGCTAATTGACAGGAGTTTGTGTGATAAAGAGGGAACATGAAGGCAATTTGGAAGTTTAATGTTTGGAGAAATTTTAAGTGTTCCCCGGTTTTTACATCCATTTTTGCTTTATTTGCAACTTGGATGTGGGTTTTTATGGGTTTGGATATTTCGGTAAAATCTGATAGCTCATATGTCATTGTATCAGTTGCACCACAGTCGAATATCCACGGTCCATTTGGGTTTTTAAAACTGGTTTGGGCCATGTAAGCAGATCCATTTAAATTAGGTGGGCCTTTGTAAAAATTTGTGGGCTGATTTGGGCTTGGTTTACTTGGGCTTTTATAAGTACAATTAGGTTTAGGGTAATATCCATGTGAGGATCGGTTGTAATTAAAAGGATATATATGGTTGGTTTTATTTATGGAAACAACATTATATCGAGAGAAAGAGGAGGGGGATCTGGACTTCAATCTTTTCTCCCCTTTACCTTCCACCGAAAAGCCTTCTTCCTATTTTCCATTTCCGACCGCCGCTGCTACACCCCCGAAACCACTTTGATTTTTATTGTTCTTGGTGGCCGGATTACTGGTATTGGTGGTCGGATTTCTGTTGACCGGTTTCTTGCTCGCAGTTTTGTGGCTATCGGTCCACCAATCTGGGTACCCGATGATCTTGAAGCACTGATCTTTGGTATGTCGATACATACCGCATTTTTCACATTGAAGATGTGATTTATCTTCTTTGGTTGCTGGTTTCTTCTTGCCGTCGAATCGGCGGAAGCCCTTGGTAGCCATCCCCATACCGTTGGTTTCTTCGGCTATTAGCCCGGTTCCTATGCCATGACTTTCACTGTTGGTTGCTCCCAAGATGACTTGGTGAGTGGCCTCTTTCCGAACCATGGCATATGCAGCTTCGGCGGTGGGTAATGGATCAACACGGAGGATCTCCCTCTTTGTTGGTTCGAACTTTCGATCGATTCCATTCAAAAACTGGAACAATTTTTGTTCCGATCTGATTTGATTATATGCTTGAATATCTTCTTTACACTTCATCGGGTTCGGATCTATTCGATCGATTTCTCCCCAGATGCCTTGAAGCGAGATCCAAAAATCTTCCAGGGATTTATCTCCTTGTTTGATTTCATTGGCCTTTACATGGAGGGTAAAGGTTTGAAGCTTGTCCTTGCCGCTGCTGTATGTAACCACCAAGGCATCCCACAAGGCTTTTGCAGTGGGATACTCGGTTAGGTTGCCAACGATTTCGGGCTCGATATTTTGAATGAGCCATGAGAAAACAATCAGGTCTTCCTGTTCCCAAATCTCTTGTTGTTCGGCTGTAAGTTTTTCTGTTGATGATTCGGTTAAATGATTAAGTAAGATTTTTGATTTTCCGCCTATTGCGACTCGGATCATCCGAGTCCATAGAGGGTAATTTTGGCTGTTTAATTTGATATTGATGTGTAGGCTGTCTGAAAGTTTCGGATTTGAGGGTTGTTGATTCTTATTTTGTAGCAATAAGTTTGCTAATTGAGTTGCGAGGTCTGAACCTGAACCGCCGGCTTCATCAGCCATGGTGGCTAGGTTTTTTGATTGATGATTATGGTGGGTTTTAAAAGGTAGATGATGAGACCAGAACCATAGGCTCTGATACCATGTAAACAATTATATAGAGAATAACAAGATAGAAAAGATGAATATTGATTCTGTTATGTTTTTCCATTACATTTGAGATGGGTTTTATACACAAATTTGTAAGCTAAATATGGAAAGCTCTTAAATACATTTGCTGTCTATTTGCTGGTCCTTTGCTGTTTGGTTTGACTGCTTAGTCAGCTATGACATCTCTTTGCTGAATTTGAGAAAATGATGATAACGATCTGATCCTATTCTTGTTAACAGACATTGCACTAGCAAATATTAGTTTGGATAAGAACATAAACAAGGTAAATAGCAATGTCACTTAATCAAAAGGTAGATAAAACTTTATTTATGATAATCTCTGGTACTAAACATGATCAATCAGAACTATGCGCAAGGCGGCGTACACTTTGAAAGTTTAAATCAGTGTTTCAAATTACTAAAAATTTCTGTCATTAGACAATGATTAAGTTGGGAAACCATGCTTATTAGTAACATGGATTTTGGGTAGATGTTAAATGATTTCAACTGCTTTTTGCAAGTAGTTTGAATTATGGCAATAGACAAAAGTTTTGTGGTCTAAATGATTCTTTTAACCTTTGTTAACTTTGACTTAAAGCCAAAGGGTGGTTATATTATAGTTATTTCATATGTCATGCATTATGCCATGCAGGTCAGACAGAATTGAGTAATAGAGACTTAATCATGGTGTTTGAGTTGAAAAATTCAATCCAATTCTCCTACTTTTAGTACATGAAAGAAAATTGGTAAACACTTAAACTAATCTAAAGAATATTCTTTCTATGCATAGTTTGACGATCCAATTGAGAGGTGCTTCTTTTCCCCAATTCTTTTAGTTTGACCGTGATAAATGGGTCCCACGGCGTCTTTATTCGTCATCAACAAGCTTTTTGGATTGATTAATCCATGTTACCCTTAGCATTTTCGAGAGATTAGCACGCATTTTTAGGCATTGGTGACTAAAATCATGCTAGATTTGTCTTCCACAATCATTGTTAATGTTATGTTCAAAGTAACAAAGTAAAAGAGTGTGAAAGAATCAACAAGTACCCCATCTTGAAGGAAGTAGCATAAAAGTCACAATTTTAGTATATGTTCTTTTCTTTAAAGTTTGAACCGTTTTCCCTCCTTCCCTATGACTACTCTATCTCTATATTCTCGTCTCCGCTCTAATCACCGGGACCCACGAAATGATACGAAACCATAATATATGCATCTACATATCACAACACGATTCGACACAAAAATGATTTGCAATCCTACATGACATGAAATCACTTAACAAAATGGTCTGTGATTGCTTGTCCTTCCATATTGTAGGAAAGTTAGTGGTTTGTTGACAGACTTTCCATGGAGAAAATCCAAATTGGACATACTCATGCTTTATTGGTATCCTTTTTCACACTTTTATTCAACTATTCCATCACTTGATATCATAAGCCACCACACTATCACAATATATATGCTAGATTAGTATTTTATTTTTGTGTTCTCAAATTGGAAAAAACAGAACACACTGAATTTTGCATATAAAAGATAAGTTGGACCATGTACTAAAATTTGGAATCATTTTTTAACGAGGCGCGTAACTCCACCGGGGCAAAAAGGGTAGCCCCACCAGGGGCTATTAGCGGCGACGTCGCCGCTAATAGTGCGGGCCCCAACTGACACACTGCAGAGTTCAACGACTGTTTTTCGCGCCTGGACCCCACACTATTAGCGGCGACGTCGCCGCTAATACTAAACCCTATTTTCTTTTTAAACGCGGCTGCAAGCCAGACGACCCATCCTCTACAAACAAACAAAAAACAGCTCCTCTTAAAAAAAAAAAAAAAATTTCCGGCCATCTACCATTTTGTGTCCATATTCCGGCCATCAATCCCCTCTCCCTCTATATCAACAATCCGGCCACCCACCCTTTTGTTGGTGACGAAAATCCGGCCCGGTTCATTTTCCGGCGACTTTTCAGGCGAAAATCCGGCCACCCCACTTTTCAGACGAAGTATTAGCGGCGACTAGCATTAGCGGCGACATTTCCGGCGACCCACTTTTCCGACGTTTTCTTTGTATGTTTACTAACACTCATTTACTTTTTTATTGTTGTTATTATTTTTAATATATGTTATTATTAGTTATAAAAATGTTATAGTATTATATTTAGAAATTATACGTTTGTTAGTTTGATTTAAAGAAATTTGTAGGATATGATTGTTATAAATTATTGGTAGTTTATGATTATTCTTAATATGATTGTTAGTATTATGTTAGAAAAACCATTTTGTTAATATGATTGTAAAGATTGTTAGAAATTAGTGGTAGAAAGGTTATGTTATTATAGTTAAAAATGATATGATTGTTAGAAATTATATGATTTTTAAGAATTATTGGTAGTGGTAGTTTATCATTATTGATAATATGATTGTTAATATATTATGTTAGAAAAGTTATTATGATTGTAATTAGTGTTAAAAATGTTATGTTATCATAGTTAGAAATTATATGATTGTTAGAAATTATATGATTGTTAGAAATTTTATGGTTATTGTTAATATGATTGTTAGTATTATGTTAGAAAACATTTTTTTGTATGATTGTAATTGTTAATCTAGTTGTTATTAGGTTAATATGATTGCAAGTATTATTGTTAGAAAAATGTGCTCATTTTAGGTATAATAAGTTGGAAAAAAGATTTGTGTCCAAAATATGCATATGTTTTATTTGCGCCTTTTTTAACCTTGATAATTGTTTTTATTGATTTATAACTTGTATATAACTTATGTAGGTTAAAATGGCTGTCGTTCATGGCGGAGATGGTGGCAATGACCCTCCAAATTGGGGGTGGAATCCCCAATGGGGCTGCAAGCGTAGCGGGGGTAAGTATATATAGATGTATGTAAAATATATATATATATATATATATATATATATATATATATATATATATATATATATATATATATATATATGTATATATATTTATTCTTTAATTTTGCTTTGTAGGGAATAGCTCAGGGAGAGCTGCCGCTGCTAACAAGGAACTGGAGCGGGAGTTTCAGAAGTCTGGACGACGTATATCTCTTAGACTTGATACCGCTGAAAGCAGGTGGCAGACTATCGGTGACACCTCCAAATGGTACAAGAGCTATTTGGGGACATATGTCGCTACCGTCCCGCATACTTACGACTCGTGGGATCAGGTGCCCCCACACATCAGGGATGGACTTATTCCCTGGCTCCAGGTATAAAACATTTTATTTTACAATTTAAATACTTCATTACAAAATTAGGGTAGATGCTGACTATTACTACAAAATTGCAGAGACGGTTCTACTTGGACCCGTATCTAAATCACGAAGACGGTCACCCCTTACGGGTCGCCATTGAAAACATGATTCGTCAAGATGCCCTCAAGAACTACAGGGATAAAAAATCCAAATTCAAGGGGAAATGGTTTAGCGACAGGGTGGGTTAGATAGACTCGGCGAATTCGAAGGTGTTCCGCCGCATGGAATGCCTCAAGATGTCTGGAGGGATCTACTGCATTACTGGACCAGGGAGCACCGGATGCTTGTTGCCCAAAGAAACGCGAATAACAGGCATGGACAAGATAATCTTGTCAGTACTCACGGTCGCCAGTCATACGCTCAGCGTGAATATGAATACGCTGTAAGTTATTATTTTTACGTTTTATATCCACATATGTATATATATATATAGAGAGAGAGAGAGAGATACACATACATATATATAACTTTGATTAATGTATATACAGCGTAGTAATCAGGGGCAACGTGAGCCCCCGCCTGAGTTCTTTTTGCGGGCCCACACATTACACGATGGGACGGTGCAGACAAGAGCTCCTCCCATTTATGTAAGTTCTCGCACAACACTTAAATTCGTATTTTTTGTAAATTTCTATTAATTATAACTAACTTATTTATTTGTTTATGATTTAATGTGGTACAGGACCGGCTTGTTGAATCCCAGCAGGCACTTTCCCAACAGCCCAACACCCCGCCGACGCAGACACTTTTGGACGCTTTGGGGCCCCGGTCGGGACATACCCCGCTGTCTTTTAGGTATGTCGATGGTGTTAAGTCAAGCTTTCTCCAAAACGGGTCTATCACATTCGGCTGAATACGAGTCTCTGCATTTTTTTATATCAATAAGTATACGACATTATGTCGGTATGATTAAAAAAAAGGTATTAAAACATACTAACCGCGGTGCATGTACTCGGCAATCTTGCAGGCACATGGTAGCCCACAACTATACCGAACCTTGCACCCGCACTTTTTCACCTGTTTTTTCAGTTGTTTGTCTAACCGAACGATTTCATCAACCATGATGTCCAAAGCTTTATGTGAAACCTTTCCCAGCAGGGCCTTCATACAGTTGTAGTTGTGTTTACCCAATCGGGTTCCCTTGCTATACCCCAGTTGGCCCCTTATTTCAGTGTCTTGACCGATAATGACAGAATCAACACATTGCAGGATTCTAGTAAATGTACATTTCCCCTTCAGCTCTTCCTTCAGATGGTGGTGCTCGGCCTCGACTCTGTTTGTGGTGTGGTTCTGATAGTTGAGATGTTCATCGACCCAACATGACACAAACTGCTCTCGGTACGGGGACAACCAATTATCGTTGGTACTTGTAGACACCTGGAAAAGCTGCCAATTTTTTCTTTAACTCCTTCTCGTATGATTTAAACTCGTCAAGAGTCCGAGATTCATAGACTCTTTTCCACCACACGTTAAGCCTTTCAATGTTAACATCTTTCTTCACCCGCAATGCCGGTTCGCAGTGTTTGGTTATGTTTTGCCATATGTGGTACCTACACAACAGGTGTTTCGCTTGCGGCATAACAACCTTCAATGCTCTCATCAGGGCCAGCTCCCTGTCAGTTAAAACGACACGAACGGTTAAGCCTTCAACAAGGGTGGACTTCAGACATTGTAACACCCATTGATAATTCGCCTCCTGCTCGTTTACGATAAAAGCATATGCTAAACTGAAGGTCCGGCCCGTTGAAGTCACGCCGACAATCTCAACAAGCGGCATGTTGTACACGTTGGTTTTGTACGTGGAGTCTATTTCAATAACCTAGGGAAATGCGCGCCATAGGGTCATTGATGTTGGATGCATGAAAAAGAGGTTCTCCAACTGTCCATTTTTACTATTTGTAGTAAACTGGTAAAAGTAGTTTTTCTCTTGCAGCATTGAGAACATAACCTGCGACAGGTGAACAAGATATAGTAAATAAGTCACTTCCAACAACGGAGTACGTAATCACTAATATGATGTTTGTACCTGCATTGGAGTATGCCCTGTTTGGCCCGCCCTCCGTCTCGATTTTAGAAAGTTGATAATGTCTCCTCTTCGAGTCAGGTTTCCTGGAAATTCATTTTTCAGGTTAACCAGGATCTGGCGTGGGAACATACCGCGATCCGATAGGTTTCCCACATATTGCTTTTCTTCTTCCGTCATCCGTCTCGCGTATGCATTCCCCTGCAGATCGGTAGCTGGATCATGATTGTGTTTCCAGTCCTTGACAGTTACCCTCCAACCACCATCATACCCGGGGCGGCCTTCCAAAGTAAAGGGACACCCTATCTTGTTGGACCGTTTGGGTGGCCCAGTTAACCTTTTATCGCGTGGTCCACCGTGGTGACATATTAGTGTCACCTTATTGACCACCTTTAACGAGTTTTTGTTCGACCGCCGTGTGACTAGAACATAACCCAACTCCAGTGCTGTTCTTTTAGCCCACTCCGTCAATTCTTCGACGGAAGCGAACACCTCCTCGGTTTCTAAGTCTCCAGGTTCGCAGTCAAATTGACCGTCTGCATCAGGTGACTCAAACTCATCATCCGGCACTTCAATACGTACGTTTTCTGGGTCTGCCCAAATATCCTCAAAACTATCCATCTGAAACAATTCAAGTAAACAAGTAAACATCTAGTTCATTAACTATTGATGATATCCATACTATATATATAATTTACACATATGTATAATATCTATATCTATATTCATAATATATATATATATATGTATACGTCCGAAATATACCTGTGCGAGCAGCTTTGAAAACGAAAGTGCGAAAGAAAATTATATGCAGCTTTGAAAACGAAATAGAGAATATATAATACCCAATTATATGATCGTACGTAAACCTCCAAAATTCGTCCATGTTTTCGTGCCATACTCCATACTCAGGATAATGTCCATTAACGATCCCCGAGGTGCCACGTGGCGTTATTAGCGGCGACGTCGCCGCTAATACTCCAGACAATGCACCTCGGGATCGGTAAGGTCAGTAGTCGCCCCACCATTAGCGGCGACGTCGCCGCTAATACGCTGGTGGGCCTACCCTTTTTCTGGTCGGCTCACCCTGTGACTTTTTTAATTTAATTGAATTTGCAAAATTACATGAAGATATCTACTTTGGATTTAAAAATCATATAATACAATTAAGTTGGGTTGGTTTGTTGTCTCAAATAGTCAAAAAAGATATACATGGTAGACAGAATATGAGAGGTGAGACATGAAGTAGCTTCTTAAAGAGGGACAAGATCAATAAAAGTGTAGACTTTTTTGGGCCCCAATAGGCTAGTCAGAAAACCACCATATTTCTTTGCATCACACTCTCCCAACTTTTGTGTTTGTAAAATGTAACTTCTTTGAGTGCTTATTTCCACAATTACTTTAATGACAGTTTAATCAGGTTGTGACCAAATGAACGAAAATTCTACCCCTAACTTCAAGACCAGGATGAAAAGAAAAAATGCATAAAACTTAAAAGACCATTGGTGTTTATTTCTCTTGATTGAGCCATTGCTGTTAGTTTATGATCCAGCCCAATAGTATCTTGTTTACTTTACTTGACCATGTCCCAAAGTCCCAAACATTCAAAGAAGTCTCACATGTACATATATGTATGTATATATGTATAGCGAGGGATTTCATGGAACTTTAAGCTGTTTGTCACACTAGGAGAAAAATAAACTTTTGATGGTGGTGAAGTTTGTATATTAGCAAAAGAAGAATCTCACATTGACTACGTTCAAAGAGCAAAAATGGCTAAATCTAGAGTAACTTGCAACCAGAGGCGGATCCATAACATTACGACATGGACGACAAAACTTTTTTGGCTAAAAACATAAGGTATAATGAATCAAAAACATGATAATATACATAGATAAGATATGTTCACACTAAAAGTTTTGCTACCAACGGGGGCCGTTGCCCCCCATATTTCTACACTACATCCGCCTATGCTTACGGAAATTTCATTGAGGCAACTTATTAATAATTGCAAGGTGTCCATTGTCCAAGTTCAAGTTCGAATTCAAGACCTCCTAGAGAAAAGCAAAGTCTTCCACCTTTCCCTTTAATGAATAACTTACAATTAGAAGTTTTAATTGAATAAAACACTAACCACATATACAATAAAGTAATATTCTTGTCATAATAATCGTACCTCTTGAAGTTTTGTTAAATACGGAGTAACTTGTAATCTCGAAAAAGATATTTTTATATAATTTAAACCCTGAAAGTCTTAGCATGGGCAAGTTAGTATACTTTACTCCTGTCGACAATAGTAAAAAGGTAATTTTTGATATAAAATAATACATCACGTTTCAAGTTGTTGGATGTTAACCTCATTGTATATGGTTTCTTAATAATAATAATAACTAATTTCTCTTATATTTGAATGCGTTCCCAATACTTCCAGTTAGAGGGTCTCAATCTCTTTGTTATTCACTATTGTGTTAGTTTGGGGATCTTTTTGGGGGAATTTTTCTATTTGGTTATACGGTAGATACCAGACTAGTGATGGGTTTATTTTTCATTTAGATTACAGATGTTGTAAGGACAAATAATTGAATAGCTAGGTTATTTTTCATATGTAATGCTAATAGAGGCTAGTTATGAGTTAATAATGAATGAGTGTCCCCTCTTAGATCTCGTAGCATCTCGTGTCAAAGAACCAATTATGTGCAACTCAGCTGGTAATGAAGGGAGCGGATTAGTTATTACTTATTGATGTAGGTCCAACTATTGAAGCCCAAGCCCTTTTGTATTTAGAAGCTCAAGAAAGGGGTAAAAAGAGGTCTTCACTAAAATGGCCATAACTTTTGTTACAGAGCTCCGTTTTTGACGTGCGATCAGGCGAAACGACCGTTGAAAAGAGGAGCATCAAGCTAGGAGTTATGAGCTAATCTTCAGCCCCAAATTCTAGGAGTTATGGACCTTTTTATATGTTTTTCGGGTTTTTTTGAATTTTCGTTTTGTTATAACTTTCGGCCCACTAATGTTTTTAGGCCCGTTCGAATTTTCATTGCTTATATATATGTATGTTATCATGGGGAAATGATCAGTTTTCCAGTTAATCAAAAAATCATTTTTTCCCCTAATCACATATGTGTGTTTTGGTGTGAAATCCCTAAATTTCGGTATTCTTTTAGAATCAACAAAAATTTAGAAGAATTGTTCTTGGTATTTTTAGGAATCAACATGTTCGATTATCTATCCAAAGTTTCCGTCTGCGTCACTTATGAATTGCACAAGATCTCGGCCTCGAACCGAAACACCCAAAACCATCACCGTCGAGTGAGTAAGATATGCCTCACATTATAATAGCCGGCAATTGAGGGTTGGTTTGGGTTGTTAGTTATTGCTATAAAATATTAAGTCAAAGATTTAACTACCGGCCATGCTGCAAGAAAAAAGGTACTTGAACATTGATTTATTTGATATGAGGATCACCGAAGAATGAAAAGCATACCCTTTGAAAGTAGGGATAGTATTGTATCATGGGATTGCTCCCCAAATAGCTAAAAGCAATTTTGTTCTTTTGTTATGTTTCTTCAACAAAAAGTAAGTTTATAAACATCAGGACAATAATACATAAACATCTATCCATATCAAATGACACCAATCAAATCAAAATATCAAATAAAACGCGTAAGATAACAATGTATAAAATACTTGTACGCTAAACTCTCTAGCTACAATCGGACCCGCCAAAGAAGTCTCTCTCTTTGTTTTATTATAAAAGTGATTGTTAACGATGCAATTTAAAGCCACATGTTTAACAACTGTTATGGTTTTGAACAATTATACTTCCTCGGGCCCTATGAAGGCGTCTTTGTGAACACGAAAGCTGTAGATCTTTCGATAAACACAATTGATCGAACCGGTCTAAACCAGCCTATGTCATTGTCACCTAATGCAAGAACATGGGTGTAGTTTAAAGGCATTGCTTCTTTGCACCTCTTGGAAGAAGAAAAATTTAAAGAATATGCCTTTATCCTACCATTAGAATTCATCTCTACTTTTTGATTATTTAATTTGTGCTTTTCTTTAACATATAACTGTTTAAAGATATATTTAGATACGTACGTTTATAATATACCAATAAACTAAAACAGGATTGACATGTTCTTAAAACGACACGTGGCGTAATCCTTGATCGACACGTGTCTTTTTAATTTATTTATTTTGTTAAATTAGCTTTTTTAGTTGTATATAAATTCAATTTCCTTATTAGACTTAGAATTAAACTCTAACTCTTGGCTTATTAATAATACAAAAGACATTATAACTCTTATTTGATTGATCGTTTTCTCATTAATAAATTGTTTCTTTTTCTTTCTCAATTCTTCAACTCCTATTACTTATATTAATTATAATAAGTTATTAACATGAAGACTTCAAAAATTTGAGTTTACGATCTGAAATCACAAGGCTATTTGTCATCATCCACTATGCTTACAAGTTCCGATTTTGATGTGATTCTAAAATTTAAAGTAAATCAAAACTCTAACTAAACATCTACCAATAAACTAAAACAGATTGTAATATCTTTGTCGACACATGGCAAAATCTTTAAGTGACATGTGTCCCTTTTTATATATATATTTTAATTTTAATAATTTTTAGTTTCCTAATACTAATCAAATTTGTTATTATAAATTAAAATATATTGATAGAAACCATCAGTAGTACATCGAATACGCATATCCATATCGATAACTATATTACCATAAACTTAGTACTTAACAAGTTGTCATTGGTTGAAATTAACAATATATAAATTTAAGCTGACGGTTTTGTTTGTCCTATATATAAATTTGAACATTAATTAAAGTAATAATAATAGATAACTATAGTATTTCGATATATATTTATTTATTTTTGTATTTTATTAAGATTTGTCATTTTTTTCTTATAAGTCATTATAAATAGATATAGATTTCAACTTATTAAAATCATTCAATTAACTCTATTTTTTATTTACATTAAAGTTATAATTTTGTTAAAGACATTCATGCTATCCTCTGCTACATATATGCATCAAATAATGTAAATACTCCCTCCGTCCCATTAGAAGTGTCTTGTTTTGAAAATTCAAAGTCTTTATTCATCAACTTTGACCTTAATTATTTTTGTTTGTGTTATATAATAGTCGATAAAAGCTATATGAATTGATTGAGTTTTTGTTATATTTTCGTTGGGTATAATTTTCATCAACATTTATATAACACAAAAAAAAATATTTAAGGTCAAAGTTAATAAACAAAGACTTTGAATATTCAAAATGTGACACTTCTAGTGGGACGGAGGGAGTATTTATTATAAATAAAATGAAATATAAATATAAATAATTATGAGTCGATCCGTGCATCATGCACTAGTATATTATATTTATCATTACTGTTTATTATAATTTAGCTTCGATCATCGATTTACTTTAACCACAATTTATTTCATACTCACGAATCATGTATGAGGCATATTCGAATTTCTTTATGATATAATCTATATAGCTACCGTACATCGTACGGGTATTAAGACTAGTTAAGTAATATATAATATACTTGTGTAGCTTTATATAAGTGCTTTATGCTAAGAGCTATACACGACCGAGACTCCATTGTCTCAAATTTTGCGATTTTGTAAGAAGATATCAAAGTTATATGTTGGTGAGTTTCACAACATGAGCCATGGGAGGGATATGCTTATAGCAACACTTTCTTGAGATATATAAGAAAATATTTCTTTTCTTTAAGGAGGGGAAAAAAGAAATCTTTATTGTATATATAAACAATGAGAAAATGATGCGTACTGCAACATGTTGGAACCACGTTAGTGTGACCGTCACTGATCATCTATCCTTCCTGATATGATAATTGACGATAACTGAAATCCCTATGTCTAGTAAATATTCGATGGACGTATTTACTCTTAAAGACGTATTATAGGGTTTCCCATTAGGTGATTGGACTTAAGAGGACGAATTAAACACCAGAGGGACTAAATGTGAAAATATGCTCCTTATATAAATGGAGAGTAATTAACCTAATTGGAAGTTAATCACACACATAATCACAGCCTCCCTAAACACCCCAATTCGTCCTTAATCCTCTATTGAATTCATAAATTCAGAATTCATCATTCCATCCTTATTCAATCATCTTATTTTGGGAACCCGAATCAATGGCATCAATGTTTAATGCCCTCACAGGTTCATCAGGATCAACCGGTACGTGTTTATTACGAATTGAATCATGTTATATTCCAACATGCAACAAAGTTTCGTTAATTAGTTTTTCGGATTTTTGTATCTTAAAGTTTATTAAATATAAATGTAAGACAACATCACGAGATAATTTCCCCATAAACAATATAGAAAATGTTGTACAAACAATCATTACCATTAAGAACATGATCGATTTACATATACTTTAAATAATCTATAATATATAACTAGCAAAATATCTCTGCTATGGTGCTATGTAGGTACGTATGCAGTGAAATGGTGATGGACTGAGGGTACACATTAACATGTCATTTTCGTACGTGTACACTCAGAATATGCTGTCTCTATTTTTATGTTTGACTGTAAAATGTGTTTAGATATAATGATCCCTTGTTGTATTGGCAATGTATGAAAATTAGGTGCGGTGCGAATGTGGCACCACACATGAACACCGCCACCAACACTTATTTTTGAGGTGTGGAGTGGACTCTGCGTAGTGTAGTGGAAGATGTCATTTCTTCTTTTTTTTATAAATATATTTATATATATTACAAGATATAGTGCGGCCTAAAGTATAAGTGAGAGATGAGTTGCAACAAAATAAGGGAATGTGGTAAGAGTAAAGTAAAACTGAAGTGACATAAAGAGATTGGTTGATAGTAATAAATAAGAAAAATTAATAACAAAAAAATGAGATGCAACACTCTTATATTTTATAGTGAATGAATTTACTTATTGTTGAAACAGTTATTATAACTTAACATTTGTTAATAATTTTATTTAATTAGTTATGTGTAAATAATAATTTTCATGTACTAAAAAATGACATGATTAGAGTAATTTAGCATTGATTAGTTGAAATTGCTAAAACTTTAGCTTTTTATGTAATAATGAAATGAGTTTTAATAGCAAATGAAGCAAGCTCAACTGTTAACTGTGTTTTTTATTTTTTTTACGGGTCTTAGTTTGATTTTCTGGAGTTACAAAACTGTGGAATTTTTGCTTGAATTATCTGTAATGACTCATGTCTACATTTCGTAATCCAGAGTTCGTGTAGGGTTCCACCATTGTATAATGATTGATAAGGTGTCTTTTAATGTCGAACACCGACTTACTGTTAAAAAAATGAGTTTTAATAAAAATTTTATTATTATTTTTTTATTTTTATAATAGATAGAAAATAGAAAATAGAAAGTAGCTAGAGTGCCACAAAAAGAAAGAAAGTGTAGTGGTTATCCATCCAAATATAAAATAAGTGAAGAAAATGGAATGACTGGTTGGTGTCAAGAAACTGTAGACGGTTAAAAGTCTGGGGTCGCCGTCATCTTGGACCACCGCAGTCGGCAGAATAATGACCGGACACTGCACCCATAAAGGACAACCGAATATACTCATTTAATACTTAAAGTTTATTATTTTTGACTATACCACATGAAACAATGACATATTTTTATGTTGTATGTATATGTCTACAAATATTTGTGTATATGTCTACAACTCTACATATATGTGTAAAGGTTCGATGGATAAGATATAGAATTTAATTAATTTTTATTTTATTTTTAATTTGTAATTAACATGTCAGTAACATATTTTTACATATATTTATCGGTTTATAAATATATATATCGTTATTCATACCATAACTTGTCAAATTGTTCCTTCAATTATTCAATAATCTATAATTTTGCAATTTCGGCACATCATAGTCCTTTTTCCATATTCACATTATTACGGAGTATCGAAATTCTTTAAAAGATCAAATTACAATATTTGAATTAACTTGAAATATAAAAGCTAATTTTGTTCATGGACCTTAGATAAGGGTGACGTACAATCACGCCACCACATTTAGAATACGGCGACGACGAAGACAACAACAATGCTCAATTTTTCTTAAAAGGCAGAAAAACAGGTTACTACTAGAGTTAGTGTACAGTCCAGGGCTATAGTTTGCACGTCACTCAAATTTCTATTCTTCTCTCTTATTTTTTGCTAAAATGTTGCTTTCTCCATTCTTATGCTATGCATGTGATTATGTCAATAATGGGCCTCTTTCACTTTTGTAAGTGTAGGGTCATAAACTAGTTAATCCAATTTTGAAAAGAAGAAAGGAAAAGAGAAAGTAGATGGACTTTTTTTTATATCCTCCATATTCGTGTTTTACTTGTTTGTTATCTCCTTGTTTATGGATACATACACACTGATTTTACATATCAATTTTGTAACATCCCAAACGTTTTATGTTTGACTATTTGACTTTCCGTTAGTTAACGTCAAGTCTATTATGTTTATGTGCCTAATAAGGGATTATGTGATTAAATGCTTATGTGTTTAATATGAAATGAAGTAAAGTGAATTAAATGAAAGTAATTTAAAGTAAAGTATGAAAGTTAAGTGCTTGTTAGATCGTTAAGTCTCCCGGTAGGTTAATTAAGCTACGAAAGTAAAGTTTAGGAAGTCGAGGGGCCTATGGGCACTAAAGGAAACTTATGGTCAGGAGTTTAAGGTCTAGTGAGACCCCAATAGCTGCAGATTTTCGTGATTAAGCCCTAGGAACAGATCCCCTCCCTCTCAAGACAAGTTTTCTCCAAGAATCAATCGTTTCGTGTCGTTTCGATCAAGTTTGATTAAGATTTCGAATCCTCAAAGTCATCTACAGGTATTATGGCTGATCTTACTCTTAAATCTGATCATGTATGTCTTAGTAGTGATTTCGATCCAGACCATAGGGTTTGGGTTGGGTTATTTGATCAAACGTTTATTGAATTCATGTTATTCGCGTGTTTTAAAGATTGAATTATGATGTAAAGGATTAAGGGATTAATAGGATGGTTTAAGTTGATGAAAGTGCAATTGAAAGGATTAATTTTAAGTCCCCAGGTTGGATTTGGGGTATGGGTTCGTATGGAATTCGTTTGATCATAGAACAAAGATTAGGTTTCTGGTCGACACTCCAGGTGCGACGCACCAGTAGGGTGGTGCGGCGCACCACAGGCCATTTTGGAAAAATGGTTTTCAGCCAAAAGCCCGATATGCGACGCACCAAGGGTAGGTGCGGCGCACATTCATATGTTTAGAATTTCTGATCATTTTATGCGGCGCACCAAAGGGGTAGGTGCGGCGCACCTGCATATGTTTAGAACTCCCTGATGACTTTGTGCGACGCACCATGTGGGAGGTGCGGCACACCTCTTGTCCAGTTTTCACAAAACATTTCGTTTAGCTTATATTTCGATCTTATATTCATTCTAGGTTGTCGGGAGCACTTAGCAAGCACTATAAGATACATTTAACTTGTTGGTAAGCTGTATCGAGGTAAGATAACATCTTTTGTCACCTGTTGGTACAACAAAACACGTTTTCATAAGTTAAACCTTCCAATTGAATATGTATGTACATTTTATATTCACGGGTGACTATGGGAGGTTGCAAAGGGATATATTACTTACCGTTTATGATGATTAACATTCATATGCAGGTTGCAATGGTATGTGGTAAGTATATATGCATGAGATGATGAAATGATTATAAGTGCATGAAATGATGAAATGATTATGTATGTATGAAATGATGAAATGTTATGATATGTGTGATTGCTTGTGTGGCTTGATCACCTAGTCACTAGTCCTTGATTAGGATTGCCATGTTCACGTGCACGTTAAGGGCCCTAAAGTAAAAGATGATATATGATTAGCTTAGGTGAAAGAGTAGCCTAAACTAATTAAACGATTAAAGTCTCGAGCATTATGTAAAGTCTTGTGTTAAGCTTAACCCGTGCTAGCTCTTCGGGGCTGGTGCGTACGTGGTCACTTGAGTTGCTCCTTGTGGCATAGTTACGTTTGAGTATTCCGGGTGGAGTAACTAATCACTAATGCGTAAAGGCATAAACGGTTTATTCAGTTGGATTGACTTTGTCATTCCTTAACGACGCCGATGGACCACCTTATGGTTTACCCATCATGTCGGGTGTGAGACTTGTAACACCCGTCGTTTAAAAATATGGGTTTTCAAAAACTTTTCACCTAACGGTGTCATATTGCGGAAGAAAGGACCTTAAAAGTCAAAACCAATAAAACATTTTGGTTTCTGCATTTAGTTGGTGTTACTTGCGACATCATAGAATAGTTCAAATGAAAACCCAACGGTTGCCCAACATAAAACAACCGTCCAAACGTCATTACATAAATTCGACATTAAGTACTGAATGTAAACAAATGTCTAAACAAAGCGTCTATAGGGTAGCTAAGGCTCCTGCATTGCATCTACCCAAGCCTCACTCGTTCTGCATACAGTTCCTTCAAGCTAAACCTGAGGGAACAACCACATTAAAAGAAACAAGTGTTAGCTATTAAAATAGCTAAGTAAGATAACACTTAATTTAAAAGCATTTGTCCAATTAAAACAATCTTCATTATTAGACAAGTTATTTAGGCACGTCACACATCACACAAGTCTGCATAACAACTTCATATCAAATAGGATAATCATCCTAAATGTGCCTATCCTGCATTACTTCATTATCCACATATCTGCTTTCTACATTTCTGCTTTACTACGTTATTAACTGCATTAAGTGTGCTCTACATTGCACCCGACTTGATGGTTCACCAAAAGGCCACCCATCGTACGTCGTTAAGGAATGGCAAGCCAATCCGAGAGTAATCCAAAATCCTGAGGGGGTCAATCCTCCGTTAATTACTCAAACTGCGTGTGACCACGTTGCTAGGAGCCACCCAAGCAACAACTGCGTTAGCGTACTCATCCGGCTAAGACTTGTACGGGTTAAGCTTAACACTTTACTGCATCAAAGTTTAACGAGCTCGAACCTACGTTATTTAGTTTAGGTGACTGCATTACCTAAACATTTACTGCGTTACTGCTTTTACGTTTTGGGCCCTTAAACGTGCAAGTGACATGGCAACCTAGCAAGTCTAGTGCACTAGGTGTTCAAGCCATACAAACATGCACACAACATACATCAACTTCATTTCGACATTTCGTGCATAATACAATACTTCATTAGACTACATCAACTGCATAGCGTCATACTACATTAAACAATACTTCATTATACTACATAACTGCATAATAGATCACTACATCAGGCAATACTTCATTCTTCTACATTAGGGACTGCATTTCAGGTCTCATGGTCAACTACGTAATCCCATAATACCTCCCAAGTAACCCCATAAGTCCACATGCATTATAAGTTACCAATTGGAAGTATGTAAGTTTGAAACCTGCTTTTAGTTGATCCCCCAGCGTGACAAAAGTAGTGTATCTTACCTGATAGAAGTATACGTGCGCAACCAAAAGCTAGTATTGCCTATAGGTAACCTCCGACACCTATCGTACATTAACATATAAAGTATAAGTCATTTAGGACCTTAAATGGACCCTCGTACGAACTTAAGACTGACTACGTAACATTTCAGAATTACACCTAACGAAGTTAGCCTTCGTACGAACTTAAACTTCGTTTACTCAGTTCTTACGAACTTAACCTTTAAATTCGTTACTTTACAACTTACGAATTTAGACCATAACTTCGTTTGGCTTCATTTTACGAAAATAACTTTGAACGAACTTAGGCTTCATCAAACGACTTTAGGCTTGAACGAATATAGTCCAAACGAAAATGATCTTCGTTTGTCAAACGAAGATAGCACCAGAAAACGAATTTAACAACAGATTCGACCAGAATTCATGAAACGTCTAAGTTCTTCGATTTTCCAGATTTTGATCGATCAAGACTTCCTTCCAAACATGTTTTTGACACAAATAAACATCTCTTGATTAACTGGATCGATCATAGACTCGTTTAACATCACTTTCAATGTTAATTACCCCAAAACACCACATAAACCCTAATTACTTGCATAATCTCTTTTTAATCAGATTTGATTCATAAATACCAACCTCTAAATCTGAAAATACAATCAATATTTCGATGATTACCTGCTTGACTCGATGATCGATCGATTACAACCCCAAAACACACAATTGTTAGCCCCAAAAACTAGATTAATTGCTTTAGGATTCAAGAAAGGATTAGAGACTTTGGGTTTGAGTTATTATTTACTAATGGCTGCTCCAAAACACCCTAATTACACCCATCAAAACCTTAATCCCGTTTTTAGGTTTCAACCTATGTCAAAATCAACCCTTGAACTTCTAAACCCTTCATTATTGGTCACAAACTGCATTATTGACCAAATACAACAATAGTCCTTCATTAAAAGGCACTACATAGCCTTTAAGCGACATTAAACACACTTTTATTCGTCATTAGTATTTAGGCTCTCAAACCTAACTACTTTATCTACGTTAATCACACATAGCTACATTCAAATATTAAGTAAAGACTTAACAACACCCCAAATTGACTTAACGGCATTAGTCAAACATTACATAAAAGTTCGGGATGTTACAATTACCTCCTCCTTAAAAGGATTCCGTCCCCGGAATCTCATCAGATAGGAACAACTCGGGATATTTCTCCTTCATTACTGCTTCAGTTTCCCAAGTCAAGCTTTCTCCATGATTATGCTTCCACTTTATCAAAACAAGATCTATCACTTTCCTGCGTAACTTCTTTTGCTTTCTTCCAAGTATCGCTACCGGTTCGTCTACTATTCTCTTCATTGGATCAATACTCACGTCTTTAATAGGAATCACACTCGACTCCTCAGCTAAACATTTCCTCAAGTAGGATACATGGAAGGTGTGTGAATTCCATCCAATTCTGGAGGTAATTCCAACTGATATGCCACATCTTTAATGCGCTTCACTACTTTAAAAGGTCCAATAAATCTTGGACTCAACTTTCCCTTCTTTCCAAATCGGATAACTCCTTTCCAAGGTGATACTTTCAGCATCACTAAATCACCCACATTAAACTCAATCGGTCTCCTTTTCTTATCTGCATATGTTTCTGCCTTTCTCTTGCCACACGTAAGGCTTCTTTAGCTACATTAACCTTTTCAGAGGTAATTTCAATAATTTCGGGACCGGTCAACTGCTTTTCACCGGGCTCCATCCAACAACTTGGAGTCCTACATCTCCTTCCATATAACATTTCAAATGGTGGCATTCCAATACTTGCATGGGACTATTATTATAAGCAAATTCAATCAACTTCAAGTGTTCATCCCATGCTCCACCATATTCAAGTACACACGTTCTCAACATATCCTCCAAGGTTTGAATAGTTCTCTCACTTTGCCCATCGGTCTGGGGATGATAGGCGGTACTCAAATTTATTCTACTACCCAACTCCCGTTGAAGACCCTTCCAAAAGTTTGACACAAACCTCGAGTCTCGATCCGAAACAATAGATAAAGGAACTCCATGTTTCGCAACTACTTCATCAATGTACATCTTCGCCATCTTCGTTAAAGGCACATCTTGTCGGGTAGCTAGAAAATGAGCACTCTTCGTCAATCTATCTACAATTACCCAAATCATATCATTCCCTTTCGGCGTTTTCGGTAGCTTCGTTACAAAGTCCATCGTGATATGATCCCATTTCCACTCGGGAACGTCTAATTGATGCAACAATCCATACGGCTTTTGATGGTCCGTCTTCACTCTTGCACACGTCAAACACTTTGCTACAAAATGAGCTACTTCACCTTTAATATCCGGCCACCAATAAATCGGCTTCAAATCTGCATACATTTTGGTGACACCGGGATGCATCGAATACCTACTTCTATGGACCTCTTCAAGGATCAACTCTCGGTTACCACCAAGCAGTGGCACCCAAATGCGACCCTTGTATGTTTTAAACCCACGACTATTAGTCTCCATCACAAGTCGTTCTTCTTTCCAATACTCTCATTATCAATATTATCCTTCATTAATGCCCTCTCTTGTGCTTCTTTAATTCGATCTAATAGACCCGACTTGGCCTGAACTTGCATGCTCATCAACTTACAAGAGGAGCTTTGCACTTTCCTACTTAGTGCATCCGCCACTACATTGGCTTTACCCGGATGGTATTTGATTTCGCAATCATAGTCTTTAAGTAACTCCATCCACCTTCTTTGTCTCACATTCATCTCCTTTTGAGTAAACATATATTGTAAACTCTTATGGTCGGTGTAAAGTGTGCATTTAGTACCATATAAATAATGTCTCCATAATTTCAATGCAAACACAACCGCCGCTAACTCAAGATCATGGGTAGGGTAATTCTTCTCATGAGGCTTCAACTGACGTGAAGCATAAGCAATCACTTTGTCTCTCTGCATTAAGACACAACCCAAACCCGTAATAGAAGCATCGCTATATACCACTAAATCATCAGTACCTTCAGGCAAGGCAAGGATAAGAGAGCTTCACACAACTTCTTTTTCAACGTTTGGAATGCATTTTCCTGCTTTTCAGTCCACTCGTACTTCACACCCTTCTTTGTTAATTCCGTCATAGGCTGGCTATTCGGGAAAAATCCTGAATAAACCTTCTATAATACCCAGCCAAACCAAGAAAACTCTTAATCTCGGTAGGTGTCTTTGGCTGCTCCCACTTTGAAACAGCTCAATCTTTGAAGGATCTACTTTAATACCTTCCGATGTAATAACATGACCAAGAAACTGCACTTCTCGGAGCCAAAACTCACATTTAGAAAACTTTGCGTACAACTTCTTCTCCCTCAACACCTCCAAAACTGCTTTCAAATGCTCTCGGTGTTCATCCTCTGACTTAGAGTAGATCAAAATATCGTCAATAAACACTATAACAAAATGATCTAGAAAGGGGCGGCATACCCGATTCATTAAGTCCATAAACGCGGCTGGAGCATTGGTCAACCCAAATGGCATGACCAAGAACTCATAATGACCATATCTAGTCCGGAAAGCTGTCTTTGCTACATCTTCCTTCTTTACCTTTAACTGATGGTAACCGGACCGCAAATCAATCTTTGAAAAATACGAAGCACCATGTAGTTGATCAAAAAGATCATCAATTCTCGGGAGAGGATACTTATTCTTAACCGTTCGCTTATTCAACTCACGGTAGTCTATGCACATGCGCATAGATCCATCCTTCTTTTTAACAAAGAGAACCGGAGCTCCCCAAGGCGAGGAACTAGGTTGTATGAACCCTTTGTCAAGTAACTCCTGAAGTTGCGTCATTAATTCCTTCATTTCTGTAGGAGCTAATCGGTAAGGTGCTTTAGCAACGGGTGTAGCACCGGGAACAAGATCTATCTGAAAAGTAACTTCACGATCGGGAGGAATACCTGGTAGATCATCAGGAAACACATCGGGAAAATTGGATACTACCTCAACACTAGCGATTGAAGACTTCTCTTTTCTTGCATCAATAACATAAGCCAAGAAATGGCTCTTGTTTTTCCTTATACTTTTAATAGCTTTCATCATACTAATAATCTTTATTCCTCCCTCTTCTTGTCTCCATACACCGTTATCACATTACCCTCGGATATAGGCAATCGAATTATCTTTTGGGAACATAAAATACTAGCTTCATTTCTAGCCAACCAATCCATACCAATCACCACATCAAAACCACCTAAGGTAGTAGGTAATAGTTGAACCGGAAAAGAACAACCTTCAATCTCAATCTCACAATCGTCATAACCCACACGTATATTATTAACCGTACCATTAGCAATTTCTACCTCTATCGAGCAATCTAAAGGGGTAGTGACTCTTCCTAGCTTAGGAGCAAATAAAGTAGACACGAACGACCTATTTGCACCCGAATCAAATAAAACAGAAGCAGGTTTTGAATTAACAAGGAAAGTACCACTTACCACCTCGTCATTGCTCTTAGCATCATCAACAGTCATCTGCAAGGCTCTCACTTTTGTTGCTGAAGTGGCTGCTTTCCTTCCGTCACTCTTCATTTGTGGGCAATCGGCAATAAGATGACCCGTTTCTTGACACTTGTAGCAACGAATCTTGTCCCTACATTCAGTTGCAAGATGTCCCGATTTCCCACACTTATGACACCTTCTTGTCTTATCGGAACATTTACCTTCATGAACATTCTTGCAAGAAGCACACCAAGACCCGTTCTTCTTTTTATCTCTGTCACCACTTGAGCTAGAATTCCCACGAAACTTCTTATTATTATTATTGTAGTTAGATGACCAATTTGACCCTCTTTTGAACCCTGCTTCTTGTCATCAACCTTCACCACAACTCTCTCGCCTTTGAAATCATCATCCAACCTCTTTGACTCCTTTATAGCCGCTGATAAAGTCACATGTTGTCTACATAATCCACGATAACCAGCGGGAAGACCATCACAGTAGGCCTCAATTTGGTCCTCTTGCCTTCGAACCAAATGTCCAACAAACTTCAACTTCTCCATAAACGAGTGTGCATATTCAGAAATGGCACCGGGTTTAGCCACTAACGATCTAAACTCTTTTTCAATCAACCTTAACTCCCGCGTCCCTACATACTCTTCTAGAAATTTCTCCTTAAATGTTCCCCAAGGCATAGCTGCAAGTACCTCAGGAGCCATAGACACTATAGTAGCCCTCCACCAATTACGGGCATTTTTCTTCAACATCCTACTAGCACACAAAACCTTCATATCATCCGGACAATAGCAAGATGCAAAAACTACCTCAATGTCATCAATCCACTCCATAGCTCCCACTGCATCTTGGGTACCATCAAATTCCTTGGCACCACATTTCTGAAAACTTTCGTATTTGAAGTTATTAACACGGGGTGCATTAACAACTCCATGTTCTCCATTATTGACTCCATTAGCACCCACGGCTGCCATGGATGGTTCGGCACTTTGGGAGGGATTAGAGTAATTCCCCTCCGAACGCTCACCCCTTTGTTCGCTCCCAATCCTTTCTGCATTTCTCTCAGCCCTCATTTGAGCTAACTCTTCTTCATTTCTCATTAAGAGAGCTCGAATAGCTCTCAACTCTTCATGTAGTTGGGCTTGATTAGGAACCTGCTCTATAACCGGATTTGCCCTTTCTACTTCAGAGACAGTTGGTGGATCACCAAGACGGCGATTTTGTGCACGGGGTTGCCTTTGCTCTACTTCATTTCTAGCCCCGTTTCCATTAGGAGGAATACCACTACCATTTCCTCCGGTTCTCTGGTTACTAGCTCTAGTGTTTGCCATTAATTCTACAAGGCAACGACGACGGTTAGCAAGAATTTAAGAGTGACTACATATGTTAAGGCTCTACTACATATAACTACATTATCACACACAAAAACAAGCCTTAAATCACGCTCTCACTCACTCCCAAACCCGTCCTAGAGCATTCCACCTCATTAGCTAGGCATCCTACTTAAGCCTAACCTACTTCTCATCGGTCTAAGTCCAAAATCCTACGGCATAAGTCGAATTTTGGTTCACTTAAACCAATTCTCTGATACCAACTTGTAACACCCGTCGTTTAAAAAATATGGGTTTTCAAAAACTTTTCACCTAACGGTGTCATATTGCGGAAGAAAGGACCTTAAAAGTCAAAACCAATAAAACATTTTGGTTTCTGCATTTAGTTGGTGTTACTTGCGACATCATAGAATAGTTCAAATGAAAACCCAACGGTTGCCCAACATAAAACAACCGTCCAAACGTCATTACATAAATTCGACATTAAGTACTGAATGTAAACAAATGTCTAAACAAAGCGTCTATAGGGTAGCTAAGGCTCCTGCATTGCATCTACCCAAGCCTCACTCGTTCTGCATACAGTTCCTTCAAGCTAAACCTGAGGGAACAACCACATTAAAAGAAACAAGTGTTAGCTATTAAAATAGCTAAGTAAGATAACACTTAATTTAAAAGCATTTGTCCAATTAAAACATCCATATGTAACAAGACAAGTGAGGGCGGGTCAGACCCCTCGTATTACTCAACTGCATCTCAAGGACCATGTTGCAAGGAGCCACCCAAGCAACCTACGTCAACGCACTTAGCCGGGCTAGGGCAAGTACGGGTTAAGCTTAACACTTTCATGCATCAAAGTTTAACGAGCTCGAACCTACGTTATTTAGTTTAGGTGACTGCATTACCTAAACATTTACTGCGTTACTGCTTTTACGTTTTGGGCCCTTAAACGTGCAAGTGACATGGCAACCTAGCAAGTCTAGTGCACTAGGTGTTCAAGCCATACAACATGCACACAACATACATCAACTTCATTTCGACATTTCGTGCATAATACAATACTTCATTAGACTACCTCAACTGCATAGCGTCATACTACATTAAGCAATACTTCATTATACTACATAACTGCATAATAGATCACTACATTAGGCAATACTTCATTCTTCTACATTAGGGACTGCATTTCAGGTCTCATGGTCAACTACGTAATCCCATAATACCTCCCAAGTAACCCCATAAGTCCACATGCATTATAAGTTACCAATTGGAAGTATGTAAGTTTGAAACCTGCTTTTAGTTGATCCCCCAGCGTGACAAAAGTAGTGTATCTTACCTGATAGAAGTATACGTGCGCAACCAAAAAGCTAGTATTGCCTATAGGTAACCTCCGACACCTATCGTACATTAACATAATGAATATAAGTCATTTAGGACCTTAAATGGACCCTCGTACGAACTTAAGACTGACTACGTAACATTTCAGAATTACACCTAACGAAGTTAGCCTTCGTACGAACTTAAACTTCGTTTACTCAGTTCTTACGAACTTAACCTTTAAATTCGTTACTTTACAACTTACGAATTTAGACCATAACTTCGTTTGGCTTCATTTTACGAAAATAACTTTGAACGAACTTAGGCTTCATCAAACGACTTTAGGCTTGAACGAATATAGTCCAAACGAAAATGATCTTCGTTTGTCAAACGAAGATAGCACCAGAAAACGAATTTAACAACAGATTCGACCAGAATTCATGAAACGTCTAAGTTCTTCGATTTTCCAGATTTTGATCGATCAAGACTTCCTTCCAAACATGTTTTGACACAAATAAACATCTCTTGATTAACTGGATCGATCATAGACTCGTTTAACATCACTTTCAATGTTAATTACCCCAAAACACCACATAAACCCTAATTACTTGCATAATCTCTTTTAATCAGATTTGATTCATAAATACCAACCTCTAAATCTGAAAATACAATCAATATTTCAATGATTACCTGCTTGACTCGATGATCGATCGATTACAACCCCAAAACACACAATTGTTAGCCCCAAAAACTAGATTAATTGCTTTAGGATTCAAGAAAGGATTAGAGACTTTGGGTTGAGTTATTATTTACTAATGGCTGCTCCAAAACACCCTAATTACACCCATCAAAACCTTAATCCCGTTTTTAGGTTTCAACCTATGTCAAAATCAACCCTTGAACTTCTAAACCCTTCATTATTGGTCACAAACTGCATTATTGACCAAATACAACATTAGTCCTTCATTAAAAAGGCACTACATAGCCTTTAAGCGACATTAAACACACTTTTATTCGTCATTAGTATTTAGGCTCTCAAACCTAACTTCTTTATCTACGTTAATCACACATAGCTATATTCAAATATTAAGTAAAGACTTAACAACACCCCAAATTGACTTAACGGCATTAGTCAAACATTACATAAAAGTTCGGGATGTTACAACTCCATGTATGGTCTATGACCGCCTACACACAACCCCACATCCCTATGCAAGTGGCATAAGTCACTTAGCCTACGTCTTGGCAAAGAAATAAAGAAAGAAAGATGAAGAAAGAAAGTATAGGCACACTTTAGGACATGATGAACCTTTGTAATTGTTTTTGTTGTTTCTCTTTTTTTTTTTGTTTTTTTTTTGTTTTTTTTTTTTTTTTTTTTTTTTTTTTGGACATGTTGAACCTAATGTGTATCTTATGATGTTATGTATGTGTGTGATATTAACTTAAAATGCAGATTTTGTTAATATATGAATTTGGCAAACGTTTTCAAGTTATGTTATCTTACTTAGATAATTTTATTAGCTAACACTTGTTCTTTGAAAATGTTGTGCCTTCAGGATAATCAAGTGAGCTAGGCGAGGATTAGCTTGGTGAGACTTGGGTAGACGAATAAAGAAGCTTAGCAAAGATATTAAACGCTTAGACTTCCTTTTAGCCTCATGTTTGGCTATTTCATTTATGATTAAAGACTTGTATTAATGTGGCATTTATGTTGGTGCCAAAGCTTGGATTTACTTTTATTGTTTTGATGATGCTAGTAGTAACACCAAATTTTAAAGGTACCATCCGTTGCGGATGGGGCAGATTTTGAAAGTGATCCTTTCCGCTTATTTTAAACGCCGTTTGGCAAAGTTTTGAAAAATCCAAGTTTTTATATGACGGGTGTTACAAATTTCAACTAGTATTAAAACTTGTAGGTTTTTATTTGATGGGTCATCACGATTATATTGGGTTTTTATTTTACAATTATTCACGTTTTTAGTTAGTGTGAACAAATCTTTAATTTGTTCACGCTTTTATGTGTGTAAAATTATGTTGAACTAAAAGTGTGTAGAAATTTATCTACACTAAAAATTGTGGGATTCTAAAAGTTCACACTTTTTAGTGTGAACTTTCCTATTTAATTTCACAAATTAAATATGAAAGTCCACATTAAAAAGTGTGAACTTTTATAATACTTCAATTTTTAGTGTAAATAAGTTTCTACACATTTTTCGTTTAACATGCATTTACGTACATAAAAGCGTGACAAAATTTTTAATTTGTTCACACTAACTAAAAGTGTGGATAAATGTAATACTATTTGTAGTGAAGCGACAACTGTCGATTGGATATTGTCCTCCACCATCCAAAGGTGAGTTGGTTGTCTTAACCAAACTACCTACATCTTGGCAGGAAGGGGGAGGGAGTCGATTCAACATCTCAGTATTGGCGGAAATTTTGCCTGCTCCGATCCCCGATTCTTGTTCACCCCGGATGATCAAGGAAACCCCATAAAGGCTTCCATTGATTAACAAGAATTGAACGTATAGATGACCTCTTGGTTAATACCTCACCACTTGCATTATGGATTATTGACACATTATTGATAGGCCAGGATTAGTTTAATATTTAGTCTGTTATTTAATTCTGTTGATTGTTGCTTAGAGGACAAGCTACGTATACGTATATTTTAGGCTTCAGTTCCTATAGTCGTCGAGCGAAATTTTTGGCATATATAGTCTTGTTGCTTTTAAATTAATGTGCGGGGTTTGTAAGATTATCTTCCCATTTTTTCATCACTTCTTATACTTATACTTACCTTATGGGTTAAGTATTTGAGAATACATGTAACTTGTATATTTTTCCTATTATGTGAAAACAACTTTCATCCTGTTTATTGTATGTAATTAACTTGCAAAATTGAATGAATCGTGTAAGTAATAAGCTAAATGCTGATGTGGAGGTCACAATAGGAAAAATGTACAAGTTACATACATCCTCAAATACTTAACTTTTACCTTATATATTGGATGTGCTGAGATAAATTTTTCAAAGAAACACTAACACACACCTTCTATAAATGACTCCAAATCAACTGAGTTTGCTATAGGAAGTTCGAGTTGAAGCTTGATTAACTAATTAAAAGAAACATCTGCTTAATTATAAACTTAACCTTAATTGGTATTTGCTTTAGAGGTTTCAAAATTCAAAACCAAGATAAATTATCTTAAATCTTGTATTTGGAACTTAAGATTTACGTTTTGGATCGATCAGTAACAATCGAAAAATGGCATTCCGTATATACTATATATATATATAGATGGAATCTTTCAACTATTATGAAATTATGATATAATCATGCATGATTTGAATGATGGTCAAAAAGTTGTTTAATGACAATTATTTAACTTGCCTAATTTCAAAATACCGTAAAGCTGGAAATTGTATTGTAAGTTTGTAACGGAACATCTTGTTTATTATATGTAATTAACTTGGAAAATTTAATAAATCGTGTAAGCAATAAGCTAAATGCTGATGTGGAGGTCACTCATTGTGCCACGTCTCATATGCCAGATGGTGTCACGTTAGTATCCGGCCAATTTTTTACACGATTCGTTCAATTTTGCAAGTTAATTACATACAATGAACCAGATGAAAGTTGTTTTCACACAATAGGAAAAGTGTACAAGTTACATACATCCCCAAATACTTAACCCTTACCTTATATATTGGATGTGCTGAGATAAATTTTTCAAAGAAACACTAACACACACCTTTTATAAATGACTCCAAGTAGTATCATGTGTTAGATGAGTATATCATTGCTAATTAAGGTCCCTGAGACCTCAGAGGAAACCACATGGTGAAAACCAGATTAATGAGATGTATAATGACATGTCATATTTGTGAAGATGTTTATCAAACATGATCCTTGATGTATGGCTTAATTAATACTAATGTTGTTTTTTTTACTTATTATGGTATGATATATGTTTTCTTGATCAAAATCATTTCCAAAAATTAAGCGCCAGAAAAAGGCGCCATGTAGTCCGACCTAAAAAAGGGTAACCGGACCGGACTTTCCCCGGCGACCTCGCCGCTAATGAGGGGGGGCCCGCTAAAATTCTGTCAGATTAGCCATTAATGACATGGGGGCCCGCACTTTCCGCGGCGATATCGCCGCGGAAACTTTTGTCTTTTCCGACTTTCCGCGGCGACATCGCCGTGGAAAGTTTCTGGTCCGGTTACCCTTTATTCCATGGTCGGGGTACGCGTGGCGCAGAAAAAACATACTTAAAAATGAGTTAATTTGAGTCGCTTTCATGCAAATTACACTATTATACTATAGAATAAAACAAAAGTTAGTTTGACTTGTTATAACTGTTTTCTAACATCCTGATTCCAAATAACCATAACTTTTGTCGCCTCTCTATCTTTTATTGAATATTAACATATAAAACCATAACTTTTTTTTTTGTTTTGTTATGTCAACTAACATTATAAAATACTTATTCTGTTGATCCATTTATTCTATTTAATAATTTGTTGATAGAAAAATCACAAGATCTCTTCTTGAAAAGCCGAATCCTGAGCCTTCCATCATGACAATAGGGGCTAGTCACTAGTCAGGTTCGTAGTAAATAGTTATAGCAGAATAGTCGCATGCATATATAATCATATTTTATTACAAATACAATGTCCCAATTTATTACGGTCCTAAAGAATATACAATAGCATATATTTAGCCTTTAACCTATTCTCCGAAATACTATTCATACATGATCGTAACATGTAAATTCTATTAATCTTATTTTCTTAAACTTTCTGAATGTCATGGTAAAACTTGGTCTTGTTAATTGTTAGCATGAGTTATAGATCGAAAGATATATATCGGGACTCAATTTTAAACTAGCTTGCATATCGATATAAAGCGCATATCAAGATTCTGATACCAAATTAATGATTTTGGTCCAACGGTAACGGAGACAGCTCACTACTCATGAAAAGATTATGAATTCTATAGTATCGTGACGTATAGTAACAGATAAATTGTAAATGTGTATGAACATATATAGATGTTTATCGTTATAAAATAATGTTAAATGTTGTGATTTTGATGATCGGTAATCTATAAAGTATCTAACAGCGCTAAACAAAATTTATAATTTAGTTTTTGATTGATTTGAATACTTTGAATAAAACTTCTATTGTAACACTAGCTTAAAAATTACTCCGTTCTTCATTTTATAAAACAATCATTTACACATTCACATGTTAGGCACATGACCAATTTTAATGATCCGTTAGGCACCGTTAGTCGTAGGTATGATCAGCGTGCATATTTGACAACTTTGGATATAATCCGCGTAATTAAATATTTGTAGATATGTCCAGTGAAATTTTGATACCAACTGAGTTACCATTTTTGTAATTAATTTACCCTATAGATATACGAGTATAGATTTTATAGAAACAAACACTACACGTCAAAAACACGATTTCCCCTGATCAATCTTCCTTTAATGGTCCAATCCCATTGATTTAGGCTTTGGAATCTTATTATTGGTGCCCACATTGTACAACATTGCCCCCCTTGACAACGTGGCACATCATTCAAAATTTAGAAGTAAGCAATAAAGTTGCATATAGTATCTTAAAAAAGCTAACATGTATATACGCTTCTATGTCGAAATAATATAATGTGTGGAGTTGTTGTAGTATATATGAATCTACAACTCTAACACTTGTAAGTCATATACTCATGCGTTGTTCCATATATCAAATCTTGTAAGAGTATTTGGTGTCGTACACACGATCCTGATAGACTATAATTATATGTCACATTAATGTCACGTTATTTTTTATTCTAACCATTGATGATATACCTCTTACCTTTGTTATTATATTCATCTTTACCCTGAACTTCCTTCACAAAATACGATAAATATAATACGATGTGTGTTGAAAGTTAAAAAAAAAAAAATTATAATCTTCACGTCAAATGGCATGTTAAAACCAGGGCAAATGCACGCACCGTGGTAGACATCAGATGACGCCGATCAACAAGGCCAAACTATGTGCCCCAACAATACAAATTAAGCATGCTCTAACAAATGAAACTTCTACGTACGTATTTGGTAACTTTACAATCAAACATATATTATTGAATATTAAACTAAATCCAAGTAATAACTAAAATGTGATATTAGTTAGTATCTAAACATAGTGATTATGAAAGAACAACTATTAAAAATATGTCACAAATAAATAAGACAAAATAAACGTAGAAGGTAGTGTTTGTAAATTCATTGCATCTTCTACGATCCGATTCTTAATTTATTCGTTACCGACTTAAAAAGTAGAATCCCATGTCATGTGTGGGGCTAACGTTTCTTTTAATAAGAGAATTAAATAGAGTGCGCTACGTAAATGCATCACATCCATCGTCTATATAGAAACCTTTTGCTAGCTAGATCCTAATAAAACTGCATTTAGCATAAAAATCATACTAGTATAGTAAAAAGATTTAGGTGAAATTAAATAAACACAAGTAAACTATTATGTGAACCATTTTTCGAAAGGTTTTTTAGGCTGAGGGGAGTGGGGCGAACCCTCCCCCGGTTCGCCGGCCGTTCGCCGCAGGTCGCCGGGAACACCGCCCCCACTAGGCGATCCGACCACTTTTCCCCCCTCTAGCGACTTGTATGCGTCGCCCAAATTTGCTTGACTTTTTCAAGTTTCAAGGATTTTTAATATTATTTTAGTTGTTTTTGTTTTATTTATTGAATTATTTATTTGCTTCAATTTTCTTTTCTCTGTTTTTTTTGTTGCAGATCCGATCCTATCGTAGAAGATGAAGGGATGAAGTGGTAAAGTGAGATATAATATTTAAATCAGTTTTTACTTTGTCTCCCCTAAACTATTATTATATATACATATTAGTTATATTCCGTATTAGTTTGGAAAGAGAGAAGACTCATATAAATTAAATTTCAATTCACCCCCTTTAACTATTGAATTATGTTTAAGTTGGTAAGTTTTTGGTAGTTATTTGTATTTGTTAGTCAAATTTTGTATTATGTTTAATTTGTTATTTAATAGAGTTAATTACAGAAATCGTCCTTGTCGTGGACCTCTACTTGCAGCTTTCGTCCCTAAGTTTAATAAATTACAGTTTTAGTCCAAAAAACTTTGCTCCGTCAACACTTTTGGTCCTGGGTAGTAACGTCCGTTTAATATGTCATCACGTGTCAGTCACATGATGGGTAATTTCGTCTTTTAATGACACAAGGACCAAAATTAATGTAAAACACCATCTCATTCTTCTTTCATCTTCTTTTTAGATCAAACTCATCTTTTTCTTCCATCAAACTCATCTTCCTAACCACCAAATAACAATAACAATACACCCAACAACAACAAACCACCATCATTATCTAACAACAAAAAACCAGATCTTGAACCCCAAAACCCCCCTTCATCCTAAACACTACTTGTATTGTTGCTACCTCACGAGACAGAAAAGGGAAAAATCCCTTTGTTAATTGTTGACATATACGAGTATATACATACATATCTATATCATTATCATCTATATTTATATACACATCTTTCTTTGTTTACCTTTTTTCTTCATTTCCCCTAAAAAAAACCCATGATATCATACCATTACGATGCTCATCACTTTAGAAACCGTACAAGAAAACCATCTCGATTTGGAAGTCGGAGCAGTGGCGGAGACGGTGGTTTCAGACCAAGTTAATTTCAACCAATAACTAAACATTTTTTTTTATTTTTCCGGCCATCTACACCGTCGGTTGCCGCCATCTTTGATGCGGTTTTAGATCGAAGGTAACCAACTCCCTGTCGCCGCTATTCTCGGTCACGATGGCAACATCTGGGCTCAATCTGTCTCCGTTATCTTCAATCTATGTCTATTCTTTTTTCTTCTGATTATATATATATATATATATATAATCAGATTTCGAGACTCGGCTGTTGACTGGTGTTGACTTACCGATTTGAAAAGGGAAGTCGAGATCCAAGGTGAAACAAGAAGGAGAACATGATTTCGAGACTTATACCCACGATTCCTCCACTAATCTTGGCCGATTCATGTCTGATTTATATATGTATTTTCGGTTTTCATGATTTTCGTGTAGTATATATATGTGGGTATATAATCTGATTTACAAGTTAGGATGGAGATCTGGGGAAAAAAATTTGGAGAAGAAGATGGAGATCTGGGGAAAAAATTTTACAAGTTAGGATGGAGATCTGGGGAAAAAAATTTAAAGAAGAAGATGGAGATCTGGGGGGAAAAAAATTTGGACTAAAAGTGTAATAAATGAAGAAGGGAAATGACGAAAATACCCATCACGTGGCTGGCACGTGATGGGTTTTTAAACAGACTTTACTACCCAGGACCAAAAGTGTTGACGGAGCAAAGTTTTTTGGACTAAAACTGTAATTTATTAAACTTAGGGACGAAAGCTGCAAGTAGAGATCCACGACAAGGACGATTTCTGTAATTAACTCTATTTAATATGTATTATTTTTAATTTATAATGGAATTTAATTTTATGTAATGGATTGTAATTTTATATAATGTATAGTGTTTTGTATATTAGTAGTATGATTTTTATTTTAAATATAAATAATGAAAAACAAATCAATGATTAAAAACTGACACATGGCAAGAGTCCTCTACCCTCTTAAATAGCCTCACTCCCACTTTTTCAAGTGGCTACCCAATGTGTGACTATGTGCCACATGGCGCAAGTCCCCCACATTTGGGATAGCCTCACTCCTCTAACCTTAATTCAACAAGCAATTTTTGGCCTTAGTGTAGCGATCTAACTTCACTTTACCCGTTACCGATTACAGCTATCCCCTGGCAACCCCAACTTATATCTAGGATACATATTCGAAGCAAAAACCTCTTTTAAGAAACGAAACTCTTTGTCACTAAATTAACTTGGTGATGGTTATTTAAAAAGGAATAAACTTTGTGCCAATTGGCTAAATAAAGGCATACGTGTTACATTAACTTCTCTTTTCAAGTAAATATATGGTATTTGCAATTGCCAACCACTGGTTTTGAATTGCTTATTAAAAGTATGTTATTGTTGGTATAGATAAAGATAAGATGATTATGTTAAATGAATATATAAATGTTAAGTTAATACAGTGACTCCAGATTCAAACCTTATTGTGTACACTATTTGTTATGTGACACTATGGTCGATAAATGAAAACCGGCAGAGCTTTGGCTACCAGTTCAATCGTAAGCTGACGAATTTTTTACCCCGGTGGGCCTTCTGGAAGTTGGTTACAAGTTAAATAAAAAGAAAAAAAGAAAAAATCTATTATGAATCAAAGTATTTAGTGTTACAAAATTACTTTTACATTTTTAGACATGAACAATTTTCAAATTACCCCTAATTCACTCTCTCTACTACTTTATAAAAAGAGTAAATTACACTTTTCGTCCCTAAACTTGACACATTTTTCACTTTTCGTCGATAAAGTTTAAAAATTACAATTTTGACCTTAAACTTGGCAGAATTTTGCAATCGACGTCCTTTGGCCATACGGCGTTAAGTCCCACACGTGCAAAACACGTGAGGGACTAAAAGTGCAAAAGGTGACTAGTTCAGGGACGAAAACTGAAATTTACATTATATATTGTCATCATCTTCATCTTCTCCGGCTGAGTGGCCAGAAAATTCGCCGGAAAACTTAAAATGCCGATATCTCACTCGTTTATTCGAATTAGACCACGAAACCACCACCAAACTTCTCAAAATTAATTTCCGCACGAATCCTAACCAAAAGATTTCAGATTCAACACTTGCCGGAAAACTCAAAATACCGTGGTCACAAAAACCGAGCGTAATAGAGTAACCCGCCCTCCAATTAGATAAAACCGAGGTCTTCCATAACGAGAGTCGTGCCTCCACTAAATCAAATACTGGTTTCCAACTCTTGAATAAATACCTTAAGACCCAAATACGTGAAAGGAAAAGTATGACTTACAATGTAGTTTATCCGCTAGCTCAGAAATTTCGGGTCATCAACACTGCTTCCATAAAGATTAGACTTGTAGAAATTGATTTTTAACCCCAAAACAAGAAAGAAGACTCTCATAAGTCTAGTGATACACTCCACATTGGATTTAGATCAAGCAACAAATCGTCATGGTTTCATGTTACTGATCTTCTGTCTCAAATCGATCTGGAAATCACAAGGTTTTATTCGTGATAGAATTCTGAGCATGTTGATGTGATGATTTCTCCATTTCGTTGAGTTTGGTCGGCAGTTCGTTTTCCGGCGAGATTTTGAGTTTTCCGGCAAGTGTTGAATCTGAAATCTTTTGGTTAGGATTCGTGCGGAAATTAATTTTGAGAAGTTTGGTGGTGGTTTCGTGGTCTAATTCGAAGAAACGAGTGAGATATCGGCATTTTAAGTTTTCCGGCGAATTTTCCGGCCACTCAGCAGGAGAAGATGAAGATGATGACAATATATAATGTAAATTTCAGTTTTCGTCCCTGAACTAGTCACCTTTTGCACTTTTAGTCCCTCACGTGTTTTGCACGTGTGGGACTTAACGGCTGAAAATTAACGCCGTATGGCCAAAGGACGTCAATTGCAAAATTCTGCCAAGTTTAAGGTCAAAATTGTAATTTTTAAACTTTAGGACGAAAAGTGAAAAACGTGCCAAGTTTAGGGACGAAAAGTGTAATTTACTCTTATAAAAATTATCACACTCTCTTTCATAAAAATGTCTCTATGCGAAATGATCATTTTACCCTTAATGAATTAATTAATTCTCTTTTTTATTCATTAATTTAAACATCTCCACTTAAAATACCTATAATACCCTTAGTGAAATAATTTATAACACAGACCCATCAACTCCTAAAATAACTACACTATCTTTTTTACATTAATTATTTTTACAATAATAACTACACCGCCACCATCCGTCACGCCACCACCACTACCAATCACCGCCGCCATCACCACACCGTCGCCAACACCACACCGCCGCTACCATCACCGCCGCCGCATTGTGCGGGTAAAATGCTAGTACACGTTTAAGATAGTCAACCTTGTCTTAACTAGACATACATGACCATATAATGGTTCTCCAATGAAAAACTCTTAACATATGTCAACTTTAAGGTTTGAACTCACAACATACGGATATAAATCTATATGTATTTATCGATTGATTTGACTTCATTTTTTTACTTAATCAACAATATGAACAGTGAAAACGTATCGAGCATATATAGGAGGTGGAGTTGTCAAGGGGGACAAGAGATGACAAGTATCATATAGTAAATCTTTCCTCAAAAAGCTTCTAAGATAGGCATGTATAAGAAGGTGGCCAGTGAAGTGTATCTTTCTCATTCGCAACCATATATATAAAACTTGTTTTTTTTCCCCAAACTATAACACCTAACATTATGATTTAGCTTTTTATTTTCAGTAATCATTAACTACTTAAACATTAGCGTTTTTATAATAGTCGTTAACTTCTATGTTATGATGATATGTAAATTTGTTATAAAAATAAAAACTTAATACTTTATTAAAGAAATGTAACCACTAATATACCAACATAACTTCCTATTTGTAGAAAAACAAGAAGAAATATAATTTGAAATCAATTACCACCAATGCGGCTTATTATTAAAATCTTTTATTTTTAAAAAAAATTCAGTTTCGAACTTTGCTAAAATAACATTTTCGAATTTTGCTATGTAAACATATTGGAGACGACCAAAAAAGGTTTGAAAAGGATCATGAAGATCCCCTCTGTAAAACACATATTCCTCATCCAATTACTCTTTTTCTCTTGATAACCCGATTTAATAGTAACATTGGATTAACAAATCCAAATGCATCGTTTTCTTAATAAGTAATGTTGCTTTAAATATCTGGGTTTGACAATTAGCAGCTGGTTCACATCAATCAATCATTTGATCATTTGAATGATTACATTTAAGAACGGTTTACGACCTTAAACAAAAGCAAAAATAATAAAACAGTTTATCAAAGTCAAATGATTTGACCTTGTACTGATCACATGCAAAAGACAAAATTGTCGACTATATATCAAGGAAACACAAAGGCATGTTAGCAAAGATTGTGCACTGTTTGAAAGGAAATTTGTAAAATATTTAACTTAATTAAATGTATGTTTTATAAGCGTGTAGAATTGGAGAGTAAATAACTTAAAGTGCTTGCTATGTTTGATAAGAACTAATTATAAAGAATGAAAATGTAACATAAAACGAAAATAACGAGAAAAAATATTTAGAAAAGAAATAGATATATATGTCGTTTAATACAAAAATATAAAAGAAATATATATTATTAATTAATAATTTTTTATTATTCTCAATCATTCTTAACAATTCGTAGAGAGTGAAAATCTTCTCCATAATAATTCTCACTTCTCCCCTCCATTTCATAGTACCAAACACCCTCTTTTAGGTTATATGTATAAGATTGTTATCAAAATCTGGTTAAATTTGTGATGTGTTGATCCAGTAATGGAAATGTCGGAACAAAATTATACGGGGTAATTTTTAATAGGTATCTGATAAGTCATAACAAACTTAAAATCAGATGGAAATGTCTTTTCGAGATGGGGTTAGCATACATAGTATAGACTCTTGTCTTTTGGTGAGAAATCAAAGTTCAATCCCTCACACTCTACTGGTGTTTATTGAAATAGTATAAATATAGAGTAGATTTTCCGTTAAAACAAAATGGAAATGTCAAAATAAAAGTTCATAGTTGCTCCAAAAATAAAATTTCAACACTTTGATGACTATGCGTAATATGATGTAGAAATGAGTAGTAATACGATGTTACAAGACACTATCGACCATTATATTCAACGAGATAAACTGTTTGACAATGTAGTTAATCTATACTACTATTTAAAGATTATACCCCCATGTTGAAAAGTTAATACTTTTGGGACATGCGAAATTACCATTTTATTCTTAATAAATTAACTTACACAATCATTTCATTATCTTCTAAAATATATCCAGTACTCTTTTAAATCAAATATCTTTATATCAAATACATACACCACTTGACACATCTGCCGCCACCAACGGTCGCTGCCGCCGTCACCATCCGTCGATGCCACCACATCACTGTCACTGTCATCGCCGTTGCATTGCGCGGGTACCATGCTCGTTTATTTTTAAAACTTTATTATATCTTTTCAAGTTAAATAAAGTGTTGTAGTTGATTTAAATATAAAAAATTTGTGATGCTATTTGTTAGAGAAAGAACAGATTGGTTCCAAACGGATTCGAAATAATTGAATATCAAAACTTCTTTATCAAAATGAATGATACAAATAATTGTTTCAAGTCAAATAAGGCTTGTTATTTAACATGTGTAAAATGTGCCTTTAATGGATTCTAATGTAAGGCTATAAGCCGCAATCTTGATAAGGATTTTGTTCATAGTCTGAGAATTTTTATTTTTTATTTTATTGAAAGTGAACAAAACAAACATTTAATTCTAGCCAAACAAGGCTTACGAATTGATCGATGTAAAAAATACCAAATAAATTCGAAAAAGTCGCCTATGTGTCTTTCACTTCTTCTTTTTTTTCCACAATAAAAATAGCAGTAGACAATTTTGTAGTGAGTAGACGTGTTTTGTTCGAAATTCGTCTTTTTCACTAACGGTGTCGACTTTTAAAAATTAACTCTTGTCATGTGCATGTCATTTTGTCATATGTCATGTGAGTGTTTTAGTCATATCATCTCAATCTTTATTTTTATCAATTTTTTCATATATATATATATATATATTATATATTACTACTCTGTATAAATAACAATTTTTCTAGTTACAATTAATCCATCCATTTCTAGATCAGAACATTATCTATACAAAAAGCAACAATACATAACAAATACAAATAGATTATCGTATATTCTATAACTGTGTAAAGCATACAATTATTACAATTATTAAGTATGGTTAGTGACTTGTAGCACAACTAGTGGTAAATAATATCCAATTCTAAAAGTAACATCTTTATTTAATTCTTCATATTCATATATATTTATTAATATCTGAACATATATATCCAAAGTTTGGCTCGTCTTTCCATATTTGTTATTATATATATACTCACAACTAGTGGTAAATAATAATTCCACATATAGTTGAGGACCAATAGCTAGTCTCATTGTGTGGCACAGTAGTGTACCTTATCTTAAATATTGAAATCATATCGAACACACATTTGCTTCAATGTACCACATTCTTTCATTTCATTTTTTTGGACAATATTCCGCGTCACAATAGATATTTTGATGAGCATGGTACCTGCGCAATGCGGCGGCGGTGGTGGGGAAGGCGGTCTAGTGGTGTCGGTGATGGTACTATTGGTGATAATGAAATTTTTAGAAGATAAAAGCTTAAAGTGTTAATTATTAAAATAAAGGTTTAGAGTGTAAATTAATTCATTAAAGACATATTTGGTATTTTATAAAAACTCTTCCATAGTGGGTGTTTATTCAGGGTAATTTAATAATTATGTATATAACTATTGTGTAACTATTTCTAAAAATAGGGGGTATGATAATTTTTATAAAGGACTATAGATAAATGGATTGAATCCTTTCGACCAATTAGTGCTTCCACCACATCAGGACAAGTCGTTTTAGAGTACCTTAATTGTCTTCTATCCTACTATATATGCCACTATAAATATAAATATTTCTTCCTAAATATCGGATATATATACTTCGAGAAAAGTCGCACGAGCTTACATTTCATACCTCGTGGAATAGTAGAAAATAGTGAATAAGATCTAGCTTACGACTTTCCAAAACATAACCGAATAAGATTATCTATGTTTTAATATTATTATCCACGACTTTAATCTAAAAGGTAACGGTATCAAAAATGGTTGAATCAACTAAGATGTTTATATTCAAAACCAAATAAAAAAAACTTAAATACAAATATACAACAAATAAACTATGTATGCATAGTTAGGACTTAATTTGGAGTCCAACAAAATACGACAGATGTAAAAAAGAGATTTATCACTCAACAACAAAAGATAATCGTAAAGGGCAACAATTGGGGGTGAGTTAATGTTATCCTCTTTCGTTATTGAGGTCACTTGATATATATACATTTCACGAATTTTTAATTATAAATTTTCATATTTGTTGAGTGTATTTGTACATCTACAAACATACGATTTGCACGTGTTAGAAAAATCGAGTGGCATAAGAGCTAGCTAAGTTGGTAGTGCCTTTTGAGTGATATAACACTAACCACAATTAGTCAAACACAGTACACTTACAAAGGTTTGTTAACATATATAGTGTACGCACATTATGTGTCGTAGGAGAGATTGTTGTCATACACCCATTCAACTATAGTGGAATGACATTTCACATTTTAATGTAAATAATTATCTTCAATTTATCATTATCAAAAATTGATATGAAACCGATACAAATCAACAAAGTTATTTTTCTTTTCTTCTTTTCTTCCTTTCCTTTTTATTTTAATTGGTGTTGCATCAATTATATATAAACATTGTATATAAGCATTTTTATGTTAACAAAACATTTTTCTTATAAAAGTTAACATAATTTTGATGTCACAATTAGTAAAAGTTAACACTTAAATTTAATCATTTTAATGGTTTTATGTACATCTTAGTGATAACTAAAAAATGGAAATTTTAGTTAACTATGAAAATATAAATGTGGACGTATACCTTATTATTATAAATGAATATTGAATTGAATATAAGTTTTATGTTATATAAAGTAATAGTAGTAGCAAACATGTCACACGCAGATTGCGATGTTCCTCTGAAAATTGAAAACGCGTTAAAGGTTATAACTAACTAAACAGAATAAATAAGTTTGGTGACAAAGTATATATTGTATATCTTGTCTTTTCTGTGTGTATATATATATATATATATGCATAGTTGTTAAACTCTTACGAGTTGAGTCGAGTCGATTTATACCAAAAATGAGTCAATTCGTTAGGTGACTCTTTTTTCTCCCGACTCTTTCGAGTCGCAGTGTAAACTTGGACCGAGACAATGCGAGTCGAAAACTTATGATTGTTGTAATCTGATACGATGGTTATATATTAGTACGAAACTGTAGATAAACTGAAAGTTTATAACTCAAAAGTATCGAATATATAACATTTTGGTAAATGTATTAAGATGATCAACTTATAATTTGTTTATAAAGAATTCACACATATATATAGTTATATTTAGAATATAAAAATGTCTTGACTCTTACGCGTCCAATCACGTTTCGAGTCACGAGTCAAAAAATCACGATTTCTAGTCAAGTCAAAAGTTACGAATCAAAGACTATGTATATATGGATATATATGAGTAGAAGTTCGATAAAATTATTATCCTAAAAACTTGTCGTAGAACCCTTTTTGTTGTTCACAAAACAATAGACACTGTCAATCAAGTCCTATGAAGAATAAACGTGCTGTTTGTTTTTTTACTTAATCAACTTAATTGATTTAATAAAGATACTTAATTTATTAAGTCAATAAATATGTTTGTTTATTTGACTTAATATTGAGTTCGATCCTTAGGGATGACAAGTCTTGGGGTTTTTCCTCCGAATACTTGTAACGGCCTATAGTCAACATCTCGTTGTCTAGGGTACGTGCAAGGCTTCACCATTATACGGTGAGGTTTCCCTGATGTCATATCCCGACTGAATGTTCGGAAAAAAAAAGTTATATTGACTTAATCTAAACATGCATTTCTTTATCTATCCAATCACTTTATTCACTCAGCATTTAATGGTTATAAAACCAACATGCCGTAACTTTATTAAACTTGTCTCGATTTGTTATTATGCTTATTGACTTTATAATAGATAATGTATTTTAAATTGTAACCTCTATTTTTTTTATTATTATTAAAACGGCTGAATTATTATTAAAATGGAAGACCGACTAGCAAGATGTTGGAGGTCAAAATACATGAATACAAAAGTCTAGTATATACTAATTACACAACTAGAGTGTTAAGCCCGCAAAATTGTTGAAAAAAACTTGCGCCAATTACAGTAACCGAGACACAATAAAAAAAAACCTCCTCGTCAAAGGCCGAACTATTGGTTAATTTTCACTTCAAGAGGTTTTTGGTGCGGACCCATTCAAGTTACGAGGAACACTATATTCTCTAGGAAGAATAAAAAAACATTCCAGAGTCGTAACACAAAGCCTCCATGCGAACACAATTAAGCAGCCATGCTCAACAAGCACTCCAAGATGTTCATTGGATAGGCTGCTCAATCCAAGAGTCCCATGACAAACTAACCTGCTTATTCCTATTATTAATCCACAAGAAGCCACAGCAACTATATCGCGTTAAAAATTTCCAAGCAACTTTCGCGTTGAAACTAACCTCTATTATATATATGTACTAGTCTTAATACCCGTGCGTGATGCACGGGTCGATTAAATTTTTTATATAGCTGTGAAAAGCTATACTTCATTTGTTTTCGGTGTATAAGATGAAGGATCTAAATTGATCAACTTGAGGGGTAAAGTTTGATAAATCTGGACTCTTATATTAAAATTAAAAGTAATATATTCCACGTGGGAAATGATTCCCTAAAGTTCTCCTAACTTGACTAGTCAAGTTGGGAGAACTTTAGGGAATCCCCCTTCCATTCTATGTAGTATTACCTAATAACATTGATGTAGCAAATAGAGGTTAGTCAAATCCATATAACAAATAATAGTATATTAGCAAAGAAAATATATTATAGATATTCAACCTTCTTACGACTATAACTAATAACAATGAAGAAAATAAATATATATATACCACGTAATTACGACTATAACTATAAGTAATAATAACTAATAATCAATATATTAGCAAAAGAAAATAAATATAAACAAACCATTCTCAATATAGAAGAATAAACTGGTCGATCAATTGAAGGCCATTATAGTTAAATGGATGGTGAATACCTTTTAATTAAGTTGGTATCTATATCTATTTATAAATTGACTTATTTTTATATTGTTGTTGGTTTAGGATTCAAGTTTCCGCAACTTATAAGAAAACTAAATAACTTTAATAGCTTAACAATTTTAATAAAATATATAACAATAATAAAATAATAATAATAATAATATGAATTATTTAACATCAATATTTGAGAAGAATAAGGTAATTAAAAATTAGAATTTTAAAAGGGACACATGTCATCTAAAGAATAAGCCAAGTGTCCATCAAAAAAATCTTCAATCCTGATTTAGTATATTGGTAGATTAGACCTTATTGTTCCTTTCAAATATGTAATTTTTTTATAAATGGACTACTAGCTTAACTAATTCTGACTAGCTGATTCAACCTGATCTCAAATACATTGATAATAACCAATGAAACTATTTACTTATACTACATTATAAAACATTTGTTTGTTTCATTTTTTAAGCTAAATAGTTGATAACACTAAAATGTCTCTTTTTTCTATTCACTATTTTAAACCTGTCCAATAAATTTACCTATAATATCTACTTGAAATATATATAATACCCTTAATAAGCTTAAATTATAACATCTACTCTTAACTCCTAAAATAACTAATCTATCCATTTTACGTAAATAACATACACTACTCGCCGTCGTCACCACCACCAATCGCCGCCACCGCCACTACCGCATAACACGGATATATAACTAGGGCTGTAATTGAACCGAACGAACACGATCGGGAGCTTGTTCATGTTCGTTCGTTTAACTTAACGAACGGTTCACGAACGGATAAACGAACATAATGTTGTGTTCACGAACAGATAAACGAACATAATGGCTTGTTCATGTTCGTTCATTTGTGTTCATGAACGAATGTTCACGAATACAAACGAACGAACACTAACAAACGAACGAACACAAACGAACACGAACGAACACAAACGAACACGAATGAACAAACATATAACTAGAAATAATTACAAACATATATTTAGAAATATTAGACTTCATATTCAAGGTTACAAAATATTGATCGGCTAAAAGTTTTACGAAACTTTCCTACTTATGATACTGTTAGCTTTATTATTAAGTTAGTGCTTGTTTTGTAGTTTTGTAATAGTTAAGTCCTTTTAATCAATTGTGGAGGGGTCTTAGTGTAATTAAGGAAGGGTCTTAGTGTAATTAACTTTGGGTATAAATACCTCTCCACCACCTCATGTAATAGTTGAGCCTTCATAATATTATTTCTCATTTTCCCATATTCTCTCTTTCTCTCTCACACACATATAACTATATTACATAATCTAGCATTGTTTTCAATTGGTATCAGAGCAAAATCACATTGGTGAAAGATCCAAATACATTCCATGAATTGATTTTGTTCATTTTTTGTGTGCTAGATTTTGATTTTTAAAACCGATATTTCTTCATCAATTTGAAAACCGGCATTTCATCTTCAATTTGAAAACCGGCATTTCATCTTCAATCTGAAAACCGATATTTCATCTTCAATTTGAAAACCGGCATTTCATCTTCAATTTGAAAACCGGCATTTCATCTTCAATTTGAAAACCGGCATTTCATCTTCAATTTGAAAACCGGCATTTCATCTTCAATTTGAAAACCGGCATTTCATCTTCAATTTGAAAACCGGCATTTCATCTTCAATTTGAAAACCGGCATTTCATCTTCAATTTGAAAACCGGCATTTCATCTTCAATTTGAAAACCGGCATTTCATCTTCAATTTGAAAACCGGCATTTCATCTTCAATTTGAAAACCGGCATTTCATCTTCAATTTGAAAACCGGCATTTCATCTTCAATTTGAAAACCGGCATTTCATCTTCAATTTGAAAACCGGCATTTCATCTTCAATTTGAAAACCGGCATTTCATCTTCAATTTGAAAACCGGCATTTCATCTTCAATTTGAAAACCGGCATTTCATCTTCAATTTGAAAACCGGCATTTCATCTTCAATTTGAAAACCGGCATTTCATCTTCAATTTGAAAACCGGCATTTCATCTTCAATTTGAAAACCGGCATTTCATCTTCAATTTGAAAACCGGCATTTCATCTTCAATTTGAAAACCGGCATTTCATCTTCAATTTGAAAACCGGCATTTCATCTTCAATTTGAAAACCGGCATTTCATCTTCAATTTGAAAACCGGCATTTCATCTTCAATTTGAAAACCGGCATTTCATCTTCAATTTGAAAACCGGCATTTCATCTTCAATTTGAAAACCGGCATTTCATCTTCAATTTGAAAACCGGCATTTCATCTTCAATTTGAAAACCGGCATTTCATCTTCAATTTGAAAACCGGCATTTCATCTTCAATTTGAAAACCGGCATTTCATCTTCAATTGAAAACCGGCATTTGTTCTTCAGATTTGAAAACCGGCATTTATCTTCAATTTGAAAACCGGCATTTCATCTTCAATTTGAAAACCGGCATTTCATCTTCAATTTGAAAACCGGCATTTCATCTTCAATCTGAAAACCGGCATTTGTTCTTCAGATTTGAAAACCGGCATTTATCTTCAATTTGAAAACCGGCATTTCATCTTCAATTTGAAAACCGGCATTTCATCTTCAATTTGAAAACCGGCATTTCATCTTCAATTTGAAAACCGGCATTTCATCTTCAATTTGAAAACCGGCATTTCATCTTCAATTTGAAAACCGGCATTTCATCTTCAATTTGAAAACCGGCATTTCATCTTCAATTTGAAAACCGGCATTTCATCTTCAATTTGAAAACCGGCATTTCATCTTCAATTTGAAAACCGGCATTTCATCTTCAATTTGAAAACCGGCATTTCATCTTCAATTTGAAAACCGGCATTTCATCTTCAATTTGAAAACCGGCATTTCATCTTCAATTGAAAACCGGCATTTGTTCTTCAGATTTGAAAACCGGCATTTATCTTCAATTTGAAAACCGGCATTTCATCTTCAATTTGAAAACCGGCATTTCATCTTCAATTTGAAAACCGGCATTTCATCTTCAATTTGAAAACCGGCATTTCATCTTCAATTTGAAAACCGGCATTTCATCTTCAATTTGAAAACCGGCATTTCATCTTCAATTTGAAAACCGGCATTTCATCTTCAATTTGAAAACCGGCATTTCATCTTCAATTTGAAAACCGGCATTTCATCTTCAATTTGAAAACCGGCATTTCATCTTCAATTTGAAAACCGGCATTTCATCTTCAATTTGAAAACCGGCATTTCATCTTCAATTTGAAAACCGGCATTTCATCTTCAATTTGAAAACCGGCATTTCATCTTCAATTTGAAAACCGGCATTTCATCTTCAATTTGAAAACCGGCATTTCATCTTCAATTTGAAAACCGGCATTTCATCTTCAATTTGAAAACCGGCATTTCATCTTCAATTTGAAAACCGGCATTTCATCTTCAATTTGAAAACCGGCATTTCATCTTCAATTTGAAAACCGGCATTTCATCTTCAATTTGAAAACCGGCATTTCATCTTCAATTTGAAAACCGGCATTTCATCTTCAATTTGAAAACCGGCATTTCATCTTCAATTTGAAAACCGGCATTTCATCTTCAATTTGAAAACCGGCATTTCATCTTCAATTTGAAAACCGGCATTTCATCTTCAATCTGAAAACCGGCATTTGTTCTTCAGATTTGAAAACCGGCATTTGTTCTTCAGATTTGAAAACCGGATATTATCTTCAATTTGAAAACCGGCATTTATCTTCAATTTGAAAACCGGCATTTGTTCTTCAGATTTGAAAACCGGCATTTTCTTCAATTTGAAAACCGGCATTTCATCTTCAATTTGAAAACCGGCATTTCATCTTCAATTTGAAAACCGATATTTCTTCATCAATTTGAAAACCGGCATTTCATCTTCAATTTGAAAACCGGCATTTCATCTTCAATCTGAAAACCGATATTAGTTCTTTCAACTTGAAAACCAATATTAGTCCTTCAATTTGAAAACCGATAATTATTCTTCAGATTTGAAAACCGGCATTTGTTCTTCAGATTTGAAAACCGACATTTGTTCTTCAATCTGAAAACCGGTATTAGTTCTTGAATTTTGAAAACCTGTATTTCTACATAATTTTCTCAAAATGACGACTCGAGATTCTTTAGCCCTTGGTTCCGACTCAAGACCTCTTGTTTTGTACCGTGGTTCCTATCCACTTTCGAAAAAGAGATTCTTAGATTGGGTTGACAGACAAACTCTAAGTGATGATATCAAACTATCTTACAAGGAAGGTCCTGCCGTTCACAAAAATCCAGTTACTAACGAAGAACTTCCTAAAGAGAGTTGGAATACTGCTCAAAAGAATCGTTCCCTTGCTGATAAACTCTCCAGATCTTACCTTTATCAAGCATTTCCTGATGATATCTACTGTAATGTTGATTCTTATGAAACAGGAAAAGAGATTTGGGATGAGGTTGAAAAGAAAATGGAAGGTTTTGGTGTGTCTTCTACCATACGTTTGTCGAATGTTCTTCACCTATATGAAACTTTTAAGCAACAAAAGGGTGAATCCTTGCTTGATGTCTACACAAGATTCTGTAATGTGATTAATGAGTTGAGAAAGAATGATATCAAGAAGACACCTATGGAATTGAATATCAAGTTTCTCATAAACCTTGAAGAAGAGTGGCAACCCTATGGAACCCAACTCAATCAACATGCTGACTTTGAAAAACTCACTATTCATACTCTTTATGAAAAGTTGAAGTTGAATCTTGAAGCCGTTCTTAAGGAACAAAAGAAGAAAGATGAAAGTGTTACTCCTGATCCTCTTGCCTTAGTTGCAGAAAGAAAGATGTCTAGATCTTCCAGAAAGAGTGTCGTTGAAGTTATGTCTGATTCTGAATCAAGTGAACCAAGTGATCCCGAAATGGATGAGAAATAAAAGGAGATGTACAAACATCTAGCCTATTTCACCAAATCTTTCAAGAAAAAGTTCTTCAAAAGGAAACCAAACAACAATCAACTTCGAACTTCATCTGTCTCTTCTTATGCTAAGAATGCTCAAGGTCCCAATTTTGGTAACCACAATGAGAATGTCAGTGGAGAAAGAAAGTTTGAAACTTCAAAGAAGTTTGAAAAGAAAGTTGTTGAAAAGAAGAATGATGACAGAAAATGCTACAAGTGTGGAATACCTGGTCATTTTGCTATTAATTGCACCAAACCTCGTCAGAAGAACTCCGATTACTACAAATACAAACTCATGCTGGCAAAACAAGAAGAAAGTGGTATTGCTCTCCTAGAAGACGATGACAAGTGGCTACATCTTTCTGATGATGATACTGAAGAACTTGCAGCTAATGTATGCTTCATGACCAAGATTAAGCGATCTAAGGAGTTAGATGAAGGTTCCGCCAGTTCAGAGACTGAAGATGATGAGGTAATCACAATTCCTAAGTGTGATCTGGCCCAATATATGGACAATTGTGAAAAAGCTATCGAAGTAAATAAATCTTTGAGAAAGGAAATTTCAAAATTAACTGAATCTTTGAAAGAGAAAGAAAACGTTTTGAATGAATTTCAACTCAAACATGACACACTTCTAAAGGATTTTGATGATTTGAAAACAAATAGAGCTTCAGTTTCATTTACTCCTTCCTCTGAGTTGCACCTTGAAAAGCAAGAACTTGAGACCAAAGTTTTTGAACTAAACAAGACTATCAAAGAGGTGCAACTTGAAAAGACCAATGAGATGCTTCGAGCAAATGCTTTGTCTGATGACCTTGAATCCTTGAAACTAAAATTGGAAGAATCTAAACCTGATTTAAAGGAATTAGAAGACAAAATTTCCGATTTAAACTATGCTTGTTGCATAAAAGATTCATATAATCAAAAACTTGATAAGAAAAATGATGAGCTTAAAGCAGAAATCAAATTTTATCAAGAAAAGTTATACAAGATCGATCGATCATGTAAACAAATCTTTTTAAACAAGCCTAGAGGTTTTGAAACGGAATTCACTCAAGGGTTGGGTTATGAGAATCCAAAATTTTTGCTCAAGGCACAACATGAAGTTCCACCTTTGTATGATGCCAATTACATGAGATATGGCATGACCATCCAGTATGTAAGACCAAGTTATGGTGATTATGAGACAGATGATTATCTAGCAAAGTGTACTAAAATTAATTGTAATTATGATCAAATCAATGAGACAAATGATCTCTTCAATCTTCCTCTTGTTCCAAAAAGAAAATCTCATTCGGTTAAAATTGTTGAAATTGATGAAAACTCGAATGAAAAACAGCTTGTTGTTTCTTCAAATGAGTCTAAATCAGAGGAAGAAAGTTCAGTTCCAAAACCTACTTTTGTTCGACCTTATATTCCACAAAGTGTTTTGGAAAAACAAATTGGAGATCTGAAAAGATCTCTTGATGAAAAACAGAAATTGCTAGATAATCTAATGCCTCAATATCATCATCCAAATAATGTGCCAGTTGTTCCTGCCCCACCAAGTGGTGTTGTCTATGATTGTACCGAACCCAATTGTCCAGTTTGTGACGTCATGAAATCTTCTAATCCTGCTAATTGTACTGTTTGCGAACTTGTGAATGCTTCTGTGTAAACTGAATGTGATACTTTTCAGACCATTGATGTTTCAATTCAGACGGACTCTGACAGTACAACCAATGAGACCCAAATTGAAACTCAACTTTACTTGGACGAGATTGATGCATTAAAACTTGAGTTAGAAAGAGAAAAGAAAGTCAAAATGACAATTTATGATGCACATCAAAAAGACAACAGAGGATTTCAAACAAAGTCAACTCTTTTTGTCACAAAAGAATGGAAGTTCGTCAAAATTATCAAAGAGCTTATGGTTCATAATGACGAACTTCAATCTTTATTAAAAGAAACTAATGCATCAAACTCATTCAAAGAAAGTCCCTGTCCCCCAAAGACCAATGCCCCAAGTGTGAGTTTGGAGTCCAATTCAAAGGTTAAATATACCAAAATGGATTTCTCAAATCTTCCTAACCTTGATAACTTTTTAGAAGAAGATCATGATTACGATTCAGATTTTGAAAAAGTTTTCCAGAAAAAGGAAGTCAAACCCAAGTTTTCTTCAAAGCAAACTCCAAAACCACACTTTCCAAAGAATCCAGCTTCAAAACCAAAGGCCACCAATATGAAACAGACCCCCAAAAGACCTCAATCTGACCATACCTCAAAGCAAACCAAGATTAATTCTGCACCCAACACCCCTGCTTCTTCTAAACATGTTAAGGTAGAGTCTTGGTCAACAGCTCACAAACAACCTAAGTATCATAAGTATTCTAGCTTTCCTAGTCAGTCTTCAAAGTCCTCTAAGAGCATCCTGCATGTAGTTAGAGATGATATGGTAGGAACAGTTAGATACAGAGATCAATATGGTTGGTTTTCACCCACTTACAACAAGAAGACTCCTATGACCAAAGAGACCATCAAGAAGAACCCTGTAGAGAACATTAAAAGGAAATCCTCTTCTAACTCTAAAAATGTTCATGTTTCAGGTGACTTGTGCTTAAATAGTAGCAGTAAATGGCTTCCTAAAGATAGATACTTACATGCTTCTAAAAAAGTCAAGATTGATGGCACCTCTACCCCTGTGAAACAAGTGTGGATAGTTCGTAGGCAAATTGCTTTAGATAGTACTTCTGCTAATAGGACTAGTTCATATTGTTTTCCTCCCTTTAACTAGTTTCAATGCTTGTAATTCGTACTTTATTTTGAACTTGTTTGTGTGTTTGTTCATTTTTAATAATAAAATGTTTGTTTGAATGTTACTTTGTTTCTTTTAGTTGCCTTTATTGCCTTTAAATTGCTTTTATTAGTGTTTTTCCATGTTTTGAATAAATCGTACTTGCATGTTTTACCCCTAACCTACATGGACCCAGTTTATGTGGGTACCTAAAACCATATTTCACGATTTTACAGGAATACCTCAACTGTGTCTGGTATGTCGATTCTGGATGTTCTAGACACATGACTGGTAATATTTGTGACATTGATCTTCAAGTGCTTTTTCGAAGATATGAATGTAAAGTTCAAACTGAAGAGGGTGTTGATATTCTCACTGGTTCCAGAGATAACAACTTGTTTACCATTGACCTCAACAATATTCTGGCTCCTTCTTCGGATATTTGTCTTCTTTCAAAAGCATTAGTTCAAAATGCTTGGTTATGGCATCGTTGTCTTTCTCATCTTAACTTTCATACGATCAATGCTCTCGTTGATAAACAATAAGTCGACGGTCTTCCTGATTTCAAATATGAGAGTGAACATGTGTGTCCTGCTTATGCAATTGGCAAAATGAAGAAAGCTTCCCACAGACCAAAGAAACACCTCAGTACTGAAGACCCTTTACATCTTCTACATATGGATTTATGCGGTCCGATGCGAGTTCAAAGCATCCATGGAAAGAGATACATTCTTGTAATTGTTGATGATTATTCTCGTTATACTTGGGTATTCTTTCTCCGTGAAAAGAGTGATACTCCACAAGTACTTATAGACTTCATCAAAAAGACCCACGTGAATCTTCAGTCAACCGTTCGCATTGTTCGATCTGATAATGGTACTGAATTCAAGAATGCTACTCTTGATTCGTTCTTTTCTTCCATGGGTATTTCACATCAATTTTCCACCGCTCGAACTCCTCAACAAAATGGAGTAGCTGAAAGAAGAAATCGTACTCTTGTTGAAGCAGCTCGTACTATGCTTGCTTATTCTAAGCTGCCTCCAAACTTATGGGCTGAAGCTGTAGCTACTGCTTGCTTTACTCAAAACAGATCCATCATCAACAAAAGGTTCGAGAAAACTCCTTATGAGGTGATTAATAAGCGAAAGCCCAATGTGAACTTCTTACATATATTCGGATGTGTATGTTATGTTCTAAATGATCGTGATAATCTGGGCAAGTTTGAACCCAAAGGTGACGAGGCATACTTCATTGGTTATTCAAGAGAATCAATTGCCTATCGTGTTTATATCCGTCGAACCAAGCAAATTGTAGAGAGTATGAATGTTAAATTTGATGAACTCTCTGGAATGGTTCTTGAACACCACAGTTCAAGACCCAATCTTCAATGTCCACAAGCATCCGCACCAAAGACTACTTCTGCCATAAAAATCATCCTCTACACTGACTACTGAGGAATTAGATATCTTGTTTGAAGAATTCTATCGTGATCATTATCCTGTCACAGAACCTACTTTGGCTGAACCTGAAGTTTCCACCTCTAATATCTTTGAATCTGAGCAACAAAGTTCTTCATCTTCTACTTCTTCTCCCGATGATTCATCACCTCAACCTTCAGACAATTCTACTTCTCCGAATGCATCTTCATCCATGGATTCGTCCAACTCTTCTTCTGCACCAACTGATTCTTCTGAGCAACTACCACCTCAACAAATCTCTCAAGTAACTAATCCAGCTAATGATCCTGAAACATATGATGAAGAATTTGTTGAACCTATTGAACCAAGTTTTGAGCAACTAATTGAACAACATTCTCCTGGTTTCATTAATCCTGATGAGAACAATGATCCAGCTGATCCACTTCCACATTCAGGAAAATGGTCTCGCTATATGCTTCCTCATCCTTCCACACAGATGATTGGAGATCCAAACTCTGGAATTACAGCACGCTCTGCTTCTGCAAATGAATGTTTATTTGTCAACTTCTTGAGCATGGTTGAGCCCAAAACAGTCAATGATGCTCTTCAAGATCCCGATTGGGTCAAGGCCATGAAAGAAGAACTTTCTTAGTTTGAGCGTCTTGAAGTTTGGAAATTGGTGCCTAATCCATACAAGCATAAAGAACCGATTAAGACCAAATGGATATTCAAGAATAAAAAGGATGAGAATGGGATTGTCGTTCGAAACAAGGCTAGATTGGTTGCTAAAGGATATTCACAGCAAGATGGTGTTGATTATGATGAGACATTTGCTCCAGTTGCTCGTATTGAGGCTATTTGTACTTTTCTTGCTTATGCGGCATTCAAGAACTTCACTGTTTATCAAATGGATGTCAAATCTGCTTTCTTGAATGGCGTGCTGAAAGAAGAGATTTATGTCGATCAACCAGAGGGCTTTTTAGATCCTAAACGACCGGACTATGTATACAGGTTAGACAAGGCGTTATATGGTCTTAAACAAGCTCCTCGTGCATGGTATGATGCTCTTACTGCTTATCTTTTGAAATTTGGATTCAGTAAAGGCTCAATTGACACTACTTTGTTTATCAAACGACAAGGTAGCGATATCATTTTAATCCAAATCTATGTAGATGACATAATTTTCGGGTCAACTAATCCTAAGTACTGCAAAAACTTTTCTGCATTAATGGTTAAGAATTTTGAAATGAGTATGATGGGTGAATTAAACTTTTTCCTTGGTCTACAAGTCAAACAATTGTCAAATGGTATTTTTATCTGTCAAAATAAATACATTATTGACATGTTGAAAAAGTTTGATATGCTTAATTGTCAACCTATTGGTACACCCATGGAAACTCGAACCAAAATTAATGTTGATCTTAATGGTAAACCTTACAATCAGAAACTTTATCGCACTATGATAGGATCTCTAATGTATTTAACAGCTAGTCGCCCGGACATTATGTTTGCTACATGTTTGTGTGCTAGATTTCAAGCTAACCCTATGGAAAGTCACGCTCAAGCGGTTAAGAGAATCTTTCGGTATATCAAGGGTATTATGAACCTTGGTTTATGGTATCCAAAAGATACCGGTTTCGAACTAACTGTCTATTCAGATGCAGACCATACAGGTTGCAAGATAGATCGCAAAAGTACTTCTGGCAGTGTACAATTCCTTGGAGATAAGTTAGTTGGTTGGTCTTCAAAGAAACAAAATTGTGTTTCCACGTCCACAGCAGAAGCTGAATATGTAGCAGCTGCTAGCTGTTGTTCTCAAGTGCTGTGGATGAAGACTTAACTTTCTGACTATGGCTTTAAGTATGACAGAATTCCCATTTACTGCGACTCTAAAAGTGCCATTGCAATCTCTTGCAATCCTGTTCAGCATACCAAGACAAAGCACATCGATGTAAGGTACCACTTCATCAAAGATCATGTTGAAAAAGGTAACATCGAACTTTACTTTGTCCCAACTGACTACCAACTTGCAGACCTTTTCACAAAACCTTTGGATGAACAAAGGTTTAATTTTCTGAAAACCAAGTTGGGTATGCTTGATTTACAAACTTTGTAAGTCCCAACTTGTTAGATTGGTACTACTGAAGACACCTCTATGTCGATGGTGGAGTTACTTTGCAATATACTCACTAAACTGGAGACGACCAGTTAGATAAGTGTATACCAAGTTCTAGATAGATTACTTATATAAAAGACAATAAGTAAAGAACAATGCAATAATACAAATAACTTGTAAACAATCTTGATGAGACAATATGTAGTTTTCAAGTGTAATTTATTTATTGATACTAAACAAATTACAAGGTTGATGCGGAACCAAGATAATACACGAATGTAAATATCCTAACAACCTATGAAATACAATTGATCTATACTCGGAATTTCTCTTCTACAATCGAAACACTTAAAGTAGTGAAATGTTCCTTTTAGCGATTGAGAGATAATTGCACAAGTTCACCAAGAATATTGCTGGTTTGCAAAGTATGAAGTTATTCGTTTGAGAGAGAAATAACTTAGACGAATACTTGAATAACTTGCGATTCTTGGTTGTGCAATGACTTGTATTTATAGGCAAAGTTAACATTGGGATGTTAACTTTAGCCGTACAAATGTGGTTGAAGGTATTTAAGGAATAGCATTTAATTCCTTAAAAAGTGTTGTAAAGTCGCATGTTACAGTGACTTTACACAACCACCTTTATGTACCTTTTAATACTTAAATAATAAGATAAGGCTTATTATCCGGGTAAAGGTACATAAAGTGTACAAGTCAATTCCTCGAAATCAGTGTAAAGCTTTGTAAGTGCTTTCCACTGAAGGTCTCCAGTTTGTAACTGACTAGAATGTCAACTGGGCTTCGCTGCCATTGTCATTCTCTTTCTTCCATTTGTGTCTTCGACTTCAACTGGAATGTTTCTTCAACTTGGTCAGTTCTCAACTGGAGGAAGTCTTCAGTTGCGTTAACTGTACGGTGCAACTGGACTTCAATATATTTCTCGACAAATCTTTTTGGTCACCAGTTTACTGGTCACCAGGTGCAACTGGTGAACTGGTCAGTGGAAACTGGTGGCTGGCCAGTTCCAGGTGAACTGGACCTAACAAATTCCCCCTATTTGTCTAGAAATATAGTCTAAGTCTTTTCTAGTTTTGTATCTATACAAGTGTAACTATAGAGACTTGTTTGATTTAAATCTATCTAAGGTATCTAGGGCATTTTTATAGATCAACAAATGCCTTAGATTTTTCTTTTGTGTTTGTTAGATTTTAATCTTTTATCTACCTTGTGGTTACAAACTGGTAACTTCTTTTATACAAGGGAAGAACTTTACATAAGTTACAACAGAATGTAAAACAAAATACAAGAAGATAAAAATGAAGAAAGAACTTAAACAGATGGCCCTTCGCCAGTTCTTCTTCTTTTGGCAACTGTGGAGATAGGCTGTTTGTCTTCAGGATCAACATTCAGTCTCTCTTCAATATTTTCTTTAAACTTGAGCAGACTTTGAAGCACAAACATCCATCCTCTTTCAACCTTATTTCTTTGTTGCTTGGCCTCCAACAGCTTTGCCATCTCCACCAGTTCAGAATACCCATAAGAAAGTACATCAGGATTCTCAGTTTGCCTTAAGGGTCCATCCAGATGTTGAACCCCAACAGTGAAATGTTTGGTACCTGGTTTGATAAACACTTTCAAATCAACAATCTTACCAGGGTGATATCTCCGCTGCTGCACCTTCAGATAAATACGCTCTAGCTTCAGATTCATTGGCCAGTTTGATCTGGCCAGTGCTCATACTATGCACTGCAGCTTTGATATCTTCACTTGATGGTTCAGTTGTATCCACCCAGGTCCTAAGGTCAGCATCTCTTGGCAACATCTTAGGTTTACCTTTGGACTTAGGTGGATTCATCACCTGTTTGACCACCTTCTTGACATGTTCAGCTCTCTTGAGAATTCCTTCAGTTCTAACTTCTTTGGCCTTCTCCACTGTGATATTCAAACACCTAGCATCATACTCAGCCTCATCCTCCCTATAATGTTTGTCAAGCTCAATCTCCAGTTGTTCTTTCAATGCATTAATAATTCTGGGATCAGCCTTGACCTTAGCATACTCTGCAAGTGTCATGCCCAGAAGACAACCATCACTAATGTCACGAAGAGTTGGGGCTAAAGTATTTCTATCTTTCATTTGATTAGCCCTCATTTGTTTCTTCCTCTCCTTGATGGCATCTCCAAGCCTTGCCAGCTGCCTACTAACATCTTCTGAAACTGGAGGGAGCTGATCAATGTTGCCAGTTTCTAACACACTGGCTTCAGTACCAGTTGTTGTAGCTTGTTCACCAGTGGCCGGCTCAACTACCTTTTCTTTCCCTTTATTCCCCCTATCAACCACATCTTCAAACTCTTCAATCACCTGCTCATCACCTTCATCAGATCCAACAACGGTCCTTTCCACCAGTTGCCTTGCACTAACTGGACCTGGCAGTCTTGGTCCAGGTGCAAGGATATTCCTGTATCCCACAGGCTCAGGGTTAGATCTAATGGGTTATTCAGATTCTGATCATGCAGGTTGTAAGATTGATAGAAAATCCACAACTGGTGGTTGTCATTTCCTTGGAGGAAAACTGGTGAGTTGGACCAGCAAGAAGCAGACTTCAGTCTCTATGTCCACTGCTGAGGCAGAGTACATTTCTGCGGCCAGTTGTTGTGCCCAGATTCTCTGGATCAAAACTTGATTGCTTATTTGCCATGTATTCTATGTTTATTTTCTTGGTCAAACAATTGATGTGTGCTTATTTGCTTTTACATGCAATGTTTGAGGGGGAGAACAAGGGTAGAATGCATGCTTATAGGGGGAGTATGTAGATTTTTTCTAAGTCTGCATGTTCCTAGGGGGAGTTCGTATATATCTTGTTTTTCCTTAAATTTGTCCTAAGTCAAAATTTTGCCTTCAAATTTTTCTATCTTTAATCATTTCAAAACTTAAATTTTTTCTTTGTCCTAAACTTTTTCTTTAAACTTGTTTTTCATTATCTTACATCTGTAGTTTCCTTTAGATGCAAGGTATCGAACGCCTTGTTGTACTACCTTTGTAGTCTTTTGGAAAATGCGTGTTAGATTACTGTTTATTTTTCTTACCTTACTTAAAACTGTTTTTCATTATCTTATATCTGTTTTCCCTAAGAAGCAACGGTATCGAACGCCTTGATGTACTACCTGTGTAGTCTCTTGAAAAATACTTGTTAGAATTTCAAAGTTAACTTTTTCTGCTAAATTGCTCAGATTCTAACACTCAGTTTCCTTTAGATGCAAGGTATCGAACGCCTTGATGTACTACCTGTGTAGTCTCTTGAAAAATACTTGTTAGAATTTCAAAGTTAACTTTTTCTGCTAAATTGCTCAGATTCTAACACTCAGTTTCCTTTAGATGCAAGGTATCGAACGCCTTGATGTACTACCTGTGTAGTCTCTTGAAAAATACTTGTTAGAATTTCAAAGTTAACTTTTTCTGCTAAATTGCTCAGATTCTAACACTCAGTTTCCTTTAGATGCAAGGTATCGAACGCCTTGATGTACTACCTGTGTAGTCTCTTGAAAAATACTTGTTAGAATTTCAAAGTTAACTTTTTCTGCTAAATTGCTCAGTTTCTAACACTCAGTTTCCTTTAGATGCACGGTATCGAACGCCTTGATGTACTACCTGTGTAGTCTCTTGAAAAATACTTGTTAGAATTTCAAAGTTAACTTTTTCTGCTAAATTGCTCAGTTTCTAACACTCAGTTTCCTTTAGATGCACGGTATCGAACGCCTTGATGTACTACCTGTGTAGTCTCTTGAAAAATACTTGTTAGAATTTCAAAGTTAACTTTTTCTGCTAAATTGCTCAGATTCTAACACTCAGTTTCCTTTAGATGCAAGGTATCGAACGCCTTGATGTACTACCTGTGTAGTCTCTTGAAAAATACTTGTTAGAATTTCAAAGTTAACTTTTTCTGCTAAATTGCTCAGATTCTAACACTCAGTTTCCTTTAGATGCAAGGTATCGAACGCCTTGATGTACTACCTGTGTAGTCTCTTGAAAAATACTTGTTAGAATTTCAAAGTTAACTTTTTCTGCTAAATTGCTCAGATTCTAACACTCAGTTTCCTTTAGATGCAAGGTATCGAACGCCTTGATGTACTACCTGTGTAGTCTCTTGAAAAATACTTGTTAGAATTTCAAAGTTAACTTTTTCTGCTAAATTGCTCAGATTCTAACACTCAGTTTCCTTTAGATGCAAGGTATCGAACGCCTTGATGTACTACCTGTGTAGTCTCTTGAAAAATACTTGTTAGAATTTCAAAGTTAACTTTTTCTGCTAAATTGCTCAGATTCTAACACTCAGTTTCCTTTAGATGCAAGGTATCGAACGCCTTGATGTACTACCTGTGTAGTCTCTTGAAAAATACTTGTTAGAATTTCAAAGTTAACTTTTTCTGCTAAATTGCTCAGTTTCTAACACTTAGTTTCCTTGAGATGCACGGTATCGAACGCCTTGATGTACTACCTGTGTAGTCTCTTGAAAAATACTTGTTAGAATTTCAAAGTTAACTTTTTCTGCTAAATTGCTCAGATTCTAACACTCAGTTTCCTTTAGATGCAAGGTATCGAACGCCTTGTTGTACTACCTTTGTAGTCTTTTGGAAAATGCGTGTTAGATTACTGTTTATTTTTCTTACCTTACTTAAAACTGTTTTTCATTATCTTATATCAGTTTTCCCTAAGAAGCAAGGTATCGAACGCCTTGTTGTACTGCCTTCGCATCTTCTGTGAAAAACGGTGTAAGATTAAAATCTTTGAGTAAATTAACCCTGGAACAATGTTTCCATTTTTTCTACTTGTTAATTACAGAATAGATTTCCTCAGAGACGGTTGTACAGAAGATATGAAAAACAATTTCGAGCTTATGATTCCATTTCTCGCTCAACATAACATTATCACCGTCTTACTTTCTTATCACCCCATGTTTCCTGTATTTACTAATACAACAACCGGTATAGAAGAAGAACTTTTATTCCAGTTGTGGCGCACTATTCAGTTGGTTAACCTACGAGGAAGGAACCAATCACCGTACTTTCAATTCGAACTCCTCACAACAACTGATACACTACTAACCGTCACCTTCAATCTTGATAACTTCCGATCCATTATTGGATTTCCTCAAGCTAATTCTCGTGAAGGCGCCACAGAGTTTGAAGCTACCCCACCAACTAATGTAATGCTTCAAAGGGTTAGAGAGCTTGGATATAATGGTCCACTGAATGCTCTAAAAGATAACAGAAAGAAGAATCTCCATCCGTTATGGAACACGCTGAGCTCCATCATCAACTATTGCTTGTCTCCATCGAGAAAAGGCCAAGAAGCAATCACATTTCATACTCTGACATATTTGTATGGCATAGCCTTTTATGTACATCTCGATTTTGTTGCCACTGCTTAGGAGCACTTGGTGCTAAATGTTAGAGGAAAGTTCAGTGCAACTAAGAAGTATATTCCCTTCATCTGTTTTCTGACACTCATTCTTCAACACACTTTGAACACTCATCAGAATATTTAAAGATTTCCGCAGTCCTCAAGATGTCATATTCCTAGATATGGAGCTGTTTACTCCAATTCTGGCTCTGAAAATGTCACTCCCATGCCAATTCCTGCTTTTCTGCTTCGACCGGTGCCTCATGATGATGCAGACTTTAGGAATTATAGAGTGTTTATAGAGAGGGCTATGGGAGCTGCAAACCGACAGCTTCCTGCCGCTGCCCCACATAGGTCGCCTGGTGAGGGTCATACGTCTAGGAGAAAAAGAACTGAGGGGTTAGAAGGAGAACAAGAGGCACCGAGCTCTTCATCTGCACCATCAACTTCTGTTGCACCATCTTCCTCTACTTCTGAACCACCGAAAAAGAAACGCAAATCTCATCGCCACTCATCAAAAACAAAATCAAAGTCTAAATCACAATCATCTTCTCAACCATGTTCCTCTACACAAATTCCTTCATCCACTTCTTCTGAAACACTTGCTTCTCCATCTTCTTCATCTTCACCGCTCATAGTCAAACGAAAATTGAGGAAAACAAAACGTATACATGTTCCAACTCTTCTTCAAACAATTCCTGAAGATGTTACTGAAGATGTTCAACCTGAACATCATGATGATGTCATGGATATTCCGGAGGTACAAGGTGGTCTTGAGAGAGGGGTTGAAAACCATAATGGAGATGTTGAGCGGACCGGGCTAGGTATAGGGCATAAAGAAAATGTTGGCCCTTCGACAGTTGAACCTACTATTCACCGGGATGAAACCCCTAGGTTAGAAGTCGAGGCCTCCCCACCATCGCAAGATGAAACCTCCGCACGCTACTTTGGATCCTCTCTACAGGATCCAGTTTCATTTTTGCATGGGCACCAACCATATCCACTATCGTTCCCTCATTTGGAGGATGACGATATTGAAATCGTGGAGACACCTGCCCCTCTCCCAACTTTCTTTCCTGACACAATTGAGTCAACATCCCCCCATATGTCACTTGATACAGAACACACACATCCTTTGGATGTTGCCAGAACATACGTAGAGTTGGATATTCCTCTTTCTCAAAGATCGTATGGAAGAACTTTAAGTGCCATCATCAGGCAATAACTTATATTAGGCACTATGGAGGAAAGCTTTGAGGAAGTTAGGTTCGCCTTGCTTTCTCCTAGCTCCACTCCCAGTTCAACGGGCAATATTGGAGATCCCGAAAGTCCCACCAACCGTGACATTGTGTTATGCATTCGTGCAAAACCAATTCGTTACGCCACAACTGATGTTGAAGCCTTGCTTCGTCAACCATCAGGAAGCCCTGTTGGTCAACCACCTTCAGGCCGCACTGTAATCCTGTCGGAGCCTACAGTTGCGACAACGACATCTACGTCGGTTTTACCTCCTTCACCTCATTCATCAACTAATTCACAAACCGAAGAGCTCCGTAAGCAAAAAGGCAAAGCCCCAGTTACATCTGATTCTCCACCAAGTTCTAGCTCCCTGATGGTGGTTTTATTTTTGCTTTTAAATTTATAAAATGTTGTACAAGTAATTATCTGAAAACACACACACTTACGAGCAGAGAACCCGATCAGTGTAGTATAGTTTAAGTGATAAGTTACAGGATCGTTCGCAGGGACGCTTGCACTACCTAATCTAATAATATGTGTAATTCTAGCGGTTGTGGGGTTGTCACGATTTCCTATTAAACTAATTAAAATACTGAAAAGTAAATAGAAGCCGCAACCGCTTATTCGAGAGGCTTAGTCTGAAAATAGTTTGAAAAAGCAAATAACAGTAATTAAATTAAAATAATTGTTTGGCATCTCCGATCTCATGGTACGACCAAATACTATTCTACCTACTTGCTAGACTGTTGGAAACTTAATCACGGCTCAAATTCTCGTTAGATTCACTTTGCCTAATTACTAGTGTTGTCGCTAGACTCACACTAACCTATAAACAAATTCTCGTTAGATTCATTGTTTAAGCATTATTGACCTAAAGTTTGTGTTACTAATTCATCTTTTAGTTACCCGGCTCTTAAGCCATGACCAGATAATAATTATCTCCGGTGACCACAGTGCTCGTTTCCAAGTCAAAGGATCGTGTCTGACATTGTTAAGCATCATGTTCAATTTGTCCTAATTACTACGGTTCTGGATCCCTCGGTTATAAGTGAATCACCTTTTACAACTAGTTATAGACCGACTAGTGTTTTCCATCCTAGCATATTAGTTCTAGTGTATGATCATAGACAACCATCAGAATTAAAGCTAATATATTCAGATATAGAACCAATAATAATATGAAGAACTAGTAAAAGATGGATCTACGATAAACAGTAAAACACACTCCAACAGATTCTAACAAATAAAGTAAAACAATAAACGTCTACATGATCACATTGATCCAAACAAGTATTCAGCCTATTAGCCGGACATTATTAAAGGAATAAAAAAGTCTGAAAAGATGAAAGACATTGTTTACCAAAAGAAAGTAAAATAGAAGTAAATCTAGACCGCGGATGAAGATCGGAAGGTGTTAGAAGCTCCAAAACCTTCTGGAAATCTGCAACTACGACCTAGGGTTTGATCTGGGCGGCTAGGGCTACTGAATCGGCTCTCTCTTCGGGTTTTGAGGGTTAGTTTGGCTTAAATAGTGATTTAAGTCGGTTGCTGATCTGGGCCGCCAGCGGCGCTGGTTGGGCTTGCCAGCGGCGCTGGGACTTGGCCAGCGGCACTAGGTCTTCGGGAGCGGCACTGCTTCTTGGCCAGCGGCGCTGGCATGGTTGCCAGCGGCAATGGGGGCTGCTGTTTCATCTCTTGCGTCTTCGTTTGACTCCCGAATGAGTTCCTTGTGTCTTGTAACTTCATAAGCTTCCTTCTTGAGTCACTTGATGTCATTTACCCCCTCTCGCATCTTCCATGAACCTGCATAAACATACGACTCCATTAAGTACCAATAGTTCCGGAATATTAACTCATTTAGACATTGAAATGAAGCCTTTCGATAGGGGTTTTTATCACAATATGGACGCTCATCATATACCCCCACACTTAAGTCTTTGCTTGTCCTCAAGCAAACAGTCCAAGAAAAATAAAACAATGATGAGCGGACAACTTAAGTGTTAAAGTATTCTACTTTATTGAAAACATTTGAAAGATTCGTCATGCAAAATTATTTGAGAAAGCTTTAGACAAAATCAGTAAGCTATAGCTAGAGGCAACATAATTGGTCAATCAAAACTAAAAGCTAACTTTTTACTTGTGTTAATACCTCTAAAACAGTTCTATACTTCCACATGTCTTATAGCTCAATCTTACTACCTTCTGCTGACTAGTTAAGCACTTAATTAAGGTTTGTATAGCAATCAGAACTACTAGCTACTAGCAAGGCACTTATATTCATTCGTTTGTGTACTTATGAGTCACTACTTAGATATACTCCCAAAATACAGTCATGCTCGCTAGCTAAACACTAAAGCAGTTATACGATAATATCATCTTTAATAGTTGAGACAGCGGTGACAGGTCGGTGGTTCCCCACTCGCATAGTGACATAACTCAACTAAAGGTTTACATCAAGACAGCGGTGACAGGTCGGTGGTTCCCCACTCGCATAGTGACATAACTCAACTAAAGGTTTACATCAAGACAGCGGTGACAGGTCGGTGGTTCCCCACGCGCAAAGCGACATAACTTGATGCGTTTAGATTTTACTCGTTAATAGTTCTTTGAACTCTTTTTAATTTACTGATTGTCTTTCTTAAGATTTACTACATTATTCATGCAATAGACATTATCAGAGACCCAGATGACTCATACTCCTACTCCGCATGCAACTAGTTCACATTAAATAGTGTAAGAATTAAGGCGAACCATACATCTAAACTAGTTCCTACACAAGCACGTATAACATTAAGTCCAATTAATATACCTATGCTAATGACTAGAAAGCTCTAATTGCTAGGCATATTAAAGTCCGGTTAAATGTGCTATGGCAAACATAATCGCATACAGTTTCAGTCTAAGCTCTAATCCAGTTGGAAGCATGAACAGCCACAAATCTATAGTTAAGCTAACAATTCTAACTAACCGTTCATCTACCAAGGCTAATATTGCTTAGTTATCGTCATCTTTTGTCTACTTGCAAAGATTATATTCTCAAAATAGTTTTCAGACACAAGAAAAACTTTTAATTTGCATGAAATAAGTAGTAGAAAACTTGTGATAAATCAAACAATTAGACCAAGGGTTTTTCCTATTCCATCCCCTCACACTTAAATTGTACAACGCCCTCGTTGTACTAGACATAGAAATTAAGGGAAATAGGAAAAACACGTAAAAAGTAAAAGTAAAAGGATTAACGAAACTTCCCGGGTCTTAAATTGCATGATAGTTGTTGAAGATGGCATTTGCGGAGCGACTTGAACGATGTTGAATCTTCAAAGACTTGCGTCGTCTCCATTTGATGGCGATCCATTGATGCGTCTCCATCTTCTTTTCTTTTTGGTATTTTCTGATTTTCTGATTTTTTTTGGATTTTTGGGTTTTCTGTTTTTTTTTGGATTTTTCGCGATCTGGTGGGCAGAATGGAGCTGGGAGCGGCGCTGGCTAAGCAGGGAGCGGCGCTGGACTGCACAGGTGCAGGTCCAGCGGCGCTAGGAGTATTGGGAGCGGCGCTGGACTGCACAAGTGTAGGTCCAGCGGCGCTGGGATGCACAGGTGCAGGTCCAGCGGCGCTGGACTCACAGGTGCAGGTCCAGCGGCGCTGGACTCACAGGTGCAGGTCCAGCGGCGCTGGACTCACAGGTGCAGGTCCAGCGGCGCTGGACTCACAGGTGCAGGTCCAGCGGCGCTGGACTCACAGGTGCAGGTCCAGCGGCGCTGGACTCCAGGTGCAGGTCCAGCGGCGCTGGACTCCAGGTGCAGGTCCAGCGGCGCTGGACTGCACAGGTGCAGGTCCAGCGGCGCTGGACTTGCACAGGTGCAGGTCCAGCGGCGCTGGACTCACAGGTGCAGGTCCAGCGGCGCTGGACTCACAGGTGCAGGTCCAGCGGCGCTGGACTCACAGGTGCAGGTCCAGCGGCGCTGGACTCACAGGTGCAGGTCCAGCGGCGCTGGACTCACAGGTGCAGGTCCAGCGGCGCTGGACTCCAGGTGCGGTCCAGCGGCGCTGGACTCCAGGTGCAGGTCCAGCGGCGCTGGACTGCACAGGTGCAGGTCCAGCGGCGCTGGACTGCACAGGTGCAGGTCCAGCGGCGCTGGACTGCACAGGTGCAGGTCCAGCGGCGCTGGACTTGCACAGGTGCAGGTCCAGCGGCGCTGGACTCACAGGTGCAGGTCCAGCGGCGCTGGACTCACAGGTGCAGGTCCAGCGGCGCTGGACTCACAGGTGCAGGTCCAGCGGCGCTGGACTCACAGGTGCAGGTCCAGCGGCGCTGGACTCACAGGTGCAGGTCCAGCGGCGCTGGACTCCAGGTGCAGGTCCAGCGGCGCTGGACTCACAGGTGCAGGTCCAGCGGCGCTGGACTGCACAGGTGCAGGTCCAGCGGCGCTGGACTCACAGGTGCAGGTCCAGCGGCGCTGGACTCCAGGTGCGGTCCAGCGGCGCTGGACTCACAGGTGCAGGTCCAGCGGCGCTGGACTCACAGGTGCAGGTCCAGCGGCGCTGGACTGCACAGGTGCAGGTCCAGCGGCGCTGGACTCACAGGTGCAGGTCCAGCGGCGCTGGACTCACAGGTGCAGGTCCAGCGGCGCTGGACTCACAGGTGCAGGTCCAGCGGCGCTGGACTCACAGGTGCAGGTCCAGCGGCGCTGGACTGAGGTGAGGTCCAGCGGCGCTGGACTCACAGGTGCAGGTGGAGCGGCGCTGGACTGCACAGGTGCAGGTCCAGCGGCGCTAGGAGTATTGGGAGCGGCGCTGGACTGCACAAGTGTAGGTCCAGCGGCGCTGGATGCACAGGGGTCCAGCGGCGCTGGCTTGTGTGCCCAGCGGCACTGGTGGTTCCTTGACAGTTCCAGATTTTGCGATTTTGCATGATTCGGTTTCTTTGTTATGATCAGCCTTCTCTTCGCTTTCAATCCTATAAATTGCTGCTATACACTCTCGTGATGGTGAAGAACGCAATTCCATCTTAGCTTTCTCATCCAATTCTTGCTTCGTTTCCACATTAAGCCCTAGATAGAAGATTTCAAGGCGTGCTTCCTCATCTATTGCACCTTCCGGGCAATTCTTGATCAGTTCTTCCATCCTCTTCCATGCCTCTCCAAGGCCTTCTTCTTCCTTTTGCTCGAATCTCTTTACCTTAAAGATTGGTTCTAGCTTTTTGGCTAGTTCCATCTTTTCCTTCGGATCCATTCTCTTGTAATCTTCTTCTTCCAAGATTCGATATTGCTCGATCATTGATGTAGCTAGGAAGTCTCCTTCTGCTGCTTCGTGCAATATACTTTTTTCTACATCCCCTAAGCCATAGTAAAACGATTCGACAATGTCGTCGTCCCAAAACGTTCCCGGTGGGAAACAATCAACCAATTCAATTATACGATCCCAAGCTTCTTCGATCGACTCGTCCTCGTTTTGTTTGAAATCAAAAATAACCGAGCTATCGATACTAAACTCATCGAATTCATCTTCTTCCTCCGTGGATTCGTTATCACTCTCATCTTCCGACCTCCAAATATCATTCCTAACCTCTACCAACTCTTCTAACTCTCTTAAGGTATCGTTTTCTGCTTCAATTCGGTAACAAGCTACATTTGTCCCTTCATCCTCGACTCTCGCTTTAAGCAACACACAATCTGATCCTTGTCTCAATATCAATTCTCCTTTGTCGAAATCTAATGTTGCCCTAGCTGAGTATAAGAACGGCCTACCTAGTATTAGTGGGATTCTATGGTGGGATGAGAGGCCAAAAACCATAAAGGTCGTCTCAAAACTCACTTCCTTCACCGTAATGACGACTTTTTCCACCTTTGCTCCTTGACATGTCGAGATTCCACTTATAACATCCAGCTTTATTCCTTCTGGATTGAGTCTTTCAAGTCTGGGACGGTCGCATAACACTCTAGGCATAATGTTAGCGTTTGACCCTGAATCTACCACGACTAGTATACTTTCCGACCGATTAATGAGACATGGAACAACGAACTTTCCGAGTTTCACTCCTCCGACGTTGTTCCATTCTTTCTTAAGCTCTGGTTTTGAAAGGTTCTCCGTTCCATATATTATTCTATACAAATCTGGTTCACAACCGGTCTGTCCGGCACTCCCAGCGGCGCTGGCTGGTCCCCAGCGGCACTGGTAAAGTCTGATGAGATCAGGAATCATTCGTTTTAGGTCTTGTGCTTTATCTTTTACCCTTCTTAAGCTTTCCAAGGACCAACGAACTCGAGTTAAAGTTGCGTGCAGATCTGCTTCCTCCGGTAGCCATCTTCGCAGCTCATCTCCATGCTCATGCGGTCGCTTGATCCTCAGATCTGTCAGTGAGTCAGTCACACTCCTCAACCTTTTCTCTATTCTTTCCCAAACTCCATCTGCCTTTTGATGTAACAAGGTCTGCATATCCTCAGCTCTTGCGAAGAAGTGGTCATATATGAACTTTTCGTATCCTTTTTTCCCAAACGTTCCTTCCTTAAGGTGATCTACCATTTCTCTTAATGAACTAATGAATTTCCAATGTAACCTCATTGCCTTGTCCCATGCTTTCTCCCAATCTGAGTGATAAAGTTGGTCGAATGCCTTGATTTCTTCCATTAGCCTTTCTTGATGTAGGAATATCTCTGGCAGCTTCGCTCTTGGCTTTGGATGGAGATTATGACGGTATTCAGATCTGACAGGGGTTCCCAACGGCACTGGTTGTGCCCCAGCGGCGCTGGTTGGTTCTGTTCCTTTCTCCTTTGCTCTTTCGTCTCCTAGGACGAAGCATACCGAGGTGTTTTGGTCGAGGTTTCCCATTCCTGACCTGAAAATCAATGGCCTAAAAGAAGTAGCGAAAGTTGGACTCAAGTTTTTGGACGAAACATACCTTCCCAGCGGCGCTGGTAAGTCCCCAGCTGCGCTGGCCTAGGTGCCCAGCGGCGCTGGGTAGTGTCCATCGGCGCTGGTTGCCCCTGAGCAATTTTTGAATTCGCTTTTCGCTACTTTGATGTTTCTCTCCATCCCCCAATCAGATTTCTCAAGTCCTCTCCAATGCATTGTACCTATCTTAGCTAAAACAAACTAAACGAAAACTGAAGAAAAAGAAAACAAGAACAAAAATGAACACGAATACACGAAAACGATTAGTAACTTCAAGAACGAACTAAATTAACCTAAATGCAAAGAATTCTAAACTTAATAACTAAAAACGATAAAATAAAAATATTTTTTGGATTTTTGAATTTTAAGAAAATGAAAAATACTAGCTAAATTAAACTAAAGCCTAACTTTGACCTAATTTGACTTTTAACCTAAATGACTAAACCTAAGTACTGAAAAGTAACTACTTCGTGCTGAAACACAAAATAGGATCGAATTACACTACTAAACTAAGAATGCGTCGCGTCCCCGGCAGCGGCGCCAAAAAGCTGTGATGGTGGTTTTATTTTTGCTTTTAAATTTATAAAATGTTGTACAAGTAATTATCTGAAAACACACACACTTACGAGCAGAGAACCCGATCAGTGTAGTATAGTTTAAGTGATAAGTTACAGGATCGTTCGCAGGGATGCTTGCACTACCTAATCTAATAATATGTGTAATTCTAGCGGTTGTGGGGTTGTCACGATTTCCTATTAAACTAATTAAAATACTGAAAAGTAAATAGAAGCCGCAACCGCTTATTCAGCGAGAGGCTTAGTCTGAAAATAGTTTGAAAAAGCAAATAACAGTAATTAAATTAAAATACTTGTTTGGCATCTCCGATCTCATGGTACGACCAAATACTATTCTACCTACTTGCTAGACTGTTGGAAACTTAATCACGGCTCAGATTCTCGTTAGATTCACTTTGCCTAATTACTAGTGTTGTCGCTAGACTCACACTAACCTATAAACAAATTCTCGTTAGATTCATTGTTTAAGCATTATTGACCTAAAGTTTGTGTTACTAATTCATCTTTTAGTTACTCGGCTCTTAAGCCATGACCAGATAATAATTATCTCTGGTGACCACAGTGCTCGTTTTCAAGTCAAAGGATCGCGTCTGACATTGTTAAGCATCATGTTCAATTTGTCCTAATTACTACGATTCTGGATCCCTCGGTTACAAGTGAATCACCTTTTACAACTAGTTATAGATCGACTAGTGTTTTCCATCTTAGCATATTAGTTCTAGTATATGATCATAGACAACCATCAGAATTAAACTAATATATTCAGATATAGAGCCAATAATAATATGAAGAAGTAGTAAAACATGGATCTACGATAAACAGTAAAACACACTCCAACAGATTCTAACAAATAAAGTAAAACAATAAACGTCTACATGATCACATTGATCCAAACAAGTATTCAGCCTACTAGCCGGACATTATTAAAGGAATAACAAAGTCTGAAAAGATGAAAGACATTGTTTACCAAAAGAAAGTAAAATAGAAAAGTAAATCTAGACCGCGGATGAAGATCGGAAGGTGTTAGAAGCTCCAAAACCTTCTGGAAATCTGCAACTATGACCTAGGGTTTGATCTGGGCGGCTAGGGCTGCTGAATCGGCTCTCTCTTCGGGTTTTGAGGGTTAGTTCGGCTTAAATAGTGATTTAAGTCGGTTGCTGATCTGGGCCGCCCAGCGGCGCTGGCTGGGCTTGCCAGCGGCGCTGGGACTGGGCCAGCGGCGCTGGGTCTTCGGGAGCGGCGCTGCTTCTTGGCCAGCGGCGCTGGCATGGTTGCCAGCGACGCTGGGGGCTGCTGTTTCATCTCGTGCGTCTTCGTTTGACTCCCGAATCAGTTCCTTGTGTCTTGTAACTTCATAGGCTTCCTTCTTGAGTCACTTGATGTCATTTATCCTCTCTCACATCTTCCGTGAACCTGCATAAACATACGACTCCATTAAGTACCAATAGTTCCGGAATATTAACTCATTTATACATTGAAATGAAGCCTTTCGATAGGGGTTTTTATCACAATATGGATGCTCATCACTCCCCTCCTCCAGCCACTGAACGTCTTGCCTTGAAATATGATCCAATTGAACGTCAAACTATTATGGAACTATATGCTGCAAACCTGCTTACCACAACTACTTCACAAATTCTTGTTCCCCAACCACCTCCAATCACTTCACATAAATCACCTTTGCCTTCTCATTCATCTTCTTCATCCTCCTCATCTGATAATAATTCTGATAATGCTTCTATTCGTAACTCTCCACCTAAACCAACCAGGCTCGAAGAACTCTATACCGAACTTTATGCCACACTCCTGTCTCTTGAAGATCAAACCGATTCTTTTGATAAAGCCATCCTTGCCTCTCTCCAAGCTCGCTTTGATCATCACAACAAACTAAATGAATTGAAGCAACAGGCTGCTCAATAAAAATTCCTTGCAGATGCATAGCTTGAAGCGACTCAAAAACGAATAGCAGAACTTGAAGCCACTTGCCGACAAGCTGCTGCCCTCAATCAAAGACGTGATGATCCAGATGATCAGGATCAACACGAGGGGGAGAACATTGATGAGGATGAGGCTGCAGTAAGAGCCAGTGCTGCCACAGAAGTTATTGGAGATACTGATGTCAGAGATGATGCACAATCTCAAGATCCTCCACAAGATGTTGATGTAGTTGAGCACACTGAAGAGTTTAATGTTGATGAGACATTCGAGATGATGCTCAATCTCAGGGCTTAACACTTGATCCATCCATTATTGGAGAAGACTTTGATGATATTGACTTTCCAGATGCTCACTTTGATGATCCAAATGATGAAAATTCGTCTGATGATAATGATGACTTTCCTGGCTTTGACACTTATCCAACTGTTCAGCAACCGATTCCTCTCTTAAACAAATGAACTTCAATAACCTAATCCATCACCTTGCAAATCCCCATCTCCACCAAATCACCAGAGTTTCTAGAGATCAGGTCAATGATGGTTGTTTTAAAGTGAATGCTGAGAAAAGTATTGATCATCTCAAGATTCCAACTAAACTCTTCAAAGCCACAAAATTCCTTGAAGAAAAAGCTTACATGATATTCTCTGAGAAACAAGATCTGATCAAAATTGATATTGATGAAATAAGAGCAAGACGTGCTTATGATCATGATCATCAGAGAGAAAAATACTTGAAAGATCTTGTTGAAGCAAGAAGTCACAAGATTCATAAGGCATGGAAAGATCAATTCAGGCTAAAGATCATTGAAGTTATAAGTTTTCATTTCAAAGAATGGAGAGATGCAGGTTTTGCAAGAAAGGCAGGATTAATGTGGTTTGTTGTTAGAAGGGAAGATAATCGAAAAGTATGTGATTAATGAAGCCAGATTCCATCTCCTTTCTGCTGATGATCTTATATTCCTTCTCAATCATTTTGCCAGCAAACTTATCCTACAAAACCCGGAAAATCAAGAAGCCTATTATGCTATAAAGAGATACATGAACAGTCTTATCCAAAGCCAAACTCAAAAAGACTTCCAACTTGGGATTGAGAAGAAGAGAAAGAAAATCAATCTCATTGTGCCCAACCAGAAGATAAAAGGTGTAAATCTTTGACAACTTCAACACAGGTGCCATATTTGACTTACCTAAAGGGTTTGTGTTTGAAAGAGATCAAGGGCACAATGCCTGAAAGTTTTTGAGAGCTTGTTTGAGTTCGAAGAGTCTGAAAAAGAAAAGAAGAAGATAAAGAAAGTGGTTGACAAGCTCAAAGCTAAAATCAATCACAGAGAGCGAACCAGATTAATATTGAAAGATCGACTGCCTAAAGAACGTCCTAGTGTGATACATGTACCAGAAGGCACCTGGGTCAGATATTCACCAAATCATGAATTCGAGCCTCATAACATTCCACCTGTTAACTTTGCCGACAACATTGTTGAACCACCCAACCGACCATCAGATCCGAAGTTCCATTTCATTCCTAAATGGTATTGGAAAGAAAAGTACGGTGAATACAAGAAGCGAGCCTTCAAAGACCAATCTGTTCAACAGCCTTAACCCGAATCATCAACTAAGAAAAGAAACCGAAGGCAAAAGAAGAAGAGGAAAATTGGACGATGAACTTCAACAAAACGGCACTAAAGGGGGAGATTGTTAGCTTTATTATTAAGTTAGTGCTTGTTTTGTAGTTTTGTAATAGTTAAGTCCTTTTAATCAATTGTGGAGGGGTCTTAGTGTAATTAAGGAAGGGTCTTAGTGTAATTAACTTTGGGTATAAATACCTCTCCACCACCTCATGTAATAGTTGAGCCTTCATAATATTATTTTCCATTTTCCCATATTCTCTCTTTCCCTTTCACACACATATAACTATATTACATAATCTAGCATTGTTTTCAGATACAAATATACATCATTTATCTAATCAAAATAGAGGTTTATATCCTCTCATTTCCAGAAAAACAAAGTTAAAAGCTACAACTTTGAACCCATTATCAGACGATCACATGTTTTTCTTTAAGTATATAAATAATTAGATATTGATGTTAATATTATTATTAATATTAATATTAATATTAGATATTAATGTTAATATTAATATTAATATTAATATTAATATTAATATAATAAAAAATATTAATATTAATATATAATATAATAGTTAATATTAATATAACTATTAATATTATATATAATATTAATATTAATATTAATATTAATATTAATATATGTAACTATATAAATGAATAGTATTTAATATGTAACTATATAAATGAATACCATAAAATTATATAATTTTATGGTATTCATTTATATAGTTACATATTAAATACTATTCATTTATATATTACATATATTAATATTAATATTAATATTAATATTAATATATGTAACTATATAAATAATATTATATTAATATTAATATTAATATAATATAAATTATTTATATAGTTACATATATTAATATTAATATTAATATTAATATTAATATTAAATAATTAATATTAATATTAATATTAAATATTAATATTAATATTAATATTAATATAATATTAATATTAATATTATATTATATTAATATAATATTAATATTGAACTTTGATTTTTAATATAATATTAAATTAAATATTAATATGAATATTAATATTAATATTAATATTAATATTTATTATATTAATATAATATTAATATTGAACTTTGATTTTTAATATAATATTAAATTAATATTAATATTAATATTAATATTAATATTAATATTAATATTAATATTAATATTAATATTAAATAATTAATATTAATATTAATATTAAATATTAATATTAATATTAATATTAATATTAAATTAATATTAATATTAATATTAATATTAATATTAATATTAAATAATTAATATTAATATTAATATTAAATATTAATATTAATATTAATATTAATATTAATATTAATATTAATATTAATATTAATATTAATATTAATATTAAATAAATTAATATTAATATTAATATTAATATTAATATTAATATTAATATTAATATTAAATTATATTATTTAATATTAATATTAAATTAATATTAATATTAATATTAATATTAATATTAATATTAATATTAATATTAATATTAATATTAATATTAAATTATATTATTTAATATTAATATTAAATTAATATTAATATTAATATTAATATTAATATTAATATTAATATTAATATTAATATTAATTTAATATTAAATATATTATTTAATATTAATATTAATATTAATATTAATATTAATATTAATATTAATATAATATTAATATTAATAGTTAATATTAATATTAATATTAATATTAATATTAATATTAATAAATAAATATTAATATTAATTTATATTAATATTAATATAACTATTAATATTAATAGTTAATATTAATATTAATATTAATATTAATATTAATATTAATATTAATATTAATATTAATATTAATATTAATATTTAATTATGTAATATTAATATTAATATTAATATTAATATTAAATAAATTATATTAATATTACATATATTAAATATTAATATTAATATTAATATTAATATTAATATTAATATCTAATTTTATGGTATTCATTTATATAGTTACATATTAAATACTATTCATATTAATATTAATATTAATATTAATATTAATATTAATATTAATATAATATTATATTAATATTAATATTAATATAATATAAATTATTTATATAGTACATATATTATGTTAATATAAAATCAATTCATATTAATATTTAATTTAATATTATATTAAAAATCAAAGTTCATATTAATATTATATTAATATAATATAATATTAATATTAATATTAATATAATATTAATAAATATTAATATGAATTGATTTATATATTAATATTAATATAATATTATATTATATATTAATATTAAATATTAATATTAATATTATATTAATATTAATATTAATATTAATATTAATATTAATATTAATATTAACATTAATATTAATATTAATATTAATAGTACTATATACACTACTACTATTACATCAAATCCTACATTCCCTTTTGGGCTTTGTGTGTCTACAACTCTGTATTTTTCTAACATAATAACCAAAGAGCAAGTTTTTTGCCCAAGTTTGTCATAACCAAAAGTGGACACAAAAGCTAGCTTTTAGAGTAAGAAAAAATGGAGCTTAATGGTGAAATGAAAGTGTCTAAGTTTAAGAGAATTTGTGTTTTTTGTGGGAGTAGTCAAGGCAAGAAAAGTAGCTATCAAGATGCTGCAATTGAGCTTGGCAAAGAATTGGTATTAACTTTTTCATTTTTTCCCTTTCTTTTTTAAGATTTTGAATCATGGGGTTTGTTTATATCATGTATATTAGTAATGTTCATTATGGGGTTTTATTTTAGAATGTCAAAATCAAGAAAACTAGTGGTTTTCCAAGATTTTTGTGGGTTTTGTATTTTCATTTCAAGTTTCAATCTTTAACCTTGCATGTGTATGTTTTGTTGTTAAAATAGACAATAGAGTGAAAACCCATATCAAATCTGTCCATATAAAAGGATGGTAATCATGACTGAGTTGACTCAGTATTGTGCTTATTAGAAAGTTTTCAAGATTTCTGTGGTTTTGTTTTTTTCATTTCAAGTTTCACTTTTTAACCTTGCATGTACAAACAGAGTAAAAACCCAGCTCAAATATGTCCGTACTCCGCAGTAAAAGCCTGCTAAAAGGGTGGATTGAAGGGGGTGTTTGGCTTAGCCTATTTGGGCTTATATTTTATAGGTCTATTTTTTGTAGCTTTTTAGACTTATGAGCTTATTTTGTCATTTTTAAGCTATGATTAACCCATATAAGCCAAACCAAAAAAGCCAATAAGTTTTTTTTAAAGGACTGAGTTGACTCAGTAATGATATTATTTGCAGGTCTCAAGAAACATTGATTTGGTGTATGGAGGAGGTAGCATTGGCTTAATGGGATTGGTTTCACAAGCTGTTCATGATGGTGGTCGCCATGTTATCGGGTAATATACATATAGACAAAGTGTGTGTTATGTGTGTGTGTGTGCAAAATCATGGTCTAGAAGTCTTCAAAACAATAAAATTATTGATAAATATGTGATGATTATGGAACAAAATCAGTATGTTTTTTTGGGAATTCTCTTTGATTAAAACTAATACTTTTGTCATGTTATTGTCTTATATTTCTATTGCAGGGTCATTCCCAAGACACTCATGCCTAGAGAGGTATGTCTGCCATTTTTACCACATAAAGTTTATTAACTTTTACTTATATTAAAAAAGGTACTCCGTATAATACAACAAATAGTATATGTTTAATATCCGGGATTTGTGCAACCCACATACCTAATACTTAATACTAAATAATCTTTAGAAAGTGCAAAATATAAATCTTGTAATGTTTGGGAAGTTTCTTGAATATGTTAAAATGCTGAACTAGGAATCTTGCATATTTGGGAAGCTTCTTGGCTTTAAAGTTGTTCAGATTCTATGGATTATTTGGGTCTGTTTGTTTTGAACTTGATGCGTAAAGAATGACTTAACTCAAATAGCCTCTTATTATGCTGTTTATTTTTATCTATTGAGTGCTGACTATGAATTTATTTTTTTAACAAAATGACACTTAGGATTATTCAAGGATAATGGTTTATTTTATGAATGTGATTGGTGATCTTTTATGGGTGAGAGATAAAAATAATATTGTTCTTGAACTTTGTTTCTTTCTTGGTCCATGTAAACTGTAGCCTTATATATCCAGATAACATGTTGGGTGGCTTGTCTGCTATATGTTTTTTGTTTCAATATGGCTTTTTTGAAATTTTCCTATTATGATCCAGAAACTACCAAATTTAAGTATATACAAGTTATAATGCATGCTATACAAGTAATCATATAGCACATTTTGGACATGTATGTGTTATGGACCGCAAGCTCTGAATCTGAAAACTGCAAAAGCTTTCTGAATGAAAGTCCACCATTTCTGCAACACTATCATAACTTGTGTGTCCAAAATTAGAGTGAATAGAAATTAGGCTTGATTTAGATAATTTTGGTTTTGTTTTGTGCAGTTAACTGGTGAGACAGTAGGAGAAGTGAAAGCAGTGGCTGATATGCATCAGAGGAAAGCAGAGATGGCTAAGCATTCTGATGCTTTTATTGCTTTGCCAGGTTTGTAATCAGTATAAGCCTGCATCATTATTCATTCATATTCTTTCACAAAAATTCATTATGCAAGTTCATCATTACATGAAAGCAGCTCTGGTAGTTACATTAAAAAAATAAGAAATTAACCATTAATCTGAGTTTTGTTACATATGTATTAGAAAATCCTTATTTTTAATTTTTGTTCTAGACATGCAACATAAAAACGGAGGTCATGGTTCAAATTCCGGCCACATGTCCTTTTAATCATGGCGTTATGCAATTTATCTTTCTCTATGTTGATCACAAGACTGGTCGGTGGGGACGGATTATGGATTGGTTATACATTTATTTATATAGAAAGAATATTCCATGTTAGTTAGGAACTTAGGATAGTTCTTTTTGTATTCATGTTCCCATTGTCATATTTAAAAGCCTTCATTTTTGCAAAATATACATTTTCATAGATAATATGGGTGGCTAACAAAAATATGTTTGAAGATGGTCTACTTATGTGGTTAATAAGTCTTTATGCAAATGAGTGAAATGACTTTGCACCAACACTAATACATATTTATAAAAGGTTAACTTTCCATGTCATTATACTTTTAACTTAGTTTGCAAACGAAGTATGTTTTATCCGAAAGAGTGACAATTTTTACAAAGCATGCTTTTGTCTTTTTCTATACACATATATACTTGTAACGTATGGAAAATTTCTGTATACTTATAAAAACTATGGTTTGTTTGCAAATTGAAACATAGAAACACAAGTATCATGATGGGAAAAGTTAATGATTCAGTAGTGTAAAGTGGCTCTTACTAGACTTATCATCAAGAAATATGCATGAGAAAGTTGTTTTCCTTATGATGCAAAGTACAAAGTGCTCTTACTAGACTTATCATCAAAAAAAGTAATTAAGGGTCATTAAGAGAATGATTATTTCACAAATTACAATAGAGAATCCTTTTTAGGTTCTGTGTCTTACTAATAAAGTACAACTGTCAATGCACAAAACACAAGCCTTGAAAGCTACATTTGATTTGGCAGAAAAGAAGCTAATTGTGCTGTGGTTTTACTTTATGATTACCAATTGAGTATTGATCAAAGTTTGATATCTGTAGTGCCTTGAAAGCAACTTATACCAGAAGCTTTATGGTCAAAGAAAGCTCTGAACTTTTTAACAACCCACATCCCAAGATTCATGATTAAAACATCATGCTTTTAAAGCCTTGACCAATCTGTCAACATCTTAAGTAATATCTCTAAAATCAAGAAATGTTCTTAATGGCTAAAGCCTTACTTCTTTAATGAGAAAAAAGAACCTCTTCTTTTAGAATTTAGCTAATTAAGGGTTATGGTTAACACCGAGTAAAATGTTGTACATTAATGACATGTCCCTAAAAGTTATTATTGATTGCTAAGTGCTATGTACATTATATTACTTTACCAATTTAGGCTATGGTTAGTAAAGTCCCCTCTTTAATGGGTAAAAAAGGAACCTCTTGCTTATTTGTGTAATAACATGGAGATTTTGTGTTTGCATATCATATTTAGTTAACTAATTTGAGTAAGTACCAATGAAAGATTGATCGGTGGGCATTATCTTATCTAACATGTCTTCGAGTTTTCTTATGATTACCTTATCTTATATGAATTTTTGTTTTAGAGGAAAGACGGTCTACATAAGTTGACCCTTCAATATAATAGTTCACTGCCAATTTACTCTTGTTTGCACATTTTTCTTTTCATACTGTACTTCTATAGGGCCCTCTTTCTCAAAAAATTTTGACAATGTTTTGATGATTTAAGTATTTAACACAAGTATTAGCTATCCTTGTTTATCTCATTGAGCATCTAGGTTAGAAAAAGATTATAGCATATATACTAAATTCTTATGTAACAGGTGGGTATGGCACTCTTGAAGAGCTGTTAGAAGTGATAACCTGGGCTCAACTTGGGATTCATGAGAAGCCAGTAAGATCACTAAATAATCCTTTTTTGATTTTTAATTTTTAATGTCATTGTAATTCATAGCAATTGAGATACTGAAAAATATTGCAGGTTGGTTTGCTGAACGTGGATGGATACTACAATTCATTATTGTCGTTTATCGACAAAGCAGTGGAAGAAGGTTTTGTTAGCCCAAGTGCACGCCACATCATTGTGTCAGCTCCAACTGCTAAGGTTTTGGTCCGCAAGTTGGAGGTAAGCCACTTTGACTTTTCAGGTCAAACTAATGAATTAACAAACTCAAAACATGATATGAATTCGACAAAATATGATTATCACTACTTATGTTTGTATCATTTTCTATAAATAACCACGGACATCAAACTAGTTTGAAACAAGTCAAGAGAATTCTTGTCTTTCTAAATATAATGTTTAGTCAGTTTGACCGATTGAGATAATTTTGTAAATGATGAATGACAGGAGTATGTTCCATGCCATGAAGGAGCTGCTCTGAGGTTGAACTGGGAAATGGAGCAACAACTCGAATTCACTGACTATGATATCTCTAGATGATCAAAGCAAAAAATGGGAGATTTTGTTTCACAGATAAGTGTTTTATCGTTAAAGAAGTATCAGTGGCAGTCAAAAAAAGGAGCTAACTTTAAAGGGCTTTTGTTCTAATTAGATTTTTTTATGTGAAGGGTATTAATCTTTTCTGATTTTGTAAATTGTTGATGATGGAAATGACCTCAAGAACATGTAGGAAATCTTTCTTTTGTAACCCCCTTCACTTGCAACTCTGGTTTATTACACAGGTTGTAAACATACCATATATATGCATGTTAATGCCACTTATTTAGTTTTTTTCCAACCGTTTTAACTCACAGCGAAGCAATACTGTTATCGTCACGTTGCTCTTTGTTAAATTTCAACTTTACTTAAAGGCAGATCTTTATTAACTAAGCATGACTTAATAAATTTTGTATAACTTAGAAGTAGAAAAGAAATTCCATTATGCTTTAAATGGAACCCACCCTTTTTATCACATGGAGAGTGAGTGCAGAAACATATATGCTGGAGACATGTTAGAAACAAACAGATATGGGCATATGACATTTTATGTTTGTTGTAGGGTTTGAATTGCAGACCAAACAACCATTGATGTAAACTAAATGGTCTAACTAAAGTTGAGGTAACAAGTAAAGGCTCGAGATTGGTCTAGGGCCACCATCCCCACAATGCCCGGTTAAGATTGGCCCGATCATGAAACCGGTTGGACCCATTAGCTAGTTAGCATATTCCAGGAATAATGATTCATATTCAGTTAAATTAGTCACTCATTTTGTTTGCATTCTTAGTAAAAAACATAAACTGCTTAACCAAATAAAATTAATTAGTCTTGTCAGGAAACATGAAAAAAGTATGAAGTGACAAACTATGACAAACAAAACATACTCAAATTCTCTTGATTTTTCGCTTGCAAAAGATGTTCCAACTTCTCTTGAGTTTCACCACTTTGCGTATCTCATACTTCATGCTTTCACACTCTTTCTCGAGCCCAATAACACGTTCCCTCATATCACCCATCCCTGTCCTCCCACCACCTCTTTCCTGTGAACGAACCACACCACCCCCTTCATTTTCAGAGACGTAAAACCAACCAGCAATTGATGTTCTGAGGCGTACTTGTTCAAAAAACAGGACTTGAACGATAACACGAATAGGGAGCCTCTCATTACGAGCTGCATGAGCGCTGGCATCCAGTGAGAGCTTTTGAACATTCATAAGTTTACACATTTGCTCTCGCTCACAGTCTGTAAGCCAAGGATGGGCCTGTATCGTTGAATACAAAGAAAAAAATGCTTAGAAAACCAATAAGTTGTAGTTTTTGTAATTTCAAAACATATCATCTGAAGGAAGTAACCTTAGCTTAAACCTGAGTGAATGAGAAAACTTTGTACCTTAAAAAATATGTCAATTGCACGGTAAATGCCATCAGAAAATGCACGAGCATAGTCAGGGACAAAAGCAGCAAGAGACTGAAACTGTGGGAGCTTCAAATTAACATCAGCTGCCACGTCTGCAAGAAACGCATCAACCAGATTGGCAACTGATGTCATAGACTCCAAAGATTGTGGCCCGATCCCACCCTCAGACCCCTCTTCAACTATGGAAGGAGAACATAGCGCACTTGGAGCCTGGTCTATAGACATGAAGTATTCAAGTATTCTTTGAAAGCAATCAATGTCATACAAAGTCTCAACTGTATTGAACCCCTGATTTGGTATCAATATGTCTTCTAAAACAGCTGAATCCAACTGGGCCCCAACCCGTTTCTCAAGATTTTCTTGACACGATGGACTCACGTGTAAAATCATGGCTGTACGAAGGAGCCTTAGAAGAAATGCAGTAGCGACAATCCCTTTATGGTATGGAAGTAACTCTACAATATCTTCTAAAAGATTTCGCTGATCTGCTTCAGAGGGAGAAACGGTTTTGATATGGTTTGCATCAGTAAAACCCAACTCACGGTTCAGTAATGGTATGCATCTTCTAAGATAACCAACAAGAGACCCGGCTATAGTCTCAGGTTTCATGCCACGTGATGCAATAGCACGAATGACCCGTTTATAAAGATGTAAACTTAGAAGAGATACATCTTTATACCACCAGTCATCATGTGTTATCTCGGTTTTATTTGAAGCAGAAATCCCATTCCAAACGGTTGGGGTTAGTCCATTTTCATGGTTACTACTCATTGCCGCATTGAAAGGCATACATGCTTTTGTTGCTAATGAAGTGATGCATCGTGAGACCAGAAATAGCTCTTCTGCATCAGGCAGAACTTCCTCGCAGCTTTCAAGAGCTTTCATGGTGTCGGTCCAAGTGCCAAGTACTTCAATAAGAAAGGATTCTGTTAGTGTAATCAAGTTTTCGGCTCCATACTCATCTGTCATCTCGAGGCACTCTGCAGCACATCGAAGGCTGATAACATTGTGGGCTGTAAGCTCTATTTTTACATCATAACAAAATCTGGCTATAAGTTCAAATGTTTTAGATCCACCCGGTATTTCATCCAGATGCACAATGCTATGCTCATCTTCATTTGAACTATCTCCAATAACCTTTGTTAACAGGCCACTTCTTGAAATCAAAGGAAACTGTAGAAAAAGTATGTTCACCACATAAGGAAAACTGATCAGTTTGATCTCATACAAATGTTTACATATACATCTATTTAATTTGTATGTGTCTAACCAATACAAAGGTGGCCTATTGGTCAGGCGTCCTGATGTTCTCATAAGAGGTCTCAGGCTCGAACCTCTCTAAAACATCTTGGAGGTGGTCAAGGAAATAGTTTGGAAATTGTTCTGGGATACCCGGACCGGGTAGACTACATACATCAAAGTGAAAGACTAACCCTTCCCAGATAACCCGAGTAGTGAAACTTCATCCATTTACCAGTTTATGTTTGTATGGTATGTATATATATATTGAGCATTGAGCTTTTTTATATTTCCATTTGTTGTTTTATTAAATTCCTTAAATCTAGACTCTAACTAGCTCATTTACATGGCACTAATTATATATAAATCCTTATTAATATGATATATATGATTATGCAAATACAAATAGCGCGTCGATCATCAGGAGTCACTAAGTGGCCTTTGATCCAATAGCATTGGTGATTCACGACAAATCGTTCGTTATATCGACAAGTGTAATTGGATGACGTGATCTTGCATTCTTGTTCAAGTTTTTTTTTTTTTACATATACACATTTTGGTTCAGTTTATCGACGGTTCTGAAGAAGAGATCATCAAATTAAGCTCATGTGTCACATTGCCACAAAAAAAAAAAAAGACATCAAGATTAATCGATCGAGCTAGATGTAACGTACCTTATGGAGATGGAACGTTGTTTCTCCGATCTCAATCGTGACATCACTAGGAAGACCACTTGTACAATGCCTGAATCAAAAACAACATTGAAGGTTTAGATATAAATTTGTGTTTGTCCTATAAACAAATTAGCATATAATCAACACAAAAATCAAGTAAACATTAGCTAGCTGATGTAATCAAATTAATTAAGATTAATACTTAGCAAATATAATTACCAAGTATGTCCTTCAAGTCGAAATGCATCTGTCTTGGTGCCTAATTTCATACATGCCATTATTAGTATTAATATTACTCAACAACATGCATATGGATTAATTAGTATTAGTAGTAGTGTTTTAGTGAAGGGTTATAAGATTTATATAATTATTATTATGTTATATATATAGAAATAGAAATGGTGATTTGCACGTCCGAGTCTATGGGTTCAGTTGCTGGGTTTACGCACACGGCCGAAATTCTCAGATTTTACTACAAATTAAGGGGTTTATACTAATAAAAAGTACTCCGTAATTATTAATAGGAAAAAAATACTTAATGCAGATGTAAAGGCTACAATTATCGTGTATAAAAAAATTATACTTTTTATATCAAAAGCTTATACTCTGAATTTTATGATAAATATATAACCATTTAATGGATTTAATTACAAATTTACAACTTTTAAAGCTGTATTTAGCAAAACCGTTATTAATATTATTAACAAACTGGGTTGGATCAAGTGGTTAAAGCGTTTGCCTCTGTAAACAGAGTTCAAGAGTTCGATCCTCATGTCCAGCAAGGCTGGAGGTCTTTTAAACCTTTGGTATAACCTGGAAGCAATCTCTCTACCTGGGTAGAGGTAAGGCTGTCTACATCTGAACAACCTCCCCATACACAGTCTAGGTATTGGGACCCAAAACCCGTGGAAAAAGACCTCCGACCTTTGCATGGGGTGAGGATTAAACCCTTGACTTCCGTCTCCAGAGGCAAGAATGTTAACCACTTAACCCAATCATGCTACTTTTTAAATCTAATGACAAAAATATTAGTCAGATAATGTTTTCTTTCTATATCTATCTATTATATATATGTAGGCAACCATTAATCCATTATTTATTATTCCCTGTAAAAAATTAGTAAGTTGCTGTGATTGCTTTTAGTCAAATAATATTATGTACATAACTTTAAAAAAAATATGAAATAATATCATTAAAGGATAAAACTTTTTTTGTTTGTGATGTTCGTGGAAAAAACAGAAAATGTCAAAGGATAAAACTTTGTATTGTGACTTTTACAAAAATCAAAGGTAAGTAAATGGTTTTTTTTGGGGTTTGTAAAACACAGTTCTAAAGACTGCAGTTAAAATGTATTAAATAGTTATATATTTTTCATAAAATTCAAGGGTGTATCATTTTGTTATGCAAGTTATCATTTTTCTTTTTTTATTATTGTTTTTTTTCTTTTTAACAGTGGTGTTTTTGCTTTGTAAACAATAATTTAATTACGGAAGGAGTATTATAAAATATGTATAAATAAATCATATTTGAGCAATGCGGCGGTATTTGTGGCGGCGACGGTGTGATGGTGGGGGACGACTGTTGGTGGGAGGCGGCGTCGAGTGGTAGATAATTGATGTAAAGGGTTAATGGAGATATTTTAAAAGATAAATGATTGATAGTGTAATTTAATCATTAAGGGTATTTTAGACATTTCCCTATGTAACTTTCAACATGGGACTATTCTTTTTATAATATAGTATAGATATATAATTATTAAGTATATATATTCTTCAATTGAGCTGATATAATATATATATATATATATGCAATTTAATATTAACAGCTACAACTAATTTTGTTAAATATAACGACTGACTGCCTGGAAATCTGGAATGTCTTAAACCTTAAAAAGTATTTTTGCTCAATAAAAACATATTAAATCACATATTCACATCATCCAATTAGACTGATAACATAATATATGTTAATAAGTGTAAACATCAGTTTTAATTTAATTATTACCGCGTTGATGATAGAAAAAGAAAAGAAAAAAAAAACTATTTCAACATTTATATTTGCATATGCAAAATCCATCATCTCGGCATTCACCGCTCAAGTAAGCATCTCCTTTCACATTTCGACATCCTTTTACACAATAGTCGGGGTCTGTGTCAGTAGTACACAGGTGATCATGTATCCATAAAACTTCACAGGAGGACGTTTCTGAAGCATTTGTTGTCTCGATGCCTAAAAAAAGATATGTACGATCAGATAATGTATGTCGACTATAATAAAATAAGTAAATTAATAATCAAATGACCAACCAACAAGAACTCGAATTAATTAAACTTTATTAATGCAAATTAATTTTTTTTTCATTAACGGGCCAACAAATCTCAGATTAGAAAATATGGAACTCCACCGTGCCCGACTTGGTCGAGCTCCAGACCTAATAATCTGGTACATTGTACCGTTTTAGAAAAGAAAAAAAACCCTTGAAGCCTGCTGTATTTGAGCCCTAACCTCATGAATAACAGTGTAATTTGTATAACAAAAAACATGCCATAGTTAATATGTAATATTGTTCTTAGTAATATATGATATAATGATAATGATTACCGGCAATTGTGATAATGAGCACAAAAGCAACAAGTAGCTTGATTGATACCATACTTATATATCTTTGTTTTGTTTATATATATTAGAGAAGAGAAGAGTAAAGATATATTTATAACTAAATGAAAAATGGTTTTAAACATAGCCTCTTTATATAGAAAATTTACACGAGTACTTCACAAAGATGTTCCCATGTCGTTAAATGCAATTCATTAACATAACAATAACAATAAATAATATTGTGTAACCCCCATAAATTTAAAACTTACGCAATTAAGTAATTAGTAGAAACAACCAAAATATATCATACGTTGCGATTAATGATAAGAAAAATAACTATTAATTTAGTTTTCTATAATCATTTCATAACATATTATATTCTATGTTTAACTAATTATCATTTTTTTTTTTAACAACAATTATCATATTTTATTAAAAAAACAATTCAGATTCATTGATACGAGCCAATTAAAGACACAAGCCCACTCGCATTATCAAGAAATATGCATGTTTAATATTTTATCTACTTTCCGTTATAACATGTTGAATTAGTCTAATTACACGTTTACATGCATATTTAGGACCAATCATAATTCTGCATTTAAATAGAAGTTAAGTAACTACGGTGTAACTTCCTTAGGTAGTTTCAAGTTAGTGAAGAAAATTTTGACAAGATACTTGTCTCTCTCGTTCTCTATGTTTCTTGGAGCCTAAAATTGATAGGTTTACGGAGAAAACCTACAAACTCCTAATGATAAAACCCGTAGAGTGAGTGAGACTCCAAGAACAAGAGAAGAAGAACAGACTAAACTTTCATATTTCATTCATATTTTCTAAACAAATACATACGACTATATTTATAGTCTTACAAACAAATCAAATGAAATAACTAACTACTTAAAACATGGAGTACGTGACATCTAAATTAACTGCTTATTTGACCAAGTAAACAAACAACTACAAATTAAAAGTAACATAACAAAAATAAATTAACATATCAAAATATTTCATTATATGTGGACACGTATCAATACTCCCACCCTCAAAAACGTCCTTGTCCTCAAGGACGGAGATAATACCATGGGGGTCGCCAATCACGTTTTCTATCAAACTTCGGACCCTCATACAATGCGAGGAAACGGGTGTTGCGGCTGTCATTTTTGGCATGTGAACTTTTGGTTTTAGGGGCTGGTTGGCAAGGTCGATTGGTGTGGTTTGAGGCTGGTTTTGGTGTACTTTTAGTGGCAGATTTGGTTGAGGGTTTTGGCTTTGACGAGGTGGTAGAAGATGGTCACTTGGGTCGAGGTTTAAGTGTGTGCTTTTTGAAGTGACGTGGTGAAGGTGGTAGGGAATAGCATGGCGGATTTGCGGGTGACAGGGGTGATAGTTTTAGTGGTGGACGGGCTGCCAGTGGCGGTGGTGGCGGTAGACCAAGGCTAGCGTTCAACTTAACATGTTGTTGATGGTTCTTCTCGAGAACATCCCACAATTTGTCAAGTGCACACATGAGGCCTGAGGCCATGGAGGGCTCGAGTTCTTCCAAAACCATGGAGGCCAAGTCTCAATAAAAGCACCAATTGATAGGTTTACGGAGAAAACCTACAAACTCCAATGATAAAACCCGTAGAGTGGGTGAGACTCCAAGAACAAGAGAAGAAGAACAGACTAAACTTTCATATTTCATTCATATTTTCTAAACAAATACATACGACTATATTTATAGCCTTACAAACAAAGCAAATGAAATAACTAACTACTACTACTTGGAACCTAAAACATGGAGTACGTGACATCTAAATTAACTGCTTATTTGACCAAGTAAACAAACAACTACAAATTAAAAGTAACATAACAAAAATAAATTAACATATCAAAATATTTCATTATATGTGGACACGTATCATTCATCCATATGACAATTAATTTTTTCAATCGTATTAACTTTTTCTCAAATAAATCAAAAATATATCGAATCCTTCTCATTTCTACATGTACATTTTTTTTTTCATAGAAAACTGATTCTTTTTAAAAAAATACTGATATTTATATGTTAACAGCGCTCTAAACGCTGCTCCTGTGTGGTTAACTTTTCAAGTGATTACTGATGTGATCATATTTTTAGTATAATTGCTTCTAAGTCTTTTACTTGTAACTATTACAACAATTGTGGCCATGTATTACTTTTTCCACTTGTGGAAATATTGGAAATCTTAAAGCTAGCTAATTAGATTTCAAGTTTTCAACCAACAAACATTTAGACAACATTGTCCCAAAGGAGGCAACGTGCGACATGACAAAAAATGCAACCCTTACAAAAAAAAAAGAAAAAAGAAGGTACTAAACCAATATTGAAACAAATGATCCACAGTCCAAATAGTCGAGTGAGGTAGTTAGTGACTTAAAACAAAAAGGAAACACGTGTTCAAGTCTCAAAATGAAAAAAAAAAGATAGGATTTTCCATGTAGGCATGAGATCTTCTCTTATGTATGGTTTGTTTCCTGTAGTGTGAAGATTATCGGATATATAGGCCAATTCTATTAGATTAGTATAAAAAGATATTTTCATCCATCCCAAAATAAGTGTACATTTCTACATTTTAATTTATTCAAAATCATTAAGTGTCTAATCGCATATCAACTTTATCATTAACCTTGATGGACTTTTTCACAAAACGATTTTTAGGAGTCCCTGCATAAACACATGGGTATTGTTGTCATCTTACTACACAACTTTATTGTTGACCTTGATGGACTTTTTCACAAAACTATTTTTATGTATCTCCTAAAACTTTTTTTTTCTTTTCACTTACTTTTAAGATGGATGAAATACAATTTTCCCCCCCAATAAAAGCATCAGATTTGATAAAAACTTTTAGTAATAACAAATTTGAAAAGTATAGATACTAATTTTAACTTATGTATGAGCCAAGCATGACTTATAAAATTTGTTTTAATTTCGTTGATCCGAACAATATTAGAAACTTAAACTTGGGCTAAAAAAAGGTTTATTTACTAGATAATCACTATTACTATAACTAGCCAGCTAGGTAGAGGTTATCCTAAATGGGCCGACTTGCAACATAAGCCCATCACATTGGCACTATCGCAATTAGGGCATTAGGGAGCCTTTTAAAAACACCATTTTCACAATCCAATGTAGTTTAAACCAACAAAAAGCTCGGTAATCATTATTTCTATCAAGACAAAAAAAAATGTATAAATGCATAAGATTAATCCTGCGCTGTATATATAGATACACAGGTCAATAACAAATAAAACAACTTAAATAACCACAAGCATATATACTAGCCGAAACTCAGTTTTATAGAAATTTTAATAATGAGGCACACAATCGACCAGTTTCAAATATGCATCTCTATATCAGCAAAACTTTAATCAGATGTTGGAACAACTTTAAGCAAACAATACATATCAATAAACTTGTTATGGAATAACATTAAAAGAAAATTGATTATTTGTTAGAATGAACCGGAGAGGTATAGTAGCTATCAAATTGACTGTTGTTATAAAATGCATAAAAAAATACTCGCATGTTTCAAAAGCTATAAGCAACAATAATTGAGTGTTTACTAGATTGCATAAAAGGATATATAAAGCACAAACATGGTGCATATAATCTCAAGGTTTGACTAATAGGCAAATCTTTCATTTTTCACTATCAATTAGCAGTTAGCACCAAACACTATCCGGTTGAAGCATTATGTGTCATAAAAACATACAGATTTCAACAGCAAAATAATCTAATTTCAACAGCAAAAAGAGATATAATGATTCAAAACAAATACGAGTATATTATAACGATAGTGTTTATAAAGAAAAATAGTAAACAAATACTTGAAGTGAGGTAGCTGGTTAGGACCAACATGGTTCAATCCATACATGAGGGTATTCGAGTTGACGAAATCTACAGTAGAAAATTTCTTCCACAATATTATATCTATCATTAAAGAAGGTGTTGTAGGAGCCTGTGTCAAGTGAATAGAACACTATCTTCCCATTCTTTGAATGCAGTTGCCGTAAATAGATTTTGTTCTCCATTTCTCGTATTTTGGCTTCAACGCACAGACATGTTGTATCACAAATATAAATCATGTGCCTTCCTAGACCATCTATTTTCCGCCATTCTTTGTATGGTCATCGAGCTTAAATACCTGGATGGATTCATCAGACACCATGACTAGTAATAGACACTGATCCCATTTCGTAAGAAAGTTATTATAAGGTGCTCTAGACTTTGCACCAACTTGTTGGAGCTTTGGGTAGATCTAGCATCCAAGAGTATGCATCTTTGAATTCGTTGAGCACATTTTTAATAACATGAAGAAATTTTCGGTTGCGAGACAAGGCATAAAGATCTTGACCATATGATGTTGGAAAATGGAGTGCATATGGGAAAAGATATCTGAAGGTCAGATCATAACGGTTAGTCCATGATGTTCCCCCTACGACGTGAAAATCACAGTCATTGCGTGTAAGTCTAAAAATCTTACAACGGGGGGAAGTAGGTGGTGCTGAGAAGAAGAAGCTGCTTTCGACACTATATTTTATAGGTGGAAGCTCGCGGATATCTCTTGTGAAGGGGTTATATAACACCATTTTATAATTAGTGGTATGACACAACAACCAACCAAACCTGGAACAAAAGATCCTGTGGATCCGTCCTATCTGTAAATTTTCTTTCATAAAGTACTTGTCACCAGACAACGGATCTGTAAAAGTGAGATTGCCTTGTTTCTTGTCTACACCATTAGCCATGGTGAGATTAATGAATAATTCTGCAATCTCTTTAATGCTTTTTTATCCCTCCGGCTCCAATGTATCAATGGTGCTGCTCCATGACAATGTTTGCAAGTAGCACGAAAGTTCATGTATTCCACACCAACGCAAAACTTCATAATAATTTCCACAAGCTCAAACGGAATATCAGGCATGACGGAATCTTCACAAACTTCTACCTCATTATCCGTAAAAGATTTTATCACGATCTTAATCCTTATGCTCGTGATCTTGTTTGGTACCTTCTGCATTATGATCACCTTCCAAACTACACAATTAAATATATATGTATATTTTGAATTAGAATGCTATGATGATGATAAATAAACTAAAACAGTACTAATTATTTATCAATAATAAGAGATACCTGCATTCCCACCATGAGACATGGCTGGTTGAAAGCACTAGAGAATGGCGTGCAAGATGGGGGAAATTGTTTTATCTTTCAGGTGGTATGAGTGTATTGTTTCGCCCGTTTCACCACGAATGTGTATATAACTCCCTACCTTTGAGGCAATCGCCTGGTTGTATGATATCGAGCAATCACGACCAAGATCCACACAAAAGATAGCATTTTTAAGGTCTAACATTTTCTCCCACATATTTGTCGGGTCCAATTTAAACAAAGACACCGCATCAATTGTTGTTCGTGTTTCTTCTTTAAAACCTACAAAATGCAGAACAACTCTGTACGATATCCTTTCAGAAAGTGACTACAATATGAGCCCTCGAAAAACAAAGGGCATGACCCAAACAACAAAAGTTTTATCAAAACCTCTTTATTAGTAACCGTAATGTCAATATTTATGACAAAACTACCAAAGGAACCATCGGTACTTAAGGCATATACTCTACCGTTGCAACAAGTTAGGCTATGCACTAAACCCCCATTATAAATACTTATTTTCGTGAGTTGCTTAGCGTATGTCATTTCCGTCCATCTTAGCTTTTTTCTGCTGCAGCCTAATCGGCAAAAAACAAAGGTAGGTTTTTTGGTTCTTGTTAAGAGAAGAACTGAAGTTGGATCATCAGGTGGGGATGACAAACAACATTGGCTAATGATATCGTCTGAATCTTCTTCATCCTTGAAAACATTCAAACGAGGCAGACGTATCACCTTAGAAGTGGAAGGTTTCCACAAAGACCACATAAGGCTGTTGGAAAGAATCACCCACCCATGGAAAAAGCCTCGGATCCGTTTTCCAAGCAACAAGGGAATTTGACACCTATAATGAAATCGGGGGTCGTGCATAGCATAGAAGATCTGCCCTCCAGTGCCGTCATCTTCAACGAATTGAGAAACCAACCATGGATAGTTAGCACAAAGGGGAGGCAATCCATCAAAACTCAGTGAAGTATCATTCTTATGCCTCAAAGACGGATAACTGCATTCCCACAATGAGAAATGGCTTGTTGGAAGCACTAGAGAAGGCGTGCAAGATACGGAGATTGTTTTATCTTTCAAGTGGTATGAGTGTACAAGTTTGCCCATTTCACTACGAATATGTACATAACCTCCTAACTCCGAGGGGCTGTACAATATTGAACGATCACGACCAAGATCCAACAAAAAGGTAGCATCTTTGAGGTCTGACAATTCCTCCCACATCTTATTACTTACTATTTCCAAGTCTGCAAGATCTTCCCCTTTTACTTCTTCTGGCCTCATATTAGTCATGTCCCATTTTTTCAGACATTCCAATTCTCCCCACTTTATGCTAGTTGTGTCCGATTTAAACAAAGCCGCCCCTTAATTGTTTCATGTGTTTTGTCTTTGGAACCTACGATAATGTAGAATAACTCTGTAGCGGATCCTTTCAGAAAGTGACTCCAAAATAAGCACTCATAAAAATAACCGTGGGAAGGTAAAGGGCATGCCCCAAACAACAGAAATTCTATCACAACCTCATTATCCTTAACCAAAATGTCAACATTTATGACCAAACTACCCAAGGAACCATCGGTGGTCAGAGCATATACTTTACCGTTGCAACAAGTTAGACTATGCACTAAACCACCATCTATACTGATTTTCTTGAGCTGCCTAGCGTATGACATTTCAATCCATCTTTGCTTCATTCTTTCAGGAACGGCTATCCGACAAAAAACAAAGGTAGGCTTTTTGGTTCTTGTTAAGAGAAGAACTGAAGTTGGATCATCAGGTGGGGATGACAAACAACATTGGCTAATGATATCGTCTGAATCTTCTTCATCCTTGAAAACATTCAAACGAGGCAGACGTATGACCTCAGAAGTAGATGGATTCCAAAGAGACCACTTAAGATTGTTGGAAAGAATCACCCAGCCATAGAAAAACCCTCGGATACGTTTCCAAGCAACTCAGGAATTCGACACCTATAATGAAGCTGCGGATCGTGCAGAGGATAGAAGATTTGCCCTCCAATGCCGTCATCTTCGACAAATTGAGAAACCACCATGGGTAGTTATCACACAGGGGAGGGAATCCGTCACAACTCACTGAGGTACCATGATCATGCTCCATCTTATAAGAAATATGTTAATTACATTATTATAATGGATAATATATAGTGGTGAATAAACTAATCGATATATAGTAATCTACATAAAACTAAAATAAAGATTATATTGTTATATATAGTATAATAATAATAATGATAATGATAATAATAATATAATATATATCGATGAATTAACCCCTCTCTCTCTCTCTATATATATATATCCAATTTGAGTCCATTGATTTTCTTCCATCTCCTCAAATTCCAACCACCTCCTACCACCACCATCATCATCTCCGACCACCACCATGATTTTCCGGCGACGGCGACCACCGCCACCACGACTTACACATGTGTAAGTTAACTTACACATGTGTAAGTTAACTTACACATGTGTAAGTTACATGGACCCTTTTTGGACTCAAATTATCCCCCATTATATATATATATATATATATATATATATATATATATATATATATAGATATATATATATATATATATATATAGATATATATATATATATATATAGATATATATATATAATATATATCGTATGAATTAACCCCTCTCTCTCTCTCTATATATATATATTATGATATAATATAATATATATCGTATGAATTAACCCCTCTCTCTCTCTCTTATACTATATATATATATAGATATATATATATAGATATGTATATATATATATATAGATATGTATAGATATATATATATAGATATATATATATATATTATATATATATATATATATATATATATCATTAAATTCTCATATATAGAATTTTCAAAGATCTGTTAGTTTAAGTTATGTTGCCTATATATATATTTATCATAATATTTCACATAAACTTTAAAAAAACTTTATTTTTAAGTTATATTGTTTCAATCTATATCTATCATTATCTATCATAATGTGTTAAATTTAGAAAAGCTCAAAACCTAAGTTTGCAGAAATAAAAAATTCAAATATTGATTATCTAACTACTTAGATTCATAATTAATTAATCGATATAATAATGTGTGTATATATATATATAGGGGACCCTTATTTTGAGAACTTTTTTTTTGTAAGAACCGTGAGAACTCCTAAATTTCATATTGGATCACATGTTTTTTTTGTTCATTCACATGTGAAACGTTATAAAAATATATGTTGCAGAAGAATTTTTTTTTCAAAACCTTATATATAGTCGTTTGTCACATGTGAACAAAAAACGTGAACAAATTCATTCACAAGTTCACAAAAGGCTATTTTGAAGGTTTCTTAAAAAAGTTTCTTCTACAACATACATTTTTATATCATTTCACATGTGAATGAACAAAAAAAACATGTGAACAAATATATAATTTAAAAGTTCTCATGCTTCTTACAAAAAATTTTCTCAAAATAGAGAAATATATATATATATATATATATATATATATATATATATCATTAAATTCTCATATATAGAATTTTCAAAGATCTGTTAGTTTAAGTTATGTTGCCTATATATGTATTAATCGAGAATATCAAGTCGCATCAAATTCTAAGACTATTATATACGTCATATAAATATTAAACTTACATTATCAATATTAAATCTAAATACTATAAATAACATGTAACTAAAGAGACTACACATGAGTTTTATGACTAATTAAATAAAGAAAATATTAAATGAAACCCTTTAAGACATGTGTAGAGAAAAAATTATAACGAAACCAAAACCCATTAAATATTATGGTAAGAATTTTATGGTAAGAATACGACTATCTAGTGAATTTTAACGAAACCAAAACCCATTAAATATTAAGGTAAGAATACGACTATCTAGTGAATTTTATCGAAACCAAAACCCATTTACATATAACATTATTTGTAAACATGGATCTAAAATCAAGTTAACATATATGCCAAATATTATGAAATAATTAAAAAGACCGTGGATCATATATATACGGACATTAAAACTAGCAGTGTATCAAATATATATGTTTCACAATTACTTGTATATGTTTGAAATCAGAACATAGCCATTTCAGCTAATATAAATGCAGTGTTATGTCAAAAGAAAAATTAAAATAAATAAAAATGAAAGCTTATAGAGTGGAGTGAAAATATAAAAGCTATTAAAATCCGTACCTCAAAGGAACTAATTCATAGCCGAAACTCCCAAACCATCCCCATTTAAGGTGGCTTATTGTTTCATTATGCGAATTGATGTTTATATTTATAGGGCATTCGAGCATAAAAGAATTAGGAATTAATTTAGAGATAAATCCTATACAATCAAAAAAATGTTTTTATTTTTTGTAAATTGTAAATATACGTGACCATCAAGTTTAAATATTGTTTTACGTTATTTAACTATTTACGTCTTTCATTTGTCAGAAGGATATGTTCTGATTTATTTATTTTATAATGTTTCAATATCTTCTCTAATAAGTAATTTCTATTCATTTATCAAAGACATCATTATTTCTTTTAAATATTGTACAATTGTTTTAAAGTTATATAAACTGTACCAATATTAACATTAATTATCTTAATTCAATGATCGTTCATGATTGGGTTCATTTAATTTGTTATGTTGCACAACTACAAAAACGACAAGCTGTGATCAATTACGATCTAAATATGCAAAATAATTTTGAAATAATCAAATACAACAAATTAAAGGTGCTATTAATAAGAAACATATTAAAGGTACAAGATATTACTTAATAAGAACAATAACACCTTAAGAGGTCACATAGGTGTAAGTCATCAATCTAACCGATTGCTTTAGTGATGGCTATAAAATAATTATTTCCATAATACACTAACTAAACAACGAATCTTCTTTGAAAGTTGAGAATATACACAAAGTACACGTACGGAGTTGATGAGGAATTGGAGTATCTTTTGGGTTGTGAACTTGTGATGACTAATGAGATCTTGAGGTCAGTTATTTATTTTGGGATGTAAAAAAAAAAAGAAAAGTTATTTATTTGGGTTGGGGTCCTTTATTAATATTGGGTCATGATCTAAACACGTTCTCTATGTGAATCAATATTTAAGGCTCGGTCTCCTCCACTCCTATACTACACCAGTACACCACTGTATTAGCCAATAATGCTCCTATGGGTTATGGGCACCGGTGGCCCAGTTGAACAAATGAACCACAACAAATCTCCATAAGTGATTATTTTCTTTTACTACATACAAATAAAATATAATTATAATAGGGGTGGGTTAAATAAGGAACAAGCAATCAAAAAAGTATAAGGGGATCAATCTCGACCGTCCGATCAAGGCTCAGATCAAGCATCTTCCTCCTCCTCCTTCTCCGACGAGACAACATGTGTAACACCACAAGCTAGGCAAGGAATATTACGGAAAAGATATAGCATTAGCATGGAATTATCATAGAACATGAACTATATGAATAGAAAGGGATTCAGTGAATCCAACATCAACAATCAAGTACAAAATGCATAATATGGGGCAAATGAATCCTGGATTCATGTAAGTCTGAGCCAAAGTCCTAGCACAAGCATCAATCAACCATCACGTCTTGGATTCACATGATTACCTGAAAAGTGTAATAAACAAGGTCAACACTAGGTTGGTGAGTTCATAGTAATGGATCACAAGGAATCATCGTCAAACAATCACAGCCCTTATGCAACCATGACACGTAATGTAGGTTTGCTCATAGCAAAACCTCGTTACACATAAGTAATCATACAAGTAACTATACAAGACAGTTAGAAAACGTATAATAAATATGCACAAGTGATATCAATAACAAGAAGTGTACCAAATGTGTGTCAATGTCAAGAAATGTACCGAATGCATGTCAATGTCAAGAAATGTACCGAATGCGTGTCAATGTCAAGAAATGTACCAAATGCATGTCAATATTAATATATATGTCGTATGTAAGTCAATGTCATTAAATGTATCATATGTGTGTCAATCCCGTCAACAATGCAACGATACTCACATGTCATCACCATGACCAATGTGGCATCTCAAAATCATCAAGTATATATGTCTATATACTTGGATGTCCATGTACGTCTCTCGTCTATGCAACGATACTCATGATGTCGTCGACCCGACCATCATGGCATCTCAAAATCATCAAGTATATACATCTATATACTTGGGTGTCCATGTACGTGTCTCGTGTATGTATAACAATACGTATGTGTCCGTCTCAATCACAAGTCCATATGTCCAACAACTCAACCAATGCAACAAGTACATACACTTCATACGACTCTACAATCAAGGAATCATACATGCTTATATATAGGGTCACCCACAGCCTTCCCACCACATCTATAACTCTTTGAAGGCATCGTCGTCTTCTATGTATGCACTACTATCCTAATCACAACATATAATCATAATCGAATGCACCATCAATCAAACAATCAATCAATCACTGTCACAAACAAGGTATGTCATCCAACTCAATCACAATGTCCACCAAGGCTCAACAAATCAACATGAACATACACTTTAGAAACGATACTACCATCGAGGGTGTCATGGACGCTTATATATAGGGTCACCCGCAGCCTTCCCACCACGTCCATAACACTTCGATGGCATTACCGTTCACCATGTATGCCTTACCAAGTTCAATCCACAATTCATATCGAATATCAAATGCATAATCCATCAATTAAACAATATCATCAACCAAGACAATAATGCGTATGCGCAATCAATCAATGTCATCAATCAAGACAATCAACATAGGCGAAATCAATCAACGTCATCAGTCAAGACAATCAACGTGTGCACAATCAAACCACATCATCAATCAAGGCAAACATATAAATGCACAATCAAGCAAAGTCAACACACAAAACTTGTACACTTTCCAGCCCGAATCTCTATTGAGTAGGGAGCTACAGAACTCACCTTGTGTAACACCCCGAGCTAGGGCTCAAAATATTACGGAAATTATATAGCACATGATGGAATTAATGTAGAACATGAACTATATGAAAATAAAGGATTCGGTGAACCCAAACCAACATTTAAGGTACATAATGCTAAATAAACAAGAAGTCGTCAAACGGTTACAAAGCATGACAAAACAACTAAATCCTAATGGTTCTAAGCATAAATTATAAAAGAGGGCGAATGGATCATGGATCCATGAATGTCCCAGTCCAAGCCCTAGTAGAAGCAACAAGTAGCCATCAAGTCTCCAATTTCACACGAATACCTGAAAAGTGCACTAAACAAGGTCAACACTAGGTTGGTGAGTTTGTAGTGATGGGTTACAGGGAACCATCGTCAATAATCACGATAAGTATAAAGGATAGTAAGTAATGTCTTACAAGTAGCCTTCATAAGGCACAATGTCAACCAAGATAGGTAAACTTACAGTAAACCTTGTCACATAACAAGCCGATAATGTATCAACAATAATGAGAGATGCGTGTCATAAATATGCATAAGTGATGTCAATATCAAAGAATATGCGAAACAATAAGGATGTATGAAGTAAACGTGCATGAGATATGACCAAGCAATGTATGTGTGCATAACATGTGTGTCTCCCAACATCATCAAATGCAATGATACTCACGATGTCGTCGACCCGACCAACGTGGCATCTCAAAAACATCAAGTATGTGTGACTACATACTTGGGGTCTGTGTGCGTCCCGCACAATGCAACGATACTCACATGTCATCCCAATGACCAATGTGGCATCTCAAAAACATCGATATATATACGTCTATATACTCGGGGTCGGTGTGCGTCCCGCACAAATATCAAGTACTTGAAAGTACAAGGCTTCCCAACGGGATGATAGTGTGTATGCGTGTGTCCACCTCAATCACAAATCCAATATCCATCAACTCAACCAAATCCCAATGCACATACACTTCATACGACTTTACATTTAAAGAATCATAAATGCTTATATATAGGGTCACCCGCAGCCTTCCCACCACATCTATAACTCTTTAAAGGCATCATCGTCTTCCATGTATGTACAACTATCCTAATCACAATATATAATCATAAACGAATGCATAATAAATCAAACAATCCAATCAAATCACCAATAAATCAATCAAACAATCAAACACGTATGTGTGCACTTTCCAGCCCGAATCTCAATCGAGTAGGGAGCTACGGAACTCACCTTGATCGGAAACAATGAGTTAAGATTGAGTTAAAGTGAAGTTATAAACGTTCAATGTCCGCCTCGCGTTCAAAACCTATCAATATACAATTTATATTATTCATTAAGTTCCATTTCGAGTCTTAGAAAGGACGTTCGACTTTAGACGACCCCCGAGACTTCATTAAGTCCTTAGAGAAGTCGTAGAAGGATCCAAAAGAAAGCTAAGAGAGATCCTAGAAGTATAGAAACAAGGCTGGACCAAAGTAAAGGATGTAGGGCAGCGTATTGCACGGTCACAGATGGTGTCTCATATGGTGACAAACTATGGCCTAGCGTCTCGAGTAGTCACTTCAGCGTCTCATACGCTCAAGCAGTAGTGGCCCACCATCTGGGACGGTGGCCAGAGGCATCTTAGACGCTGGGCAGAAGGGGAGTGGCGTCTAGGACGGTGGTTATGACCGTCTTAGACGGTGGCTCACAAACAAGCTTTTTAACGTCTCACCACCGTCTCTCTAGCATAAGCCAGGAGCCAAGGTTAGAATTTTAGGAAATGGAGGATAGAGGGCACCATCTGGGACGGTCCAAGGGGCGTCTGGGACGCTGGTTCATGGCTGGACACACCCACAGTTGACCAGAAAGTCAAAGTCGGGCAAACAACCCCCAAAACCCTAATTTTGTTCATAAACCGATTTGTGATGATTTACCCATCTAATTTCAGTATTGTTACACTTAATTAAGCTTAAACAAACATAACCCATATCACAATTTCGATCTAGAGCACCAATTTCGTGTTAAATTTGTTTTTGACCCGTTTTGACTTTTGGGAAAAACCCTAATTGACCTAAAATCGGTTCTTGGAGGTTTGGAACTCATTTTTGCAGCTTGTATGAACATATTTAAACGCAACTCACTTCAAAACTTGATTCAAAACGTCCATTTTTAGCTTAAATCCGATTTTGATCTAATTTACCCACTTTGTAACCCTAATTTCGACCCATTTCATTTTTGACTTGAAATTTGACCCAAGAACACTTGGGTTTGACTAGAAACATGATAATAAACATAAAATGGTAATTATAAGATAGATTTAACTTACCAAAGCCTCTTCCAAAGTGTTTAACCCTGACCCGTTTAGAGAATTTCCTTGCACTTTGACTACTCAATTTTCGATATGATGATCAAATGATGATAAGGTTGGTTATTCTAACTTAAATCTAACTTGAAACAATGTATTTGGTGTAAAAATTTTAGAGAGAGAGAGTGATGAGTGTGTGTGTGTTCTTGGATGTTTTTAGAGAGAGAAGGATGAGTGTGTGTGTGTTCTTGGATGTTTTTAGAGAGAGAGAGTGATGAGTGTGTGTGTGTTCTTGGATGTTTTTAGAGAGAGAAGGATGTGGAGAAATGGGTGAGTGGATGAGGGAGGGTGGAAGAATTTGGAGGGATAAGGTTGGGTAGGATCCATGGGTCATGGGTTGAGGGTCTTTTGTATGGGTGGTAGGTTTGACTTGTTTAAGTTTCTAGTTAAATTCATGTGTCGTCTAGCGTCGTTTAACATAATAAGTCGATGAATCGACCCGACAAGTCCATCACTAGTTATTTAGTCTCAAAATAAATGAAATTACATTAGTAATTTAACTCGTTAGTCAAAGTACATATAAGGTCAAAAGGTCAAAATTTGCGGATGTTACACCTTGATTCAGCAACAACAAGTTAGTATCAAGCTATGTAAGTCCAATGATTGTCAAATGTCCACAATAGCCGAAACCTATCATACACGTATCACATTAATCCTAATGCATCTCAAGAGGTAAGGTCCTATGACTATTGACCTAATCTTACTATAAATTCTTTATTATGTCCATATTATAAGGTTTTGATCCATCCAAGGTGGAATCGTTACATTTTGTTTCACAATGACTCACCGGGACTTGACCACTGTTATTTCATCTAAACTTTTGATTTGTTAAAAGTATTTTTTGGACTCAGAGACCTATACCATTGGAAAGTAGACTCATTTACGCTCTCGTGGCCGCTTGAATCATCGAAAACGGACTTACGGTTTAAAAGTTATGGACGTTTTAAAATGACCCACCTGCAGTGTCTCACGGCGCGAGATAAGGCTCTCACGGCGCGAAAATTACTTCAGAGCACGATTTTTCAACTTTTCACAAGCCTCACGACGCGATGGATGTCCCTCACGACGCGAGAGGCATCAGGAAGCACTAAAAATGGGTTTTTAACCTCAAATCGACCAACCAAACATCAAAATCAAAGCTCCAAACTTTAACACAACATATTTCTAGTAAAACTAAGCATAAAAATCAGTTTCTTTTCACAACCCACTTTCAAAATCATAAACCCCTCTTTTGAAACCCTAATTTAACTATATTTAACAAAATCCCAAATGATTTGACCAAGTGTTGTGAAATCTAGCTACCAAGACTTAATACAACATGAGATAAGTATGTAGGAAGTAAATTTGTATACCAAAAGTTACCTTGTGCTTAAAATCTAAAAATGAAACAAGAAGGAGGATGAACACTTGTTCTATGCAAATCTTTGAAGATTATTATTAATATTACTAAGTTTATTAGTTAGTTTCCTTACTCACTTGATTATTAATCCAAAAATTTGAAGAAGAAAAAGAGTAAGAATATGATGATCTTGGATTCTAGAGAGAAGGCGGAGAAAGGGAGTGTAGAGAGGGAAAGTGGAGTGTAAGAATGCAAGAAAGAAAGGGTGGGAGGGAGGTTTTGCTCCCCTCATGGGCTCTCGCGGCTCCTTTCGGCTTCTCCCAAGAATCGATTCGTTTAGTTAAAACTTTTAACCCGAGACTCGTTCAAATACTTTGAAGACATATTATTATCTATCTCGAAATTACGTTTCTGATGACTATTCATACGTCTACCTTTTCACTACAAAAGTTTACTTTATCAAAGTTTGACTCGTTTCAAAACTACTAGTCCCGTAATGTTGACCGGTCAAAACGACGGTGTTACATCATTCCCCAGTTAAAATAATTTCGTCCTCGAAATTACCACGATTCTCACTCTCAACAAGGTTCAAATCCCCTTAATGTATTCACACTCATCATTTGAAACACATGGCCACGTTTAGTATCACGAGACAGTCTAGGTTCCTACTCACATGTCGTTCACAACCAAATCGTTTCGCCTCACGCACGCCATGGTTGATTCCCCAGTAAAAAGGGAATCTTCTCGGACCGAGATCTTACTTTGACTCCTTGGGGAATTCCGCAGTTAAAAGAATTCCCCTTCATTTCCGAACTTTATTACTTTACTAATCTGATTCGTATGACTAAAATGTTTACGTATACTCTTGTCATTATTCACTAGTTTTTAAGTTTTTGTTCGTTGTTAGACGTTATCACATTGTTTTGTTCAAACGAGGAATTTTAACGGTTATATCTGTCACTCTCAACTTAACATTCGCACACTTTATAAGTTAAAACCGATTCTCATATAGAATCGAAAATCCTCAAGCTTTTGGGGAAAAAAATGTAGTTAATAAAAATCTTTTTATAAGCCACCTTTTGTTACATAATTGGATTTTGAAAATCGCTAAAGACATCTACCAAGAATTCCTTGGTCTTTTCATTTAAAAATTTTCACATATGTCTCAAAAACCCCTCACTATTGTATTAGCAAAAATTCATATGATTATAGGAGCTGTATTATGTAACAAGTTTTTAGTTTATAACTCGTTAGATTATTAAAACTGGGTGACGTCGTACGCATTCATACCAAGTGTTAGAATCTTTTGCCATGATTAATCGATCTCCGGGTTATAATTTCATTTTCTCAAACGAGTTTATTGTCAACTTCAGGTATTTCATCATAATTTTTTTTCCATGCATATCGCGGTTAAAGTCTTGCCCACTCGGATTAACATTAAGTGCAATTAGTTGTAAACAAGTAACACTTATTATGACGATTTGACATATAGCCAGCGCACTCGTGACGTGTTTCACCCATTGGTTGGCGGCTCATTCGCTGAAACCACACGTTTGCTCCCATTCTAGCTATCCATCTGACAATGGGAGGGATCCTATTCACGACATCCAATCCAGAAGGCACCTTCATTTGCGCGATATATACAACGATATAGCGATCCGTTTAAGGTCGAGAAGATTTGAGAATCGCACACTCTAATTAAGTACTCATCTTCTCACATCTCGCGTGTGACTCACACTATGGCACTCACTTTGCTCATTGTTCCCATGTTTATGAACTCTCGGTTCCGCATTAAGCTAAGTGTTCAATTAGATCAACTTTACCAATCGTATATGTGTATATATATATCACCCAATATCGTTTACACTTCAACTCCATTTCTACGACGTTCGTGTTTGCGCAATTTTACGTGTAGGGTAGACTTTTGAATTTCAATTTATTTGTTCAACCCTATGGTTAGCCTAATCAAAGTCGTTCCTTCTCACTCAGTAAAGTTTATAGTTGTATAACGGCTTAAAATAAAATCATTATGTCCCGTTGTCGCCATCGATATTGACTCCACGGTTAACTCCATTGTTATGCATTTATTCTTATCAACCCATCTTAATTAACTCAAGCGTTGTCCTAAGGTTTAATCTTAAGGGCGTATAATATAACGAGGTTCTTGTAATCATAATACAACTATGCTCATAATCTCTACGTCACTGACTAAGTCATAAACTGAACAAGTGGGGAGAATAACTTAACCAAGAAATTTTCAATCGCCATTCCAAATTATATATGTAGTTGCTCACGAAACCATTTACATCTATGCTTGCATCTTCAATTTCTAACCATCTATTCAACGAGCAAGTTAGGCAACATGACCAGGATGTATTTAAGCAATTAGGCTAGCATGACAGCCTATACACACAATTTCCCAAGATGCCAATTACCTTTACGCATGCATTATCAAGTCCTAACGATTTATTCCACCAAATTAGTTGGGAAACAAAATTCAAGCATATTCAACAATTAGAATATCATGGCAACCATACTTGCTCTACCGCATATCCTAACAATTCATCCACATAACGAAGTTAGGAGATAAGATTTTGCATGTTCTATCAATTAATCCCGCATACCAAGTCATACATACGATCTCTCATACGTTAGGTACATCTATGCATGAATTATCAATCATTACCGACTCGTTCTTATTAGCAAGGTAAGAAATAAGGTTTTGGGCATACTCGGATTATTAAACATGTCTACCACTATTATTCATAAAATTGTCCATTGAGTAAATATTTATACGTATATCACCGTATTCGCTTATCTCATATGTACAGTTTAGCTTGACAACATAATTTATACATGCTAAGACTATCAAACTAGTACACCAATCCATTCATGCAAGTGCTCACCGATTAACACACCTACACGTGCATTTCCTATTTCCGTTATATCATGCATATAATCACGCTTAACAACATAGTTTCTCATATTCGTGCAATAAAACTAGTGTGCTAAGTCCATTCATATAATTCTTTGTCGATTAATACATTATTTTACGCATGCATCACCAAATATCTTATATCTTGCATACAACCAAGTTTAACAACGTCTCATACATGTTCAAGTTCACATACTGTTAAAACAAAACATCCTCATTGTTCACCACAATGTCAACACGAGTCCAAGTCATGGACGTACAGACAATTCAACACCAAATTCCTCAACAACTAAACAATTCTAATTGCACATAAAACATTTAAAACAACATGTCATTCTACCACCGAATTCCAACCATAATAATAGCCTTAAAGTTTATGACCCGGGGATTAGTCTCACAATTGCTCTCATGTTAGTCGCACTAGTAGTTAGTGCTTTCATGCCAACACACTACACATGTTCAATGTCTTTACACTAAGGCCAATATACTAATGTTCTCAAGTAACCATTATCTATCATGCCAAGTTCACAACAATCGTCCATCATCAGAACCAAGTACTCATATCCAACACATTTCACAACATAAACATACAAGAAACAAGCGATTTAAAGTATAGTCTGAATCCGATATGCTCTCTAGTTATTGATTGGGTTTGTATACAGGTGATACCATCGGCTTTCCCTCCACCCAATCAACTCCCATTAAACATATCAGTTTCCTACTATACTCTAAGCCAAACATGTGCAATCCGTGATGCCATTAACTTGCATATACCACTGGGTGACCGTAAAACCATTGATCAGGCGGTTTTAGGGCTGCCACACTGTTATACTACGTTAATGTCATAACTTCACTTTGCCCTAATTCACCAAACTATCATCAAACAATAGCAACAATCCACTTCATCTCATCAACAATAAACAAAACACATTGTAGTCGTCACAAACAACACATTGTCCAATCATTCTCACATTGTCACATAAATGATCCTGTCTACGAACTCCCAATGTACACTTTCAGGGTTTCAAACAATTCACGTTGTACACAAAATTCCTAATCATGCATGCTATATGAAGAGTTTTTACTTAAGCCGTATTCTAGGTCAATCCACCTAATTCTCTACGACCATGCATGGGCCACCATTCTGTAACACCCCAAGCTAGGCAAGGAATATTACGGAAAAGATATAGCATTAGCATGGAATTATCGTAGAACATGAACTATATGAATAGAAAGGGATTCGGTGAATCCAACATCAACAATCAAGTACAAAATGCATAATATGAGGCAAATGAATCCTGGATCCATGTAAGTCCGAGCCAAAGTCCTAGCACAAGCATCAATCAACCATCACGTCTTGGATTCACATGATTACCTGAAAAGTGTAATAAACAAGGTCAACACTAGGTTGGTGAGTTCATAGTAATGGATCACAAGGAACCATCGTCAAACAATCACAATATGAACAAGATAAGGGCAAGTAATAACTTACATGCAACCCTTATGCAACCATGACACGTAATGTAGGTTTGCTCATAGCAAAACCTCGTTACACACAAGTAATCATACAAGTAACTATACAAGACAGTTAGAAAACGTATAATAAATATGCACAAGTGATATCAATAACAAGAAGTGTACCAAATGTGTGTCAATGTCAAGAAATGTACCGAATGCATGTCAATGTCAAGAAATGTACCGAATGCGTGTCAATGTCAAGAAATGTACCAAATGCATGTCAATATCAATATATATGTCGTATGTAAGTCAATGTCATGAAATGTATCATATGTGTGTCAATCGCGTCAACAATGCAACGATACTCACATGTCATCACCATGACCAATGTGGCATCTCAAAATCATCAAGTATATATGTCTATATACTTGGATGTCCATGTACGTCTCTCGTCTATGCAACGATACTCATGATGTCGTCGACCCGACCATCATGGCATCTCAAAATCATCAAGTATATACATCTATATACTTGGGTGTCCATGTACGTGTCTCGTGTATGTATAAAAATACGTATGTGTCCATCTCAATCACAAGTCCATATGTCCAACAACTCAACCAATGCAACAAGTACATACACTTCATACGACTCTACAATCAAGGAATCATAGATGCTTATATATAGGGTCACCCGCAGCCTTCCCACCACATCTATAACTCTTTGAAGGCATCGTCGTCTTCTATGTATGCACTACTATCCTAATCACAACATATAATCATAATCGAATGCACCATCAATCAAACAATCAATCAATCACTGTCACAAACAAGGCATGTCATCCAACTCAATCACAATGTCCACCAAGGCTCAACAAATCAACACGAACATACACTTTAGAAACGATACTACCATCGAGGGTGTCATGGACGCTTATATATAGGGTCACCCATAGCCTTCCCACCACGTCCATAACACTTCGAAGGCATTACCGTTCACCATGTATGCCTTACCAAGTTCAATCCACAATTCATATCGAATATCAAATGCATAATCCATCAATTAAACAATATCATCAACCAAGACAATAATGCGTATGCGCAATCAATCAATGTCATCAATCAAGACAATCAACATAGGCGAAATCAATCAATGTCATCAGTTAAGACAATCAACGTGTGCACAATCAAACCACATCATCAATCAAGGCAAACATATCAATGCACAATCAAACAAAGTCAACACACAAAACTTGTACACTTTCCAGCCCGAATCTCTATTGAGTAGGGAGCTACAGAACTCACCTTAATTAAGCAACAACAAGTTAGTATCAAGCTATGTAGGTCCAATGATTGTCAAATGTCCACAATAGCCGAAACCTATCATACACGTATCACATTAATCATAATGCATCTCAAGAGGTAAGGTCCTATGACTATTGACCTAATCTTACTATAAATTTATTATGTCCATATTATAAGGTTTTGATCCATCCAAGGTGGAATCGTTACATTTTGTTTCACAATGACTCACCGGGACTTGACCACTGTTCTTTCATCTAAACTTTTGATTTGTTAAAATTAGGTTTTGGACACAGACAACTAAACCATTGGAAAGTAGACTCATTTACGCTCCGCGGCCACTTGAATCATCGAAAACGGACTTACGGTTTAAAAGTTATGGACGTTTTAAAATGACCCACCTGCAGTGTCTCCAGCGCGAGAGAAGGCTCTCACGGCGCGAAAATTACTTCATAGCACGATTTTTCAACTTTTCACAAGCCTCACGACGCGATGGATGTCCCTCACGAACCCGAGAGGCATCAGGAAGCACTAAAAATGGGTTTTTAACCTCAAATCGACCAACCAAACGTCAAAATCAAAGCTCCAAACTTTAACACAACATATTTTTAGTAAAACTAAGCATAAAAATCAGTTTCTTTTCACAACCCACTTTCAAAATCATAAATGTAACACCCCACCAATGGCGGAAACGTGAGATGCAACTGAAACGAGCTTGCAAATGGATATTATCTGAGAAACTATATGATGTTCATACAAGACTACAAGTTGTCATACACGAGTCAAAAATGCAATATAAAAATCCCATAAAAGGGAAACAAACCGAGGCATCGTGCCCGAGTCTAAAGATCTAGAATGCAATCAAACGATCCTTAGGTCCATCTATAGGCATCAACTCCTAGCTTGCAAGCGATTTCTCTTATACATGAAAAGATAATCAAAAATGTCAACACTAGGTTGGTGAGTTTACGATCAACGATTTACAACAACGAACATAAATGATTATATAACCTAACGATCATAACGAACATATAACCTTCATTTGGTTATAACGAACATATAACGAACATATAACGACATAACGATCACATAACGATCATAACGAACATATAACCTTCATTTGGTTATAACGGTCATATAACGAACATAACGAACATATAACCTTCATTTGGTTATAACGATCATATAACGAACATAACGAACATAAACGAACATAACGATCACAACGAACTATAACGAACATATAACCTTCATTTGGTTATAACGAACATATAACGAACATATAACCTTCATTTGGTTATAACGAACATATAACGAACATAACGATCAAACGAACATATAACGAACATATACGAACATATAACGAACATATAACGAACATAACGATCACAACGAACATATAACGAACATATAACCTTCATTTGGTTATAACGAACATATAACGAACATATAATCATTAACGAACATATAACCTTCATTTGGTTATAACGAACATATAACGAACATAAATCATTATAACGAACATATAACCTTCATTTGGTTATAACGAACATATAACGAACATATAACCTTCATTTGGTTATAACGAACATATAACGAACATAAACGAACATATAACCTTCATTTGGTTATAACGAACATATAACGAACATATAACCTTCATTTGGTTATAACGAACATATAACGAACATAACGATCATAAATTATTAGGTCATAACGATCATGAACGAACTTGTAACCTTGGTTTAATAACCAAACAATCATATATCGAACTTGTAACCTTGGTTAAATAACCAAACGATCATATATAACGAGCATAACGAAACATAACGATCACAACGAACATATAACCTTCATTTGGTTATAACGAACATATAACGAACATAACGATCATAAAACGTACATAACGATCATAACGAACATATAACCTTGAAACCTTGATTTGGATCATTAAATGATCACATAATTTGGATCGATAAACGATCACAAAACCTTGAAACCTTGATACGAACATATTCACATTTAACAAGAAGTACACTTTCCAATTTATCTAAATCACCAAATGGACCTAGGTTCTAATATGCCCTCAAAGTATTGGCAGGGTATGTATACAGGGTGTACCAGCGGCTAACCCTCCACCCAACCAACACCCATCGAGCATACCAAAAACCTACCTAACTCTAATCATATACACACATCAAATGTCATATTTCACATCAAAAGATCATTCTAGTATAGGCTACAACAATCTTATACGTTCAACTACATCCACATCATTATCAATCACGTTACATGTCTACCTATGATATGTTCTAACACAAAGACGTATACACGTAGAATTAACATAAGCTAAATCTACGACATATATCACATAACCACATAGCGAGTATCTTTCCACCCCCAAAACATACAACATATAGTAGGGGCTACGAAACTCACCTGAGACGAGCAACTATAATCTCAAAGATTGATGAGCGCAAATACAACCTCAACGACGATCACGACCTATTACATAACATCAATTCGTCACACGGTACCCCAATGTAAGGTCTAGCCTTATATACTATGTCACATTCCGAAAAGATATTTTAGAAGTGACTCAAGAACGTTTAAATGTCAAAGGAAGAGTTTTGGTTAAATACGGTTCAATTAGGGATGTGCAAATGGCCCGACCCGGCCGACCCGCGAAAACCCGGCCCGACCCGCGACCCGTAAGTGCATGAAAATCGGAACCGTGACCCGGCCCGTGATGGTTCGGGTCGGGTTCGGGCGGGTCGCGGGCGGTTTACGGGTTTCCTTCACCTTTTTTCGGTTTTTGGCTTGACCCAGCCCGGCCCAACCCGTGACCCAAAAATGCAACAAAAGCGTGACCCGTGACCCGGCCCGTTAGCCCTTCGGACGGGACGGTCCGGGTCGTTCCGGGTCGGGTCACGGGTTTCGGTCCAAATGCTCATCCCTAGGTTCAATGACTTAGCACCCGAAATTTGACATGAAAATCAAAGTGTTTGGAATTGAGTTTTAACAATTTTGTTGACTCTATAATGATGATATAAGACTAATAAACAAGCTTTGGATAATTGAAAGTCGACCGATAACCGAAAGAAAACGCCAAGGAGAAAACAGGAATTGGCGGATGATCTGGCGGATGATGTGATGAACACGGATCATCCTCCAATTCATGAACATCGTCCGCAGATTACGAAGAACAAGAAAACGGGTTTTGACCTAAAAATCGACAACCTTAGAAGCCAAATCCGGTTACCAAACTTTAACACAACCAAATTCAAGTATAACCATACCATAAAAACATACTAATTCACAAACCCACTTCCAATTTCTCAACCTTTGATTTCAAACTCGTTTTTGAGACAAAACACACATTTTACACTCAAATCGACCACCAATCGTTTAGATCTATAACAAGGAAGTATTCTACAATGTAAGAGGGACATTGTAACATCCCAATCCTTTTATTTAACGGTTGACTAGAGTCGTTAAGTCAACATAACGTGTCGTTAAGTCGTCGATAGATTTTATGCTTATATGTAGTTAATGTGTTATACGTGCGAGACTTGAATGTCTTATTAATTGATGTAGTAATGTGGTTAAGATGTAGTTAAATGTCTTTTTGAGGTGTTCAAAGTGTTTAATGAGTTGTATATAGTCCATAGAGGTGTTTTGGGCAAGAAATATGACTTTATGAAGCTTAGGGACCAATTTTGACATGGTGTGAAAGTCAAAAACGGGTTTAGGGTCTTGGAGGGAGCCATTAGTTCATCATTTGCAGAAATATTACTTTTCTCTCAAGCCTAGCCACCCCTTTGATCCCCTATCAAAATTCTAAGCCGAAAATCCTTCAAACGTGTGATTTAGGAGTGATTGATCGAGTATTTTGCATCCCTATTGTGATCTTTGTAACAACCCTACTTTTTAAATATTATATATGAGCTAGTTATGTTGCCGTAGATCTCGCAAGCCATAGTTATACTTAAAGCTAGTAGATGATGCCCCTAAATTAGCAATCTAAAGCTATTGTTCATTTCTAAATGTGAATTATAAAGTACCATTGAACAAAATTTTATTGATGATCAATCAAATTATCAAAAAAATAAAAATAAATAATGTAAGTCTCACAAGTTGAGATAGCCATCAAAAATCCTTACGAAGGTCCAACAATTTGATTATTTAGCTAATTTAAGTAAATTTGGTCACGAAAATAAAATTTCTAATTCAAAACATGTTATAAGTTCTTATGCGCATAAAAGCGTTTAAATCATAATAAGTATATATATATATGTACATATATGCTTAAAATAAATACAAGTTCATAATCAAAGGCTCATGTAACAAATTAGAAACACAAAAATGTATACATACAAGCATATATATCATGACATATATACATATGCACATATTAGAACAAACATCAACTTATAACTACAAACTAACACATTTAACCTTACAAAATATATATACACTCACACCTAACATATATACACATTATATACAACATTTTATAAAATAAAAAAAAGATACAAAAACCCTTCCCATGCCCTTATGAGGCCGGCCCCCCCTTCACACCACACATACCCAAATTCAAAATACATACACCTCATTTCACTCTTGGAACTCACACACACTACGCGGCACCACGCCGGGAGCACATAACCTCTTCAAAAAACTCTCCATTCTCTTCTCTTCTCCCTCTCATTTTCGGCCACCAACAACCACACACAAACACCAACAAAAATCAAGTTAAACACTTAATAATAATAAGGATTAAGTTAGATTACTAAAGGGTTAATCCAAGCAAGGTTCAAGGGTTGTTTTAGGCTTAGATTAAGGGTTGTTTGAGGGTTTGAAGGCCACGAAAATTCTGCATCTTTTTCATCTCCAAAACCAAGTTCAAGAGGGTATAATCTTCATCCTTTTACTAGATCTAATCTTGTTTTTGTTTATATTCAAAGGTTTTATCAAAAACTCATACTTTCTTCTTGTTTTCTTTGTAATATGCACTTAATGAGGGCAAGGTTGATAGGATCTTTCTTTCCATGCTCATGCATGTCGAATCTAATAAGAAAGATCCAAGGATTCAACAAGTTTAAGACCCAAAAGTGTTGTTATAGATTAGTAGCTTTTAAAGTGACTTTCTTGTTGATAGATCTATAAGTTTTTGTATATTTTTGAAGAGTATATTCTGAGATTTTTCAATCAAAAGAAGTTTTTATATTGTTGAATGTTAGATCTATAAAAGTCGATAGTAAAAAGTGTTGATTTGAATGCATATATGCTAGATTTAAGAAAGTTGGATCTTTTGTTGGATTATGAGATGGATATGGACTTGGTATAAGTGAAAAATATGTTAATATTAATGTTAATATTCTGGAAAAATTGATAAAATATCAAGGATATAAAGCTTGAATCAAACATGTTAAAATAAGCTAGAAATCATAAACCGAAAACACGCAAAAATGCATTTTGAGCACACACATGCACCATAATCTATGACCAAGAAAATATGATAAACCTACTGGAAATAAGTGAAATAAAAGTATAAAACTCAGATCTATTGGTTCATGACAACAATAAGCTCAAAAATCACCTTTTCGGGTCAAATAATCACTAACCGAAAGCACCAAATTGCACATATCACACCACCACCACTATCACAATTTGGACACCAAAATATGATGAACTTTCTGGAAATAATGAAACAAGAATGAAAATCCATTTTGAAGCACTTTAATTGTTTAAGAAATGAGGCTAAAATCACTATTTCGGTAAACGATTTTTAATCATAAAACCCTCAAATGAGCAAGACACAAGAGAGGTTGAATTGATATGATTTTGTATGGATAAAAGTTGCCTAAAAGGCCTGAGATTTTTGACCAAAATGTTTAGTGATGATTTCTAAGAATTTCCATGAATTATTGAATTTAATAGTAATTAAAAGACATAAAAATCCATAATAAATTATGTAAATCAAGAATGAAGTTAATCATCTTAACCATTGATAAAAATAACTAAAACCTACTGGAGAAAAATAGTTAAAAGGCAAGAGACATGTGTTACATAATTTAAAGATAAATAATTAAGTAAAAATAACTAATTAAATATTATTATTAAAATAAATGGAAAATACACAAATAAAAGTATAAATCATGAAATTATAAATTAAGGAGCATATATATCAGAAGATAATTCAAATGAAATTATCCATAATTTACAAAGGCAATTATGACACTTAAAAGTATTTTTAAGGAATTATTTAATTAATAAATCAATAAAATGAATAAATAATTAATTAAATAATATTAAATTAAAATATATAATTACAAATCAGAAAATATACATAAAATATTAATATTATAAGACCACTAATGTCAAATATTATTACTAAGCAAAGTGTACAATGGAAATCATATAAATCAAAGCCAAACTACCGAAATTCCAATAAACGTACAAAAACGTATAATGAGAAAACGACTCTTACCACCAAATCTCTTATAACCAAATAATGAGAGCATCATAATGTACTTAAACTCCATAATCTAATAACAACCAAAGATGGGCAAGTCTACTAGTATACATCTCATGATCTAGCTCACTAGTTCATGTCACGCGAACTTACGACGTGAATATATACGTTATGGTTTAGGCTTGCTTGAGGCGCAACAAATCTAGGCGAAGGAATCGCGTTTGATCAGCCCCTTTCACTCTCTAATCAAGTGAGTCATAGCCCCCTTTCAAACTCTTTTATGTGTTTACTTTCGGGGTGAAAAGCATGTTTAATTAAAATGACTTTCTCTTATGAAATGATTCTTTGAATTAAAGATAATGATATGGGAATTATATTGTATGTTCAACGTGTTATATGTTATATGATGAGCTTGAGTACTGTCAAACGGTGGTCCCCTGTACACAACTATTAACTCATTGAGGCCTGTAGTTAGAGGGTTGCGCAACTAGGACTTGTCCCCTCATCCACTATTATAGGTAACGGTGGGATGTTTGGTCTGCCTTTGTGGTCACCTCATCGCCAGTCTGGCCTCGCGGTGCTCTAACTACTATATATTTATGGGCGTCTCCATGGCACGACCCTTGTTTATCTTTATGCACGTGATTGACAGCATGTGCTTATCATTATCTTATCATTTGGGACATTATTTGATTATTGGGACATAACCGGTCTTAGTAGTGGCTCAAGAACAATCTCATCAAATTATGTCATGGTAGTCTTACCATTGACCCAGAGGTATTGATATTATATTATGGATGACAATTATTGATTGAACATACGGTTTGGGTATGGACAGTATGATGGAATTCTTGGAAATTTTATGACATATTCTTTCTTGAATTGGATTAAATACAATGTGTGTTGTTAGCCTAATCCTATGAACTCACTCAACTCTCGTAGTTGACACTTTTTCTTCATGCTTTTCAGGTCTAGGGCAGTAAGTTAGCTTTTGGACCGCTCCTTGGACGATGTGTTTATTTGTTGCATGTTGGACTAGTAACGCAAACATTCGATCTTTTGATTATGAATTTGGTTATGTAATGTTTATTAAACGTCCACTTGAACTTGTAACCTTTTGAATTTGAATGGCATTTGAAACTTTGATTGATGTTTTATACTCAAATCTTTTGTACCATGTCGTTCTGTGGCATCTCGTGTTTCCGCTATAGTCGGGGTGTTACAATCTTCAGGTATTAGAGGTGTATTGATTTTGATTTTATGTCTTTTTGATCATATGAGTCATTAGAAATCAGATCTAGACCATTGGAGGGTCAAATGAATAAATAATTAATTAAATAATATTAAATTAAATATATAATTACAAATCAGAAAATATACATAAAATATTGATATTATAAGACCACTAATGTCAAATATTATTACTAAGCAAAGTGTGCAATGGAAATCATATAAATCCAAGCCAAACTACCGAAATTCCAATAAACGTACAAAAACGTATAATGAGAAAACGACTCTTACCACCAAATCTCTTATAACCAAATAATGAGAGCATCATAATGTACTTAAACTCCATAATCTAATAACAACCAAAGATGGGCAAGTCTACTAGTATACATCTCATGATCTAGCTCACTAGTTCATGTCACGCGAACTTACGTCGTGAATATATACGTTATGGTTTAGGCTTGCTTGAGGCGCAACAAATCTAAGCGAAGGAATCGCGTTTGATCAGCCCCTTTCACTCTCTAATCAAGTGAGTCATAGCCCCCTTTCAAACTCTTTTATGTGTTTACTTTCGGGGTGAAAGCATGTTTAATTAAAATGACTTTCTCTTATGAAATGATTCTTTGAAATAATGATAATGATATGGGAATTATATTGTATGTTCAACGTGTTATATGTTATATGATGAGCTTGAGTACTGTCAAACGGTGGTCCCCTGTACACTACTATTAACTCTTTGAGGCCTGTAGTTAGAGGGTTGCGCAACTAGGACTTGTCCCCTCATCCACTATTATAGGTAACGGTGGGATGTTTGGTCTGCCTTTGTGGTCACCTTCATCGCCAGTCTGGCCTCGCGGTGCTCTAACTACTATATATTTATGGGCGTCTCCATGGCACGACCCTTGGTTATCTTTATGCACGTGATTGACAGCATGTGCTTATCATTATCTTATCATTTGGGACATAACCGGTCTTAGTAGTGGCTCAAGAACAATCTCATCAAATTATGTCATGGTAGTCTTACCATTGACCCAGAGGTATTGATATTATATTATGGATGACAATTATTGATTGAACATACGGTTTGGGTATGGACAGTATGATGGAATTCTTGGAAATTTTATAACATATTCTTTCTTGAATTGGATTAAATACATGTGTGTTGTTAGCATAATCCTATGAACTCACTCAACTCTCGTAGTTGACACTTTTTCTTCATGCTTTTCAGGTCTAGGGCAGTAAGTTAGCTTTCTGGACCGCTTCATGGATGATGTGTTTATTTGTTGCATGTTGGACTAGTAACGCAAACATTTGATCTTTTGATTATGAATTTGGTTATGTAATTTTTATTAAACGTCCACTTGAACTTGTAACCTTTTGAATTTGAATGGCATTTGAAACTTTATGTTGATGTTTTATACTTAAATCTTTTGTACCATGTCGTTCTGTGGCATCTCGTGTTTCCGCTATAGTCGGGGTGTTACAATTATGTATCAGGTATATTGATTTGATTTTATGTCTTTTTGATCATATGAGTCATTAGAAATCAGATCTAGACCATTGGAGGGTCAATTGATGTCGAAATAACGTTTGTTTAATAATGCAAATCATGAGTGGTTTAATAAAGGAGTTATTTGCATTATAATGGTTTGAAAATGAAGGATTTTGATGTATGAAAGTCATGTATTTGATTTGGAGTCGTTTGGATCTGGTTTGGGGTGTAATCGATCGAACTTGTGCAGAATCGGGGCTAGTTGCGGCGCAACCAGTTTCCAGAGACTTAAGTTGCGGCGCAACATAGTATGTTGCGGCGCAACTCTAATACAGACAGTTAAGTTGCAGCGCAACATGGTATGTTGCGGCGCAACAGTGTCAGTTTCGAAATGAGTTTAACTTTTGAACCTCCAATGTGTAGTCGTTGTCGTGGGTCTTGTTTGTAGGTGTTGAGGTCTGAGATATGTCCTTAATAACGTGAGTATTAGCGTGCCTAATGGTCGTTTACTATATATAGGTGGACGAGACTAGTTGCTTGCACGATAACGTAGTTGCCTATTGTCGTGCGCTTCTTTGAGGTAAGATACACTACTTTTGACACGCTGAGGGTTCAACAAATGATGGTTTCATAATTATAACTTCCCAATTGGTAACGTATGTTGTTTATGGGTATATGGGTTACATGGGAGGTAATATGGGTTATGTAGTTGACCTTTGAGACCTGAAATGCAGTCCCTCATGATATGTATTGTAGTGCATGTTATGATATGACGTAGGATGTAGTGCTATGTATGAAGTATAATGTAGTGTTATGATATGCAGTAACTTGTGATGTTATGAGATGCAGTATATGTTGTTATTGATTGATGTTGTGCATGTTTGTATGGCTTGCTCATCTAGTTCACTAGACTTGCTAAGTTGCCATGTCACGTGCACGTTTAAGGGCCCAAACGTAAAAGCAGTTAACGTAGTAAATGTTTAGGTAATGTAGTCACCTAAACTAAATGATGCAGTTTCGAGCTCGTAAAACTTTGATGCATGAAAGTGTTAAGCTTAACCCGTACTTGCCCTAGCCCGGCTAAGTGCGTTGACGTAGGTTGCTTGGGTGGCTCCTAGCAACATGGTCATTGAGATGCAGTTGAGTAATACAAGGGGTCTGACCCGCCCTCATTTGTCTTGTACATACAGATTACTCGGGGATTGGCTTGCCATTCCTTAACGACGTTTGATGTTCAACTGAATGGTTGTCATCTAGTCGGGTGTAACTTATGTGCACATTGACGCAGTTAAAATGTAGTAAAGCAGTTAAAACGTAGTAAAGCAGTTAATGTAGAAAGCAGTTATGTGGTTATATGTGTGTGACGAAGTAAAGCAGGATAGGTACATTTAGGGTGGTTCATCCTAATATGAAGTATTGTGTATTTGATGCGTGTTGTGCCTTAATGAAGTATTTAAATCCATAATGTTTGAAATGGACAAATGTTTTAATAACATAGTGTTATCTTACTTAGCTAATTCGTTAGCTAACACTTGTTTCTTAAATGTGGTTGTTCCCTCAGGTTTAGCTTGAAGTAGTTGATGAAGAAGAGCGAGGAATGGGTAGATAGCTTGATGAAGTCCTTAGCTACCCATAGATGCCGAACTTTTATAGACATTTGTTTATGTTTGTCTTTAATGGAGTTGGATTATTATGTAGTCGGTTGTTTTGTGTTGGGCAGCCGACGGGTTTCTATTAAACTTGTTTTGATGAAGCGATTAGTAACACCTTTGAATAAGTAAACCAAACAGATTTTAATTGGTTTGGACTTTTAATGTTTCTTCCGCTTTATTTTGACGCCGTTAGGCAAAAATTTTTGGAAACCCGTATTTTTAAACGAAGGGTGTTACAAGTTGGTATCAGAGAAATGGTTTAAGTGAACCAAAGTTCGACCATGACCGTAGGATTTTGGACTTAAACCGATGAAGGATAAGTTAGGCTTATGTAGGTGTGCCTAGCTTTGAGATGAAGTACATTAGGACGGGTTGGGATTGAGTGAGAGTGTAGGTTGAGGCTTGTTTGTGGTTTTATATGCAGCTTATGTAGATATCGTGTAGCCTTAATCTCCTTGTTCTCTCTTTAACTCTTGCTAACCGTCATCATTCCCTTGTAGAAAGATGGCAATTACTCGTGCTAACAGTCAACGAGATGGAACTAATGCTAGTGGTGCTCCGCCTAATGGGAATGGGGCTGGGAATGGTGTTAACCAAAGGCCTCCGCGAAGGCCACTTCCGGGAGCACAACCCACAAGGTCGGAAATTGATAGGGCAAACCCGGTGATTGAACAGGTTCCCAATCAAGCAGAATTACATGAAGAGTTGAGAGCTATCCGAGCTCTTTTGATGAGAAATGAAGAGGAGTTAGCACAATTGAGGGCATAAAGGGATGCTAGTTTGCACCGGAATGAGCATACTCGATGGAAACTATTCGAACCGCTCAAACCGTGCTGAGCCATTGAATGTAAGGTCATTGGTTGCTCCTAAGGATGTAGTTGCTGAGATGAATAGTGTAGAAAATATGGTGGAACCTCGAGTCGTGGTTGCCCCTCGTGTTAACAACTTTAAATATGAGAGTTTTCAGAAATGTGGTGCTAAAGACTTTGATGGTACTCAGGATGCAGTGGGTGCCATGGAGTGGTTAGAAGACATTGAGGTGTCTTTGCTTCATGTTATTGTCCTGATGACATGAAAGTTTTGTGTGCAACTCGTATGTTGAAAAAGAATGCCCGTAATTGGTGGAGGGCTACTACAGTTTCCATAGCTCCCGAGGTGCTAGCTGTGATGCCTTGGGGTACTTTTAAGGAGAAGTTCTTGGAGGAGTATGTTGGAACTCGAGAGTTGAGGCTGATTGAGAAAGAGTTTAGGGCCTTGACTGCTAAGCCCGGTGCTATAATGGAGTATGCCCATTCGTTCATGGAGAAACTCAAGTTTGTGGGTCATATGGTCCGTAGGGAGGTGGACCAGATTGAGGCATATTGTGATGGACTCCCGGTTAGTTATCGTGGTCTATGTAGGCAGCACACTACCCTGTCTGCAGCTATTAAGGAGTCTAAAAGGTTAGATGATGACCTCAAAACTGAAAAAGTGGTGGAGAAAGCCGATGATAAGAAGTCGGGATTCAAGAGAAGATCTAATTGGTCTTCGAGTTCTAATAAGAAGTTCAAAGGTGGTTCTACCTCGAATGGAGGTAAAGACAAGAAGAAGAGTGGCACGTGGTGCCCCACTTGCAAGACTACTCATGATGGTCAATGTTCAGACAAGACCAAAAGGTGCCATAAGTGTGGTTCATCGGGGCACATAGCAGCTGATTGTAGGGATAAGATGCATTGCTACAAATGCCAAGAAACAGGTCATCTTATTGCAGATTGTCCACAGATGAAGAATGATGGAAAGAAGGCAGCCGCTCCAAAGACAAGAGTTCAAGCACTTCAAATGACGGTGGAAGCTGCTAAGGACAATGATGAAGTGGTAAGCGGTACTTTCCTTGTTAATTCAAAACCTGCTTCTGTTCTTTTTGATTCGGGTGCAAATAGGTCCTTTGTGTCTACCTTGTTTGCTCCTAAGCTTGAAAGAGTCACTACTCCCTTAGATTGTTCTGTAGAGGTAGAGATTGCCAATGGTACTATTAGTGACATACGTGTGGGTTATGATGATTGTGACATTGAGATTGAAGGTCGCTCTTTTCCGGTCCAGTTATTACCTACTACTCTTGCTGGTTTTGATATAGTGATAGGTATGGATTGGTTGTCTCAAAATGATGCCACAATTATATGTTCTCAAAAGGTAGTTCGTTTCACTACCCCGGATGGTGTAGTCATCTCTGTTTATGGAGATAAGAAGAAGGGAGGCTTAAAGATCATTAATTTAATGAAGGCTCTAAATTGCATTCGGCATAATAAGAATCACTTCCTTGCTTATGTGATTGATACACGAAAGGAGAAGTCTTCTATTTCTAACGTTGATGTAGTTTCGGAATTTTCTGATGTCTTTTCGGATGATCTTCCCGGTATTCCTCCCGATCGAGAGGTTACTTTTCAGATTGATCTTGTTCCCGGTGCTACTCCAGTTGCAAAGGCACCATATCGTTTGGCTCCTACTGATATGAAAGAGTTGATGACGCAACTTCAAGAGTTACTTGACAAGGGTTTTATACAACCTAGTTCCTCGCCTTGGGGAGCTCCGGTTTTATTTGTAAAGAAGAAAGATGGTTTCAATGCGCATGTGTATAGACTACCGTGAGTTGAATAAGAACGGTTAAGAACAAGTATCCTCTTCCGCGTATTGATGATCTTTTTGATCAACTACATGGTGCTTCATACTTTTCTAAAATAGATTTGCGGTCCGGTTATCACCAATTGAAGGTTAACAAGGAGGATGTTGCGAAAATAGCTTTTCGTACACGATATGGACATTATGAATTCTTAGTCATGCCTTTTGGTTTGACAAATGCTCCAGCAGCCTTTATGGATCTTATGATACGTGTTTGTCGTCCATTCTTAGACCATTTTGTGAGTGTTTTCATAGATGATATTCTGATTTATTCTAAGTCTGAAGCCGAGCATCGAGAACACTTAAGGGCTGTCCTTGAAGTTCTTAGAGAAAAGAAGTTATATGCGAAGTTCTCTAAATGTGAGTTTTGGCTTAGAGAAGTTCAGTTTCTTGGACATGTCATTTCTTCCGAAGGAGTTAAAGTTGATCCCTCAAAGATTGAAGCTGTTTCTAAGTGGGAGCAGGCAAAGACTCCCACGGAGATCAAGAGTTTTCTTGGTTTAGCTGGCTATTATCGAAGGTTTATACAAGATTTCTCTCGTATAGCTAAGCCAATGACCGAATTGACGAAGAAAGGAGTGAAGTTTGTGTGGTCGAAGCTCAAGAGAAGGCTTTTCAAACGTTGAAGACGAAGTTATGTGAAGCTCCTATCCTTGCCTTACCCGAAGGTACGGATGATCTTGTTGTTTATAGTGATGCTTCCATTACGGGTTTGGGTTGTGTTCTTATGCAGAGGGATAAGGTTATTGCCTATGCTTCACGCCAATTGAAGCCACATGAAAAGAACTACCCGACCCATGATCTAGAGTTAGCGGCGGTGGTGTTTGCTTTGAAGTTATGGAGACACTATATGGCACTAAGTGTACCTTGTACACCGACCATAAGAGTTTACCATATGTGTTTACTCAGAAAGAAATGAATGTGAGTCAAAGGAGATGGATGGAATTGTTGAAAGACTATGATTGTGAAATCAAATACCATCCCGGTAAAGCCAATGTAGTGGCTGATGCATTAAGTAGGAAGGTGCAGAATTTTTCATGTAGATTGATGAGCATGGTTGTACAAGCGAAGTCGGGATTACTTGATCGTATCAAGGAGGCTCAGGTTAAAGCGTTATTGAAGGATAACATCGACAAAAAAAGTATTGGAAAGAAGAAAAGATTAGTGATGGAGACGAATAGCCGTGGATTTCGGACTTATAAGGGTCGAATTTGGGTGCCATTACTTGAAGGTAACCGTGAACTGATACTTGAAGA